>JAAONU010000058.1:0-50581 GCA_012932295.1 Cyclina sinensis
TAACATTTGAAGGCTATAATAAAGTCGGAAAAACAACAACTATTAAGGAATTTAAAAGTTTTTTAAATGGTTATTTAATGGGTATAGGTTCCAAAAGACAAGATAATATAATAGTTTTAAAACAACCAACAACCGAAGAATTTGGTAAAAAAGGACTAAAATACATTAAAAAACGTAATTCTTTAGATTGGTACGAAAAAGACAAAATAAGAAAATATGAAAACTTAGCCTTTTTGGCTTTCGATGAAGATCGATTACAATTATATGGCAAAAACAGAAACAAAATAAAAGATAAAAATAGTATAATTATATTCGACAGATCTTTTATGTCTTCATTTATTTACACTAATATGTTTATATCAAAAAATTTTAATAAAATATATAAATTGTATGACTATTATATTAATAATGAATTTTTTGTTAAATCCGATATTAATTTTATACTACATAATGAAACCTATACAGAGCATTTAAACCATCCGGCGAACCTATATTTAAGAACATTTAAATTTAAAAACGCATACGACCTTAGGGGTAATGCTAAAACATTATATGGACATGAAAAAAACCCTAAACTAAATTATGGAAAAACATATTATATTAATAGTGAATTAGAATTCAAAAAAAACCATAAAAATGAGTATGAAGTATCGGCGATGAAAAATGTTAAAAAGGTATTCAAAATACTGCGAAAAGAAAAGCTAATTTAAGGTATAAAAGGTATATTATTTAAGCTAGAGATATTTATAACGTCACTTAATATAAAAGGCCCCTATTTTAAGGGGCCGGGGGGTCTCTTTTTAAATATAGCTTTTCAATTCTAAGCTATTCTAAGCTAAGCTAAGCTAATCTAAGCTATTTATAAGCTAATTATAAGCTAAGCTAATCTAAGCTATTTATAAGCTAAGCTAATCTAAGCTATTTATAAGAAGGGATTTTTATAAGCTTTTTTATAATCTAATCTAAGCAAAGCTAATGTCACATTGACTTAACACAATTTAAAAAACATTAAAAACATGTTAAAAACATGTCATAAATACGGCCTTTTAGCACGGTTTTTGAAGGTTTTTAGACTGGTTTTTAGTATATAAAGTTTTGAATTTTTAGTAAAAAATCAAATTTTTGATTTTTTACTAAATAACCAAAGTAAGAAAGGTATTTAGTAACTTGGTTAGTAAGTTAAGTTACCTAGTCTAGACTAGATTATCATATCAAATCCAATATGACTATAAAAAAGGGCCTTTCCAGAGCACTTTATAAAAAGACGATTCTAAATACACTTTTTTAAAAAGAAAGGCCTTCTTATTCAAATAAAAAGGGGGGCTTTTTAAAAACCAATTGAAAAAATCAATTTTTTAAAAAGAAAAGGCCGGTTTTTAAAAAATTTTAAATTTTTTTCAAAAAAGACTTGACTTTATAATCAAAAGAACCGAGTATATATAGTATAAGTAAGTTCTTAAAAAAAGAGAGGATTTTAAAAAATGAAAAGATTAAAAAGCTTTCAAATTGAATTCAAAAATGAAAAGAAGGCGGTTGCTTTTCTTAATATGATAACTAGTCAATATACTGTTTTGGAAAAGAGAAGCGAGTGTGACAAAATCTACTTTATAGATTTTGAAAAGACATTAATTATAATGGATTTGAAAAATGAAAAAGAAGCGGTTTTTAATGTTTATATAAATAGTTTAGAAAGTTACAAAAAACTAGATTATTTTTATAAAAAATATTTTTAAAAAGAGTTGACTTTTTAGATTAAGTTAATTAATATATATAGTATATAAGAAGTTAAGTAGGAGCTTAAAATGAAAAATATAATTACAATAGAAAAATGTAGACAATGTAAGAATCCAAATTGTGAACGATGTGCTCGGTTGGATAGAGATTGTAAGAGATGTTATAATGATAATTGTGTCAAATGTCATTTTGATTATAATCAAGAGGACTTATATGAAACTAATCAAGACGAGCTAAGAGAGGATCTTAATTTACTTTCTAATCAAAAAAAAGAGAGTATATTTGTCAAATTATTAAATAAATTGTATTACATTTTATTAAGTTAAGAAGGCGGCGCCGCGGGCGCCTCGCTTTCTATTCTTAAAAATTTAAGTTAGAATGTACTTAAGTTTTTAAGAATAGGATCCGATCCTATTTAGTATATAAGTTAAGAAGGAAAGTAAAATGAATAAAATGAATAATTATATCAAAAGTATACTTCTAAAAAATCTAGACAATTATTATAAGAAAACATCTAAAATTAATCAAGATCATGATTATGAATATGAATTTAAAAATGAGTATTTATACTCTTTTGATTACAATAAAAAAGAGACGTGTGATAATTGTAACTTAAGTACTCTAGAGTGTGAATGCATTGTATTCTAATTAAGAAGGCGGCGCCCGCGGGCGCCTCGCTTTCTATTCTTAAAAATTTAAGTTAGAATGTACTTAAGTTTTTAAGAATAGGATCCGATCCTATTTAGTATATAAGAAGTTAAGTTAATTTTTAAAAAAAGAGTTGACTTTTCAAATCAAAATGATTATTATATAGTATATAAGAAGTTAAGAAGGAGACTTTAAAATGAATATAATTAAATTTATAAAAGAATTGGAATCTATAGTAAAAAAAGGTGTGAGTAAAAAACTAATTTATATAGACAGCCCCTCATTTTATTCTATATATTTTATAAATAAAGATAAGTTAGAATATAATAAATATTTTGATATGACAACATATTTATTCAAAAATTATAAAATCAAATCCATTAAAGTGGAATCAAATAGAGAAGGGTTGGATATGTTGATGGATACTTTAAATTGTGAAGCAGACGATGGATACGATCCTCTTTTGTTAAATAATTTTCTTTATTTAAAAAGGTTGTTTAAAAAATCTAAAATTGATAAAAACCTATTTAAATTTGAATTGGATCCAAGACCTTTTTATAATGAGAAAGGCCAATGTGAGTTGATAGGTATATTAGATACTTTTTATGAAACACAGGCCAACGTTTATAAATTATATATCAAATTTGATATAGATTTTTATTAAGAAGGCGGCGCCGCGGGCGCCTCGCTTTCTATTCTTAAAAATTTAAGTTAGAATGTACTTAAGTTTTTAAGAATAGGATCCGATCCTATTTAGTATATAAGAAGTTAAGTTGCTTTTTAAAAAAAGAGTTGACTTTTCAAATCAAAATGATTATTATATAGTATATAAGAAGTTAAGAAGGAAGTTAAGTTAATTTTTAAATTTTTTAAAAAAAGAGTTGACTTTTCAAATCAAAATGATTATTATATAGTATATAAGAAGTTAAGTAGGAGCTTAAAATGAAAAATGAAAATATATTAAAAAGTCTAGATAATAAAATCAAAATAGCAAAAATCGAATATGAAAATGCAATCAAATTGACAAATGGATTGGATACTAATTTAATTCTAAATTGTAAGAATAGAATAACAAATTTGATAATTTGTAGATTAAATATTTTAAATAATTAAGAAGGCGGCGCCGCGGGCGCCTCGCTTTCTATTCTTAAAAATTTAAGTAAGAAAGTACTTAAGTTTTTAAGAATAGGATCCGATCCTATTTAGTATATAATCAATTGAAAAGGAAGTTAAGTTGCTTTTTAAAATTTTTTAAAAAAAGAGTTGACTTTTCAAATCAAAATGATTATTATATAGTATATAATAAGTTAAGAAGGAAACTTAAAAATGGAAAATAAAAAACTTATAAAAATAATAAAATATGATATTAAAAAAAATGAGATTACAAGCACGTGTGACCCATATGAGTATAAAAACTTATATAATTCATTCCACGCTGGTTTTTTAGATTATAATTTAAGTATAAAAAACATAACAATTGATTTTAAAAAAGAAGCCGTTGAGAATGGATTTTCAAAATTAATAACAAAATGTATTATAAATGGTCTTAAATGTTTAGAAAGTTCTCTTTTGTTTGAAAAATACAATCCATTGTCTAGTGTGAATTTTTGTTATTTAAAAAAACACGATCATTATAAAAAATATAAAAATATAATGACATTAAATCATTTATTAAGTATTAGAAAATATATCGAACATTTAATTGACAACCCCCCTTTTGAAAACCCGTCTAGATATGAAATAAATGATACCTTTTCAAATTGTTATTTAAGTATGATGTTTGAAAGTACAATAGGCTACTTAAGTAATGATCTGATTAAAAAAATGAAAAACCTTTTTATAAAAAATATAAATTTTATAAAAATAGAATATTTAGAACCGCCAGCAGACCGTGAAAATCAGATTTTAACAATCAAAACTTATATGACACATTATGAAAACTCATTTATTAATATAATGGACACTGTTTTTTGTGAAACAGATAATGAATAACTTAAGAAAGGCGCCCGCGGGCGCCTCGCTTTCTATTCTTAAAAATTTAAGTTAGAATGTACTTAAGTTTTTAAGAATAGGATCCGATCCTATTTAGTATATAAGTTAAGAAGGAAAGTAAAATGAATAAAATGAATGAAAAATTTGAAAAATTAGAAAAATTAGAAAAAAATGTCGAAAGTAGGTTTGTTTTTTTAAAAACTGATTATGAATTATCTATTTTATACCAAGAAAACAATAATTTAGTAAGATACTATTGTAAACATTATTTAGAAAATTTAGAAAACAAATTAAAAATTGAGGATTGTAGTTTAAGTATATTTATGAATGATGTTGCTTTTGATAATTTTTATCATTTTTATTCTGACATGGTATACTATTTTAAATATAAAATATTTATAAACGACGCGGCCTTGTTAGAATTGAAAAACAAATCAAATCCAATCAATTATATATATGAATATATAATAACAAATGGAAAGTGTAATTTTTTGTTAAAAAAACAAGAGCAAAGAATTTTCAAAAGTTTAGAAACAATAAGTAATTCAAATATAAAAAATTCATATTTTAAATTAGTTTGTAACTTTTTAAAAAAATAAGAAAGGCGCCCGCGGGCGCCTCGCTTTCTATTCTTAAAAATTTAAGTTAGAATGTACTTAAGTTTTTAAGAATAGGATCCGATCCTATTTAGTATATAAGTTAAGAAGGAAACTAAAAATGAAAAAAGTAATTTTGAATTGTGCCGATGGTATAAAAATAAAAAATGAACATTTAAGAACTGATCTTAAGTTTAGTAAACTTAGTATAAGTAAAATTACAATAAACTATGCAACGTGTCGAATTAATTATTTAAATTTTAAAAATAGTTTAGAATCTTTTATGAGACAAAGTATAAAAAGTATACACGATAACATAGATTATGAAGGAAAATTTTATCATGAGAACATATGTATGGAAAAATGTGATTCTTATTGTATAAGATTAAACTGTCCCACATTCAAAAAATATGTAAAAGAAATAGAAAATACTTATTATTATAGTATGAAACCACATTGGTCTTATAAAAAAGCTCTACAAGAGTGTTATAAGACTACTTATGATATTAATGACACTAATTCAAATGCATTTGTAAGTTATACATTAGAATGCATATTAGATTATATATTAGAAATGTGTACAAACTTATTAAGAGTTTTTATACATTCTATTGTAATTGAATATATCGAAAATAAAATTGATTACAATCATATTTTAATACCAACCCCCTCATATATTCGTTCGTGGTATATATTATACAATGAACATAGGAGATATATGTTTGATAATTTTATGGAAAAAATTAGAATGTTTGGAGAGGATGCCTATACAAAAAGTTGTTACATATGTAACAAAATATTATTAGATTGTAAATGTTAATTAGAATCTAAATAAGAAGGCGCCGCGGCGCCTTCTTATATAGTATATTCAAATCTAATTTATATATCAAATTAGATTTGAATATACTATATAATTAGTATATAAATTAGAATGAAAACGAGGGTTTAAAATGGAAAGAGATTACATTTTAAAAATATATAATGATAATACTATAGATAGAATTGAATATATATTCGAAAATGGATTTGAAAGGTGGGATGAACTTTATAAATTAAATTACACCGATAGTGATTACTATAGAATAGACAATAGAATAAATTATGCATTAGATAGCAAGTTAATTTTAGTAACTGATAAAATTGAATTTACTATATCAAAAGAAAACGATTATGATAAAAAAGAAATAGTAATGTATATATATACTATATTCTTAGAAAGTTTAAAAAGAGGTATTAAATATTATGATACTATATTAAAAAAAGACAATAAGTATTTAATACTATTGAATATAGCATATGAAAAAACAATAGAATTTTTTGATTCTAAATTAAAAAAACTTGACAAAAGCGAAAAAGATTACAAAAATGTCGATTACAAAATATATTTAAAATTAGAATATGATAATATCTTAGTTAGTAAAGTATTAAACAACGCCTTGGATTCTATTCTTTCAAACAAAAAATTAATTTTAGATTGTTTTGAAAAAATAAGAATAACATATTTTATTATGAATAATAAATTTGAAAATTATGATAAAGGTCTTATTAATTATTTAGACACATCATGTTTAGAATACGATGCTTTTCAAATAGATTTAAGTAAATATTATGATTAAAAAAGGCGCCCGCGGGCGCCTTCTTATATACTATATAATTAGTATATAAATTAGATTTAAGTAGGAGGTCTTAAAATGACTAAAAAACAAATGAATAAAAATGTTAAAAAAATGTTAAAGAAAGGTATATATAATAGATTAACTTATGTAGAAAATATGTCATGGTATAAAATATACTATATTGATGAGAATAGAATAACAAAATCAGATTGTATAAGTAGTATAGTCGATTGTATAATGGATAATAACATAAAAAGTATAAGATTCTATTCAAATGAGATAGGATTTGATACTATATTAGAATGCATAAAAAATGAATTTTCATATGAAAATTACAAAGTCACATTAGAAAATGATATTTATGACATGTCAAATTATAAAAAAGATTATAAAATCAAAACTAATCTTTTTAAGTATAAACTAGACAAGCGATCATTTTGTAACAGAGAAGGTAAAATTCTTTTGATTGACATATTAAATGAAATTTTTAGAACAACGGATGCTGGTTTTATTAAATTTGATATTGATTTTAAATAACATAAGAAAGGCGCCGCGGGCGCCTCGCTTTCTATTCTTAAAAATTTAAGTAAGAAAGTACTTAAGTTTTTAAGAATAGGATCCGACCCTATTTAGTATATAAGAAATTAAGTTGCTTTTTAAAAAAAGAGTTGACTTTTCAAATCAAAATGATTATTATATAGTATATAAGAAGTTAAGAAGGAAGTTAAGTTAATTTTTAATTTTTTTAAAAAAAGAGTTGACTTTTCAAATCAAAATGATTATTATATAGTATATAAGAAGTTAAGTAGGAGCTTAAAATGAAAAATGAAAAAAAAATGAGAATAGACATTAATTATAATTATGTTACAATAAATACTAAGTATACCGAGTCTAAATATTACATTATTAGAAATAAAAATTTTGAAGGGGCCCCCCTTTATTTTGATAAGTATGAAGAGTATTCAAAATTTAATAAAATCAAATCAATTAATATATTTATGAATGATGTTGGTTTTGATTGCTTTTTTAATAATCTTTCTTATTTAGAAAATTTTGAAAATTTTGATTATGATTATCGAAATGAAAATAGCGTGGAATGGGATCTAGATAATTATAATAAGTATTATTCTAATTATGAATATAATACTACTTTTTATAATAAATTAAAAAAAGAGAGTAGACTAGACGATTGTCTATTCAAATATAAAGTAAAATTTTCTAAAAAAGATATAAACAAACGTCTGGGCGATGTAATGTGGGATATGTTATTTGGTTTTGAAAATTTTCCAAATATTGAAAACTTATATATAAGTTTTGATATTGATTTTAAATAACATAAGAAAGGCGCCGCGGGCGCCTCGCTTTCTAATCTAATCATATCCAATCTAATCAAAACCAACTTAATCAAAACAAACCATTCTAATCTAATCAAAACCAACTTAATCAAAACAAACCATTCTAATCTAATCAAAACCAACTTAATCAAAACAAACCATTCTAATCTAATCAAATCCAACTTAATCAAAACAAACCATTCTAATCTAATCAAATCCAACTTAATCAAAACAAACCATTCTAATCTAATCAAATCCAATCTAATCAAAAGAGACGAGCCTAGGGGCCCTATTTTGAATAGTTTATAAAAAAAAGGTATCTTTATATACCTTGCTTTTTAATCTAATCAAATCCAATCTTATTTAAAATTGATTTTCATTTTCAATTTTAAATACAATCTAATCAAATCCAATCTAATCAAATCCAATATAATCAAATCCAATCTAATCAAAAGAGACGAGTCTAAAGGGTCCATTTTGATTAGTTTATAAAAAAAAGGTATCTTTATATACCTTGCTTTTTAAACTAGTCTAATTTTCGATTTAAACGCTATGTTATTTTTAAACGAATAGAGCCCCTTTTTAAAGCACTTTTGAAAACCAGCAATGCTTGCTACGAAGGCTCGCCCAGATAGGCCTAAAATAAGAAAATAACGACTTATCGTTTTTAAACGAATAGAGGCCCTTTTTAGAGCACTTTTGAAAACCAGCAATGCAAGCATCGAACGTTCGCGACCTGAGTATTCAATTATTAACAAGAAGGGTCGCGAGCACACATACACACTAAATATAAACACAACAAAATTTTTCCCAGGTCCCTATAAATTATTTTTCCCCAGCTATATATAAACAAACGAACATAAAAAAAATAAATAAGAAAAATAATTAAAAAAAAGCTAAAGTTTAAACACACAAGAGACGATAATAATATTATATTTAAAAAGAAAAGGAAAAAATAAAATAAATAAAAAGAAAATAAAAAAACAAATACACCCACGGCTTAATAGCAAACCTTACTTAACTTAACGTCGCTATGTAAGTCGCCCGTTGCTGTTGGTTGAGAGGCGCAAGAGATCAGGAGTGGAAACTCGCTGAGGCGCAACCGAACGGACGGGCGAACGTACCGACGTACCCACACGAGACGCGCGGAGGTCCCAAAAAGAGCGTTTTCGAGTGTTTGGGCTGTCATACGGTTTTTAGAAAGTTTCGCCACGCCTTATTTTTGAGGGGTAGGGGATTAAAATTAGGTATTATAAATAATATTAGGAGAAAAAATATGTTTATAAAGACAATAATAAATAAAAAAGATAACTTTAAAATAAACTATAATAAGTTAGATAATGTAATTAAAAATCCAATTATATCAAAAGTATATATCGACTTTAAAAAAGAAGCTTTTAAAAATGAATACGCTTCTTTATATACTTTCTTTATTTTAAATAGTTTGAAACAATACTATAAAAAGTTATTAAAAGATAGACTTTCTATAGAAAAAAGAAAATATAGATTTTCTTTATCTAGATATATAAATTATTTAGATAATCTAAATCCTGATTATTTAGAATACTATAATATAAATAATATAAAAAACAACGCCCTTTTAAGTGTGATTTTTGAATCTATAATAAACTATACTTATAGTGATTCCGGAAGTGGTATTAAAAAATCATTCTTAAAAAACGTAAAAAGTATCAAAATAGAATATATAGATAATAAAGAAAACAATATTCTTAAATTATTCAATATAAATAAAGATAAAGACTGGTTTCTAGAAACTCTTTATGATGAATTCAGATTTTGTGTCTTTTTAAAAGATATAAAATTTTTAAATAAAGACGAGCGACCATACCTTTCTTTATTTGATTAGATATTAAAATATTTATATATTTAAGGAGAAAAAATGATAGAATTAGCATTAGCTATAGCAATAAAAATCTATAGTATTAAAGTCGACTATATAAAGAAAGAGGAGGAATGTATCGCATTGTTATGGGATGAATCTTTACAAGAGTATATAGCCTATGATTATTGCGACGGGGTAACGTTAGACGACACTGAAGGAGATTATGAGTTCGAAGATTACAAAGACAATGACCAAAATCCACAATGTCATGATCCAGATCACACAAAAAGTTAAAATTTATATAAAAATCATGATATCTTTTTTACAAATATCATGATTTTTAACAATTTTTAACAATTTTTTACAATTTTTTTTGCAATTTTTTTACAATTTTTTTACAATTTTTTTACAATTTTTTTACAATTTTTTTGCAATTCTTTTACAATTTTTTAAAACTTTCATGACTTAATTCTTAATTCCTGATAAAAGCTAGGAAGTAACACATGAAATCTTTTTGACGCTACTATGTAGTGTGGGTCAGGGCTTTAACACTAAGACATGAAACTTTAAAAAAGATTTCATGATTTTCAATAAAAGTTTCATGAT
Organism: Cyclina sinensis; assembly: GCA_012932295.1. Taxonomy (NCBI): domain Eukaryota; kingdom Metazoa; phylum Mollusca; class Bivalvia; order Venerida; family Veneridae; genus Cyclina; species Cyclina sinensis. The sequence continues at coordinate 10,370 of JAAONU010000058.1, forward strand.
TTAAATCTCTGTTCTACTCTACGTTTATACTATATATCATGAAACTTTTACTAATATTTGTAAAAAGTTATATAGAAATAGAGTAATAGTAGTAATAATAGTAGTAATAATAGTAATAATATATATATAAAAACTTTTTACGAATTTTACAAAAAGTTTCATGTTTTGTAGCCGAAAGTTAGACTGAGAGCGTCATTCAGCGCATGATTCTTTTAAAATAGACTTCATGATTTTGAAAAAGATTTCATGTCCCCCTCCATAAACGTAGAGTGAGAGTGAGAAGTATAACATGAAAGTTTAAAAATAAAACTTCATGTTATATAATTGAAAAAATATTTGACTAATTGTAAGTTATTTATTATAATATATAATATACATATATTAAAAAAAGTAATGTTTTATACATATAATAAATACTTGACAAATTGTAAACTATTTATTATATTATTATATATAGTTGTTTAAATTCCGACGACAAAGAATTAAGATACTTTACTAGTTAGGATTTATTCTTAATTAGTAAAGTATAAAATACGTTTTCATTTTAAAAAATCTTAACTTATAGTCAACTGAGGCCCCAAAACCTCAGTTGATTCTTTTTTTGGTATTCATAATATATTTCACTTTTTTATTGAGCCCGGGATAAAAACCGAAGTCGATCTATTTTAACCGGGCTGTCGACTTATTTGAAGAGAGGAAAAAATGTATAGTTATTTTAAAGGTAGAGAGATGTTTAAACATTTTACGGAAAAAGAGATATTTTCGCCGGAATTATGTCCGGTTAATACGTGGGATGAGATTGATCAATATAAATTAAGACATCCTGATTTAAAAGATTTACCACTAAAAGATAATTTAACATACACATTAAACGAATTAGATATTATTAGAGAAGATTTTGGTAAATACATACATGATAATGAGTTTAAAGGTTTCCAGATCACATCTACGTGGCGTCCAGATCAAGCTAATAGAAAATCAAATCACGTTATTTGTAAAGCCGTTGATTTTGTAATCCTCCATAAAACTTCCCACATTTACGACCTTTTTATTAGATTTATAAAACCTAGGTTACGTAATTATAGAATAATTTGGGAATATGATAATCAAACTGGTAAAGAGTGGATCCATTTGGACACACAAAAAGATAAATACAAATTACTTGTTGGTTATAGAAAAAATAGTATATTTACATATGAGATATATAAAAAATCACCAAGGTTAATGTAAATGCAATTAAAAGATTACCAAATAGAATGTGTAGATTTTATTAAAGAGAAAAAGAGTTGTGCTTTATTTTTAGAGATGGGTCTTGGTAAGACTGTAATTACATTACAAGCGATCAAGGATCTCTTAACTGCAAAAAAAATAAATAAAGTTTTAATAATTACAAATTTAAAAATAGCTAATAATGTTTGGCAACAAGAAGCTAAAAAGTTTAGCAATACACGAGATCTTAAAATAAGCATCGCTACAGGCCTAAAAAACAAAAAATTAGAAGCCTTTAAAGAAGAACATGATATTATAGTCACTAATAAAGAGTTTACCAAAAGCATAGCTTATTTGGGCTTATATAAGAATTATGATTTTTTGGTTATTGATGAGTCTACATCTTTTAAATCTTCAAAGACGATAAGATTTAGTAATTTAAAAACAATAGTTAAACATTTTAATTATAGACTATTATTATCAGGGACTCCAAGACCAGAGAGATTAAGTGACATATGGGCTCAGATATATTTACTAGATAATGGTAAAAGATTAGGTAAATTCAAAGGCTCTTTCGAAAGAAGGTATTTTACAATTACAAGAAAAACAATTTGGGTTGCCGGCCAACCTCGCTTAATACCGGATACAATGTCATTAAATGAAAATTCCGAAAGGGAAGTAATGTCTAAAATACAAGATATTGTTATTGTTAAGAAAGCGGCTGATTATGTAAATTTGGAAAATCCAATTGAGAAAAAATATTATTTTAAATTAAACAACCCTATGCAAAAAAAATACGACACGTTACTTAATAATTTTGTAATTGAAGTCGATAGGAATAACTCAATAGTGGATAGGACCAATAACTTCAATAAGATTATGCAATTCATTAACGGGGGCGTGTACGGCGACTTGACTATGAATAGGAAGTTTTTCCACGTGCACGATTTAAAATTAAAATTATTAAAAGAAGTTATCGAAGGTCTTGGGGACGAGAATGTATTAATAGCATATAATTATAAATTTGATATTGATGAGATTAAAAAACATATACCTTATGCAGTCGAATTTAAAGACGATTTGGTTAAACCTTGGAATGAGGGTAAGGTAAAAGTAATGCTTATACACCCTGCTTCGGCTGGCCATGGTTTAAATTTACAGTACGGCGGATCGACTATTATTTGGTATGGGTTAACATACAGTCTGGAAAAATATTTACAAACAAATGCGAGAATAGTAAGAAGAGGGCAAACAAAGCCTCCTAAAATAATTTATTTATTAGGATTAACTAAAGATTCGGATACTTTAGCCGATAGTGTAGTATTGAATAAATTAAAAAACAAAACGAGCAATCAAGAGATGTTTTTAAATATTTACAATGAGTTTAAAGATGCGAGAAAGTTACATCGAGAGAAAATGCACTCAATATAGCAAAACAAAAGGTTGGGAAAATTTAAAAGTTTATAAAAAAGGGTTCCCAGATAGGTTATTTTTTAAAAAAAATAAATATTTTTTTGTTGAGTTTAAAGGGCCTGGCGGTAAATTATCTATAGTACAAAAAAAAACTATTGAATATTTAAAGGATTCAAAAATAAAAGTGTATGTTATTGACAATTTAAGTATATTTATGGATATTATAGAAGAAAATGAATAAACATTCAAAATTTAGCCCTAGTTTTTCACATACTTGGTTAAAGTGTTCGGCGAGCCTAACTTATAGAAGCTCAAGCGACAAACCAAGTGTATATGCACAACATGGTATAAAAGCTCATGAAGTTTTTGAATATTATGTTAAGGAAAAAATTAAAGGTGCCGAAAATGTTTACGATAAAACATTAAAAATTTATGAAGATAAGGAGATGGTAGATGACGCCTGCGTATTTTATGAGCGTTACAGCAACTTGTTTAATTCTATTAGTAACTTGCGTACCACTAGTGGTGACAATAGCTATATTGTTAGACAAGAAGAGAAAGTAGTACTTGAAGAGGATAAAGATCTTTATGGTACTGTTGATTTTCTAATATACAATAACGATGAAGTTCATGTTATTGATTTAAAGTATGGGAGAGTTAAAGTAAATGTAGAAAATAATAACCAGTTGTTGATTTATGCGGCTTGCGCTAAAAGCATGCTTAAATTAAATACACAAAAAAAATTTTATATCTGTATATACCAACCTAGGATCAACTATGTTGGCCAGGTTGTGTATACTAAAGAAGAGATGGAAGAATATCATAATTATTTGATTAATAACTTAAAAAGAGTTAAATTAGAATTAGATACGAAACCTGTTTATAATCCTGGGGAGTCTCAATGTAAATACTGCCCTGGTAAAATGGAAAATAAATGTTTTGAATTTATTAATTATTTAAGGATGAAGGATATATAATGCTAAGATTTATAAATTATTTTAAAATAAGTTATGTAATTGCTTTACTTTTCGGAATTATATTATTATATTATATTATATCTTATTACGATTGTAAACATAATGAATACAAGGGAAAAATAAAAATCGAGCAGATAAAACAAGAGGAACAAAAAAAGAGATTTGAATTTTTAATTAAACAAAATTTAAAAAGAAATATTCTTGAAAAAGAAGAAAAAGAATTAGATGAATATTATAATGAGTTAAAAAATGAAAATAAAAAAAATATTGAAGAGAATCCTAAAGAGGATACTACATGTTTTGAAGATTATACTTATTGTGATTATTAGCATTGGTCAATTTTTATACTTTACTGTTCAGCAACACGGCGATATATTTTCGTCAGCATTAAAAAAAGAGTATATAAAAGTTGAGCAAGAGCCTTACCCTTTTATATTAAAAGATAAGATTAAAAAATATAAGATAAGAGTTTATAACCAAGATTTAAAATTATATGAAAAATACATTTCTTTGTTAAGGAAGGATAGTATTTTTTATAAAAGTCAAATTGAGGATTATATTAAAGATTTTGAGAAAAAAATCAAAAATGTAAAAAAATAATACTAAAGTTTTTTACATAGCCTACCGATAATGTTATTATATTTAAAATAATTGGAGAAAAAAATGAAAGAGAAAAAAAATACATTTAAAAGAAGTCGTTACAGAAAGACTTATGAAGACGCAATGAAGTTATTACTAAACTTAGTTGAGTCTGGTAAATTTGACAAGGTAATGGTAAATCAAAATGAAAATAATTAGTAGAGTGAGTATAGGCTTTTTACTATACATAAGTTTGTTTTTTGCATATTTGTTGAGTTTTTTATTTTTTATACTAATACGTATAGCGGGTGTTATATACAAGACCTTACTGAAAGTGGGTATTTTTATAGAGTCTGCTAGAGTAGATATACATAACGATATTAAAAAATTAAGAGGAGAAAAATAATGTTAGAAAAATTTGAAAATCTTTTGAAGGGTTTAGATGTTGATGATCAATCACTTAATACACTTATAGAAGAATTAAATACACATATAAAAGAATTAAATACACATATAGAAGAATTTAATAAACTTACTAAAGTTTGTGAGGATATTAAAAATGATAATACTATATCTTCTGATTATAAAAAGACTATAGAGCAGTATTATCTGTATAAATCATATGACTATATAGCTGAGCATGGTAAATTAATGGACATTATTTATCGTCCAGTAAGTGATTTTTTAAAACCTTATTTTGAACATTTAGAAGACCAATTAAAAGGAGAAAATAATGAAAGATAAATATTTTTTTAAAATTAGAAAAAAAGTAAATCTTAAACCATTGAAGAAAATGATTAATAAAATTAATAAAATACAAAAATTATATGAGGAGAAAAATAATGAAAGATAAACGAGATTTTAGAATAAAAGATAAATTAGAAGCTTTGGAAAGCATGATTCTTGACCTTAAAGAGGCTAATAGAGTTTATGCAGAAAAAGTTGTTGAAAACAAAACAGCCCGTCCTTTAAATATTGATTCTTTTTATGAAGGAATTATAACTCAAAAATATACATATTCGGTGGCTTTTTCTATGATAAAAAGTACGAATATGCTATTACGTGATGCTTATAAAATAATGAGAGATTGTTTACAGGTTGTTGGTTTTGAAAATACGAAAGATGAATTCAAAGAGATTGACCATATTGAAAAGAGAAGGATACAAGAAGTTCTTCTACTGTTAGAGACTACTAAAGATCATTTGGGTATATGTACAGATACTGGGATTGATAAATCATATATAAGGAAAGATTATTATGATTTGGATACTAAATTAAACGAATTATTAGACCTTTCTAATGATAATATATGGATTAGAATTGTAAAATATAGATTATACAAATTAATTGATGATAAGAAATTTAATGAGCTTATGGAAAAAATAAATACACCAGGCTTTTATTTAGAATTAATATTTAGTAATTTTAGGAGGTAAATAATAATAAATATGGAAAGCGAGAGTAATTTTATAATTATTTTTAGTTTTTTAATTTTTTTTATGATATTTTTATATATCTTTACTTTATGGTTTGATAAAAAACTTAAAGAGGTTGAGTAAATGGAAAAAATAGTATTGACTTATTTGTGTAATGAAGCCACTGAACATCTTGACGTTAATTCATATGAGACGTGTGGATGTTGGTATACGGGTCTCTTTGATTTTGATAATGATAAATACAGACCTAGATTCGCAACACGTGGATCAGTGGGCCTGGATTTATTTGCAAATTTAAATTTGATCGGTAAAGACAAAATTACAATTAATAAAAACGAAAGAATAATTATAGATACATCAATCAGAATTGACCAAGATGTTGATTCTGGTATGGTTTTCTTTGTTTGCTCTAGGAGCGGATTAGCAAAAAACGAAGGGGTTGTTGTTTTAAACAGCCCTGGAGTTATTGACACTGATTATAAGGATAGTATAAAAGTGATTTTACAAAATCATGGGGATAATCCTTATACCATTACTGATGGTAACAAAATTGCCCAATTACTATTTTATAATATGTTAGGTAAAAAATATAGTTTATATACACAACGATGTATTAACCAGATAGTTACTAAATTAGAAAGACCATTACTCACTAGAAAAGGGGGGTTTGGAAGTACAGGAATTTAAAATGAATATAACTACAGTCATTAAAGATGTTTTTAATGTTGATATAGAAAAATTTGACAAATCTGATATGGAAAAATTAATTAGATTAAAAAAAGATATAATTAATTTTTTAGATTATGTTGAAAATCATTATATTTATAAATTAGAGAATAAGGAGATTGTTAGTGATGTTTATAAAGTAATTAATAAAAAAAGAAAAACATATAGAGAAAATGCTATTGACATTTTAAAACATAAGGGTTATTCATTAGAAAAGCTAATTGAAAAAAATTTAGTTAATATTAAATTAAAACCTTATGGCGAATTAAAGAATGAAAGTGAATTATCCGATATTATAAATGATATCGTATATGATAAAGATTTAAAAACCTCATTAGAGGCTATAGGAGAAAAAAAATGAAGAATAAAGAGATTAGAGTAGATAATGTTATTATTAAATACCCAAGATTATTTATACCGATACCTGATGGTGCGATAGAAGAAAAATACTATGTTGAGAAGTTTCCATTAACTGAATTTAAAAAATTAGTATACAAGGCGGCTTTTTTAGTCCCTAAAAGTAATACTGATTTTTTAAATACTGTGGAGACTGTAGCTAAAGAGATACTTAAAGAAAAAAGAGACAAGCTTACTGATGATAGATTAAGAAAGAGTTTTGATTTAAAAGAGATTAAGAAAAAAGATGGGGGTCGTAATTTCTTAATAAAAGATGGTGATGTAAAATATCATGACGACCCTACTACATACGAAGATTACAAAGGTATGTGGGTGTTTAATTTAAAAAATATTTTTAGAGGAGTTGGTAAATTAGAAAATGTACCTAGTGTTTATTTTACTGATAAAGACAAGGATGGGGAGGAGGTGATCAGACCATTAGTTTATGAAAAACTAACTGACAGTGATATATCCCCCGTACAGAAAAATTATAGTAAATTACCTTTTAGTTGTTATATATTTCACGGCGCTAAGGTTAATCTTAAATTTTCTTTATGGGCTTGGATTAACTCTGGTAATGTGGGTGTATCTGGTAGCATTAAAGCGGTTAGATCTTTAGATTACAACGAAGATAATTATGGTTTTTCCAATGACGTTGGAGTCGATAGATACATAAACGATATTTAAAAGCGGCCTTTTAGGCCGTTTTTTTTTATTTTTTAACGAAGGAGATAATAATGAAGTTTGTATTTTTTGATATTGAAGTTTATAAAAATTTAAATATTATATCTTTATACAAAGATAGTGATATGTATAGTTATGTTAGACATAATGATAATATCCACATGTATTTAAACGGCGAGGAACTTCCAAACAAAACGTTTGTTGATTTTTTAAACGGAATTGTTGATAAAGAAAATGATTATTTGGTTGGTTTCAATTCTAATTCTTATGACATGGTATTATTATCTTATTTATACCAACGTGGAGAAGAAGCATACAATGCGCAAATATACCGCTTATCAAATATGGTTATTAATAGCGTAAAACCATATGATATTTATAATGAATACAAAATTGATCAAATTACAAGAAAGGGTTTTAAAACAATTGATATTTTTAATATTGTTAACAATGGTATACGGGCCCCTTTAAAATTATACGGTGCTAGGTTACATTATAAAACAATAAAAAACCTACCTTATGATTTAGAAAAAGAGTTAACTTTTACAGAAGCTCAAGAAGTTGTTAAGTATTGTGAGACTGATGTTTTATTAACTAAGTACATTTTTGATAAAATATACAAAAATATTGAGTTGAGATTTGACATTCAAGATCGCTATCAAATAAAAAATATCTTATCCCAATCAAATCCTCAAATAGTAGAAAAGATACTAGAATCTAAATTAGAATACCACGAACCTATCGAAGAGGAAGAGGTTAAGTACATAAAGCCTGTCACTTTATATATTAATAATGAAGCTATTAAAGAGGTGTTGAATAACTTAGAAGCAACTAGTAATTTAGAAGGAGTTGTTAAGAATAAAATAATTAATATTTCAAGTGGCGCGTATAAGATGGGTATAGGCGGCCTACACTCTCAACATGATATAAATAAATACTACATAACAGACCGAAAATATTCTTATTATATTTTGGATGTTGTTAGTTATTATCCAAACATAATTGTTAATTATGATTTTTATCCAAAAAATAAATATCCTGATTTTTTAAAAGTATATGAAAAGTTTTTATACGATAGGTTAGAATTAAAAAAGAAAGGTATAGTTGATAGTGATACCGAAGCTTATAAAATTATTTTGAATGGTACATTCGGTAAATTTAATAGTGAAAATTCTAAATTCTATTCTAAAAAAAGCTTTTTAAACATTACCATTAATGGTCAGTTATTTTTACTAATGTTAATTGAGGCCTTAGAGGAAGGCGGTTTCAATGTAATTAGTGCTAATACAGATGGTATTATGGTTAAGGTAGATAATTCTAAATACGACGAGTTTGAAAGTATTTATAAAGAATGGGAAGTTAATACTAATTTTGATTTAGAATTAAAAAAGATTAATAAATTGTTTTTATATAATGTTAATAATTATTTTTACCAAGGGACTAACGGTTCTTTGGAAAGAAAGGGTTGGTTTGAACGTACTGGTATCCGGAGAGGTAGCGAAGCTAATATAATAAAAGAATTAGTTATTAAAAAATTATTGGATCCTAATATTGACATAAGTCAAGAGATCCGTAATTGTAAAGACATTAAAGAATTTATATATATTTATAAAACAACGAAAAGCGGAGTTACCTTTAAAGACAATTCTTTAGGTAAGGTTGTTAGATGGATAAAAACAAAAGATAATCAAGAATGTTTAAAAATAATAGGTACAAATAATAAAGTTCCTAATTCTGATAATGGTTATCCTATTATGGATTTAAATAGTGAAAATTATTTTGATTTAGTTGATTATGATCAATACGTTGAGTTAGCAAATAAAGAATTGGAAAAATTTAATATTAAAAAAATAATACCTTGTAAACAAAACACTAAGGTTACCATATTAAAAGATTGGTTAAATAAAACTTGGGATAAGCCTTTAGGGGATTATAATCAGGCTTGGGTCTTAAGTGAAAATGATTTAGTATTGGATATTGATATAAAAACGGATGACAACGCATACGAAAGTGCAAAAAGATTTTGTAAAGATTTTAATATTAAATATGATATTAATGTTAAAACGCCTTCAGGAGGGGCTCACGTATACTTAAGAAAGAGTCCAAATTTAATTATAAATAAAAAATATATAAATGAGTATCCAGGGGTTGAATTTAAATCAAAAAATAGTTATATTTTAGTACCACCATCAAAAATTTTTGATAAAGAATATAAACTATTGAGTGATAATGTGATTAAATTAACAAAGACACAAGAAAAGAAAATTAATAAATTATTTACAAGTAAGCTACAAAATAAAACTATAAATGAGCAATCTAATGTAAAACCCATTCTTAAAAAAGAAGTTGTCAATATATTGAATTCAATATCTCCAGATGTTAGCTATGACGAATGGTTTAAAATTATTTTAGGTATACGTGACTGGGCTAAAGGTAAAGATAAGGGTTTTAAAATTTGTGTAGATTGGAGTAAAGAAGGGGAAAAATATAATAAAAAAGCTTATGAGCAATTAAAACGGATATATTATGATTCTCCGTTTAGAAACGAGGGTGAAAATAGAATAAATTTTGGTAAAGTTATTGAGATCAGGAATAAATATTTAAAAAAAGAATTAGAAAACATAAAAGGTATTGACCAAGAGTTAGATCCTATAATAAATAAAACATGGTATAAAAACTGGGCCTTATTAAGGGGCGTTAACAATGTAGTGTATATTGATGTTTTGACTGGTAAAAAATATAATCAGCAAGCATTTAATAATGTCACTGTTAATGAATACAAACCTAATATAAATAAGAACGGCGAGCAAATTGATTTAAAAAGTACATCATGGTTAGATAAAAATAAAATAGAATTACTTATGGTCGACGGTTTTATGTATAATCCAAAGACTAATGATAGAGTAATTTATAGAAAAGACAATTGTTATGTTAATGATTTTAATGAAAACACATTAACAAAACCAGCTGAGGAATATACAGAAAGTGGCAAAAGAGCTATTGAGTTTTTTAAAAAACATTGTGATTTTATAGCGTTAGGTCATGGTAAAATAATATTAAATTATATAGCTCATATTTTGCAAAGACGCGGCGAAAGGATTAAATGGTTTTTATTATTAGGTAGTGAAGTTACAGGGGTCGGTAAGACATTTATAGTTGATATGGTAAAAAATATGCTGGGGGAAGCTAATTATGTCCAGATTACAAAAAATGATTTAAGGTCTAATTTTAACTCGTATGTTAATAGTAAATTGTTTGTATATATGGATGAGTACGGAACAATGTCTAATGATCGCGAGATGGAAGATATTGAAGACAAGTTAAAAACATTAATTACTGATAACAAGGCCTCAATGACTTTAAAATATATGAATCCGATATTGGTAGATATGTATTGTAATGGTATATTCACGACAAATAAACAAAATTGTATACATAATGCTAAAAATGATCGTCGATTCTATATTTGTTATTTAAATTATAAAAATATTGAAGAGGTTATGGAAAAGATGGGATTTGCTTCCACATACGAATTTAATAAAGAGATTGCCAATTGTCACGAACATATAGAAGAATTAGTAAAATTTTTCTTATCATATGAGATTGATGAGACAGTATTTATGAGTGGTCGGGCTCCAAGTTCTGAATCTAAAGATATTATATCTTTTGAAGAAAATGAAAGTATTTTTGGTTACATAGAAGCTAAAAACTTAATTGAAAACGAACCGTGTTTTCATTATAATGAAGATTTTGTTTGTCAGAATAAATTATTTGAGCAATTATCTAAGATTTTGGATACTAAACAAACATTATATAAAACTAAGTTAGTTAAAGCTTTAGGTTATACCGGACCTTCAATAAGGGGTGGAGTAAAGGATATGGATGGTAACACAGTGTATCCTAAGTTTTATAATCATTTGGACCCAGAGGAAAGAAAAAAAATAATTGAAAAATGGAGAAATAATTAGTATATTTAAATGATAACTAAAAGAATAGGAATATAAAATAATGGAAAATATTAAAAACATAGTATCTAATCTTGATAAAGATATCTACACAATTTCTAACATTCCCGAAGAGAAGGTTGCAGTTGTTTTTGCGTATGTTAGTAGAAGCAATAGAAGTTTTCGTGAGAATTTATCAATAGCAACCGATTTAAAAACAAAAGAGTTTCACGAAAAGTATATATTACAATATGGTCATTCTTCAGTAGCCGAGCACGCTTGTATCCATATAGGGATCGAAAATGTATCTAGATTGTTTACATTAGAATTACAATTATCAGATAAGTTTTTATCGTTCACAGAATATTCTCAACGTTATCAAATACCAAAGCGAGGCGCTTGGTACCCTGTAGACGACGAATTTAACCATCGTATTTTCGATTTATACGAAGACGCCTTAAAAGTATCAAGTAAAGAGGATGCTCGCCATTTACTACCTTTAAACATGCATACGAGCTTAGGGATGACATGTAATGCTTTAGCTTTAGCTAGAAGCATATCATATTTACAAAATAATAAATACAAAGAATGTCGAGATCGAGTATATGATATTGAAAATGAGGTTAAGAAAGAATTACCAACATTATATAGACTAAGAGAATATTCAGAAGTTAATAATATCATAAATTATGGTAATCACCACGAAGAAGTTAATTTATTGACAAAATATGAGAATGTGTTTGGTACTTTATATACATTTGGTATATATATGACTGAAGCTTGTTTTCATCAATTCATTAGACATAGGGCTTTCAAAATAAAATATTCTGCTCCTGATCCATACAAAACAAAACCTATAGAATCTTATATAAATAGTCATAATTTATTAGAGGGTTATGTGAGGGATGCATTAGCAATAAGCCAAGAAAGTAATAAAAAAAATAAAAATGATTATAAAGTTTTAAACTTAAATTGCCGATATGTAATTTGTCAAGTTGATCAACAAGGATTAGATCATTTCCTTAAATTAAGGGATCGTAAAGAAGCTCAGCTTGAGATTAGGAATATAGCAAGATTAATGAAGGAGGTATCATATGACTAATATAGCTAAAGAAAATCCAATTTTTAAAATGGGAGAGTTGAGTGCAAAAGATTTTACTCGAGAATTATGTAGGGATTTTTATTCTGGCGGGGCTATTGTTTTAGGTGAGAGAGACCAAACATATACCACGCACAAATACATAGTTAAGCACCCCCAGGAATCAGACGCAGAGTATAAATTTAGAGTGAAGAACGCTCCATTTTTAAATTTATTTACTCCAGCAATAAATACAATTATTGATTTAACCACTAGAGATAATGTATATGTTAGCGGTTTTAAATATTTTGATTTTAAAAATGTAGATTTAAAAGGAACTACATTAAATGAGTTTATGAGACAAGCTATTTTAGATAGTTTACTTGACGGCGGTTCTTTTATAGCTGTGCACACAACGCTTAATGGTCAAAAAACACAAATATATTTAAAATTATATAAATACGAACAATTACAAAATTTTTCAATTAGTCCGGATGATTCTAAACCTCATCATTTTACATTTAAAGAGGCCGTAGCTAAAATAAATGGATACAAGATGACCTATCGTAATAGGTATAATGTTTATTATAGGAATGGCGGTGAGTCTTGGATTGAAAATAAGTCTGGGGATTATTCGAAAACAACATGGGGTAAAAATGAAAAATCTTTCGACGCACCTCCAATTTTATTTTTAAAAACTGGTACAAATTACCAACCTATTAAAGATGGTGCTTTTTTTAATATTAGTGGGGATGTGGGGGTTAAATACTATGTTATACCGAGGTTTTATGATTTAGCAAATATTAATTGTAGTATTTTAAATTATGAATCAGTATTATGTTCTGTTTTTCCTAAACTAACTCAACCTTTATTATTAATATATGGGACTGCACCTTTAAATGATAATGTATTTAATAGGGAAGAATTAAATGCGGAGGGTGAGGTTAAAATTACTGAAAATGTTAAAATTGTTGGTAAAAATAAAGGACTTTCTTTTGAAGATAAAACTACACAAGGGGCCGAATGGGCTGAGATGAAAGGACATGGTATTAAACATATAGAAAATAGAATCGAAAGTTTAAAGAAAGATGCTAATTTAATGACTTTAAATATTTTTAGACAAGATAGTTTAGTATCGATATCTAATGTTGAGGCCGAAGATCTAAAAGCCAAAGGTACAACATTTATAAATGTTTTAAAAACTGAAGTGAATAAGGTTTTACACGAACTAGGGAATATTTTATCTCAAGTAACTATGAAACCTATAGGTAAAGATGATATTATAGAATACAAAACAAACATTGAAGATAGTGCTAATTTATTAAAAAATTTAAATATTTTACAAGAATTAGCAAACAATAATAAATTGAGTGGAGAGACTATGTTAAAAATAGTACAGGATAACAAATTATTATCTAAAGATATTTTGGACGTAGAAAAAGATTACGATAAGGAATTTAAAAGATTAGAAAAAGAAGCTAAAATTAATAATCAAAATACCGATAAAAAAAATATTAAAAAGGAGAACAAGAATGAAAATAAAAAAAATGTTAAATAGTTTTTTTAAAAAAAAATCAAAACAAAAAAAGTTATGTGGTTATTCATCATATGAGTATTTTGCAAATAGCCCATTACTAGAAAATGAAAACATCGATAAAGATTTAATATTAGAAAAAATCGATAAGTATTTTTCTAAAAAAATAAGTTTTTATGATATTGATTTTAATACTGTTAAAAAATTTGCAAATGATATTAATTACTTATCGCTTGAGGGTAGAGAATATTCAAAATTAGCAGCTGATTATATTATGTGTTTTTTAACTCATGGGAATAATAAAAAAACAATTAAATATTTTGATGATTTTAACTCGTTTATTGTGTTTTTAAATTATACAATGGATATATTAAATGAAAAATTTAAAAATAAATACTTTAAACATTCCGATAATGAATGGGATAAAATGTTGTCTAATATTGAATTAAATTTAGATTATTTTGGATTAAAAACATTATTAAAAAATTATTTAATAAAAGCTGAAGTTTTACCGAAGTTTAATTATCTTGAGAGGCCGGAAGAGATGTATTTAAGGGCCGCTATAGCTATTGAAGGGGATTCAGTGGAAAGAACTAAACAGCTTTTTGATTTGTTGGTAACTGGACATATTAGTTTTGGAAGCCCAGTTTACTTTAATTCTGGGTTGAAAAATCAACAATTAGCTAGTTGTTTTTTAATGAATATAAACGACGATTCGCTATCATCTATTTATTCTACATTAGATAAAATGGCTAAAATATCAAAGAATTCTGGAGGTATAGGACTTACAATAAGTAATATTAGATCAAAAGGCACTAAAATAAAAGGTACTATCGGCGAGAGTAATGGTATTGTACCTATGTTAAAAGTTATTAATGAATCTAGTAAATATGTTGATCAGGGCGGCGGCAAAAGAAAAGGATCAATAGCCGTTTACTTAGAGCCTTGGCACAAAGATATTGAAAGTTTTTTAGACATAAGAAAACAAAGAAAAGCTGAAGATTTAAGATGTTTAGATTTATTTACGGCGCTTTGGGTACCTGATTTATTTATGAAAAGAGTTGAGGAAGACAAGGAATGGACTTTATTTTGTCCTTCAGTAACTTCAGATCTTATTAATTTATATGGTAAAGAATTCGAGAAAGCATACATTACTCACGAGAAAGATAAATTATTAAAAGATAAAGGGTTAGCAAAAACAATAAAAGCTAAAGATTTAATGATTAAAATAATAGAATCTCAAATTGAGACTGGCACCCCCTATATGTTATATAAAGATGCTTGTAATAGTAAATCAAATCAAAAAAACTTAGGTACAATAAAATTAAGTAATTTATGTGCAGAGATTATAGAGTATACGGATAAGGATAGTGTGGCTGTTTGTAATTTAGGATCCATAGCATTACCAAAGTATGTTGAGAACGGCGAGTTTAATTATGAAAAACTTGTAAAGAATACTAAAAATTTAGTCTATTATCTCAATAAGATTATTGATATTAATTATTATCCTATTGAGGAAGCTAAATTTAGTAATTTTAAAACAAGACCTATTGGAATAGGGGTCCAAGGATTAGCAGACGTATTTTTTAAATTATCAATTGCATATGATTCAGACGAAGCTAAAAAAATAAATAAAAAAATATTTGAGCATATGTATTATGGGGCTTTGGAAGCATCTTGTGAGTTAGCTAAAAAAGACGGGCCTTATGATAAATTTAAAGGAAGTCCGGCGGCAGAAGGGTTATTACAATTTGATTTATGGGGAGTCAAACCAACACTTGACTTTTCTAAAATAAAAGACGATATTAAAAGATATGGATTGCGTAATTCTTTATTAATTGCTTTAATGCCTACGGCGTCAACTGCTCAAATATTAGGGAATACTGAATCTTTCGAACCCCAAACTTCTAATTTATATAAGAGACAAACTTTAAGTGGTGAACATTTAATTATTAATAATTACCTAACTAAAGAATTAAAAGAATTAGGGTTATGGAACAAATCAATTATAAATAAAATTATATGTAATAAGGGATCCGTACAAAATTTAGATGTGCCAAATAACATAAAAGATGTTTACAAAACAGTTTGGGAGATTAAACAAAAGGATTTAATTGATATGGCGGCCGATAGAGCCCCTTATGTTTGTCAATCACAATCAATGAATTTGTGGTTTGAAGACCCTGAATTATCCAAAGTTTATTCAGCACATATGTATGCGTGGAAAAAAGGATTAAAGACTGGATCTTATTATGTGCGTAGTAGACCGGCTAGAGATGCAGTCCAAATGACAATAGATACATGTACAGGATGTACATTATAAAGGAGTAAAATATGAAAATAAATCAAAAAGAAGTTATGGAAAGGAATAAATATTGCTTATTCCCATTAGAGTACCCAAATATACATGATATGTATGAAACTGCGGCTAGTATGTTCTGGGTCGCTAGTGAGATTGATTTTTCAAAAGATCAAGACCATTGGGAAAATAAATTAAACGAAAACGAAAGGTATTTTGTAAAACATATCTTAGCTTTTTTTGCTCAAGCCGACGGTATAGTAAATGAGAACCTAGTGAGTAGATTCCATAATGATATTGACATACCTGAAGTTAAAGCGTTTTATACTTTTCAAATGGCTATAGAGACTGTGCATTCACATGTGTATAGTCTACTTATCGACACCTATATAAAAGATAGTAAAGAGCGAAACATCTTATTTAATGCTATTGAGAACGTTGACGTAATTAAAAAGAAAGCTGACTGGGCTTTTAAATGGTTAGAAAGTGATAGAGGTTTTGTCGAAAGGTTAATCGCGTTTAGTATTATGGAAGGTATATTTTTCTCTGGTTCTTTTTGTTCAATATTTTGGTTAAGAGAGCGTGGTATATTACCAGGATTAACATCAGCTAATGATTTAATAGCCAGAGATGAAGGTTTGCATTGGGAATTTGCTATTCTTTTATATAAAGAATTAAAATTGAGTGTCGATAAGGATACACTTTATTCGATATTTAAAGAAGCCGTTGACATCGAAAAAGAATTTGTAACTAAATCTTTACCAGTAAATTTAATTGGTATTAACGCTAGACTCATGTGTCAATATATTGAATATGTTGCTGATGTCATGATTAAAAAATATGGTTTTGAGCCTATTTATAATGTTAAAAACCCATTTGATTTTATGATTATGATGGATTTACCAAGCAAAACAAACTTTTTTGAAAAAAGGAATACTGAATATCATATTGGTAAAAAAGAAAATATGCAAATCCTAGATGATTTTTAGGAATTATAAATGAAAACTATTGATTACGATAAAAAAACTAAACTTAAACACGGCGTATATTTTACGCCGTTACCTATGGTTAACTTTTCAATAAATATGACTGACGATTTATTAAAATATTTTTTTAATAAAAAATTAGATTCGGAAGGTATTAAAATTATAGAGCCTTTTATGGGGGTGGGGGGCTTTATCACAGAGTTATTAAAAACTTTACCAAAAGATAAATTAAAATATAAATATGAAAATGATATACACGGTAGAGAATTATTAAATGAGTCTTGTGGTATTGCTAAAGAAAATATTGAGAAAACATATAATGAGTTGACAAATGAATACATACAATTTAATAATATTAAAAATGTAGATAGTTTTGTTGATTTTGATTATAATATAGGGGATATACCTATTATTATAAGTAATCCACCTTACGGTAAAGGAACTACAATAGACGAACATCATGTTATTAATTCTGATTTAAAAGAGACGTATGTTAAAAATTCTAAATCAACATTGAAAAAAGCTCTATATGATCCATATGTTAAAGCAATTAAATTAGCTGAAAAAACAATTGGTAAAAATGGGATTATAACATATGTAACTAATAATAGTTTTTTAAAATCGACTTGTTTTGATGGTATGAGAGCGTGTTTAAATAAAGAATTTAATTATATTTATGTTTTAAATTTAGGGGGTAACGGTAGAGAAAAGACAGGTAAAAAAATATATAATGTATTTGATGTTCTTGTTGGTATAGCTATTGTATTTTTAGTTAAAAAAGAAAATGTAAATGAACATAGAATATTTTATAAAAATTTACCAGATGATGTCCCCAAAGAAGATACATTTGAAAAATTAAATAAATTTAATTTAGATAATATTGATTGGGTAGAAATTAATCCTATTGTAAATAATTGGAAAAATAAAAAAGGTGAGGATTGCATTAGTCAACAATGGTTCTCAAGTGATGTTGCAGAATTTAGTAACTCAATTAGTTTAGGGAATAAAGAAGTGAAAAATAATTTAGACACAAAAACTATTACTATTTTTAAATCTTATTCACCAGGGGCAATAACAGGAAAAGATAAATTTTATATTGATAGTGATAAAAATGTTTTAATAGATAGAATTAAAACAACAATTGAGGAAAAAGGCAATAAAACTTTTAATAAAAATAAAATAACTAAATGTTTATATAAACAAATGATTAAAAAGTATGTTTACTTTGATAAAATATATGGTAATTCTTTTAGGCCTAGTAAACAAGATACATATTTTCCAATTGGTAAAAATAAAAAAAATAGAGTTATTTGTTTAACTACACCAAGTGGTAGAAAATATGAATTTGTTATTTTTATGTCCAATTTAATAACTATGGAAAATACTATACCTGGAGGCCTTAGATCATATCCTTTCTTCATTTACGATAAAGAAGGTAAGGAACGTATTGAAAATGTTAGAGACGAAGCTTTAAAACTTTTTAAAGATCATTACAAAGATCAAAGCATAACAAAGTTAGATATTTTTTATTATGTGTTTGGAGTTTTATCAAATAAAAATTTTAAAAAAAAATATTTAAGTGATCTACTTTATGATCACCCTAAAGTACCATTATTTAAAAATTTTAAAAAATATTTAAAATATGGTAAAAAATTATCAAAAAAATTAATAAAAAAACTTGACAGTATTTAAAAAAATTATTATATTATATATGGAGGTACTTATATAATATTAACAGGAGAATATCTATATGGAAAAAGGTGTTTTAAGAGAAAAAAAGGCCCTTGAACAAGAAAAATTAAAAAGGGCTCTTGAACAAGAAAAATTAAAAATTAAAAAATTAGAAAATGAATTAAGTCAGAAAGATGATATTATAAATAAATTTAGTGAGTATACTCAAATTGATGTAGACGATACTATAGATAGTACACTAGATGATAAAATAATATCTAAAAAAAATGAATTTGAAAAAAAAGATACTATAATTAAAAAATTAGAAACGGAATTAAAGAATAGTAAACTTTTAGCCGAAACATATAGAATGCAAAGTATTGATGATAAATTAAAAAATGCAATTAACGATAATTTATCAAAATATAATTGTAATGATGTGGATATAGCTAAAGAGTATTTTTATAATAATTTAAAATTAAATTATACTCCAGATTTAAAAAATGGAAAATTAATTTTAAAAGATGGCGCGGACATTGAAAATATCATAAAACAAAGATATGAATATGAAAGCGCAAATGAAAAATTTTCACTATTTAAAAGTAATATTATGGCTAGCGGACCTGATAATACTTTAGACGATGGGGAAAGTGTAAAATTAGAAAATGTTGAAAAAAATAGTTTTTTAGAATCCATTACAAACTTAAATGGTTTCCCTAAAGAACTATAATACTTATTTTTAAAGAGAGGTAATTAAAATGGCGGTATTAACACCATTAAATTTAAATCAATATTTAATGAAACATCCCTTATCGGGACAAATAGTATTAAATAGTTTAAAAAAAAATCCAATATTTAGTATTCCTGGTTTTGTCATTTATATAAATGATTATATGACAAATACTAAAGACGCATCAGCTAGAAGAATTATTAGGTACAGAACATATACAGTAGATGGTTTATCTAAAATAGGGCACCCGGACCCAACAAGTTCCAAACAATTAGAATTTAATACAATTTCTGTAAATGATGTCCAAACTGTAAAATATATGAGATCTTATGGTTTACAACTAGACGATATGACTTTTGAATATGAAGGTAATAGTTCACAAAGAAGTCTTCTCATTGATCAATTTGTAAGTTTAGCTTCGAATCAAATTAATGATCTAGCGTTAGCAACAATGAATAATTTAACAGCTTTGACTGGAGAACTTACTTTTGGTAGCGACACACAAAAATTTGAAAGGCCGTTTATTGAGCAAACACTTCATACACAAATGAAAGGATTTGAAAATTCACCACAGAATAAGGTTATTGGAATTTGTTTAAATTTTAATACACTTACTAATATCTTAAAAAAACAAGATGCAGAACCAACCAAACCAAAACTAATAGAATATTCTGAATATCACAATTATGGTAAATTAGGTCTTGACACAGCGGTCACTAACGTTAATTATTATTATAAAATTGGGATGATTCCAGTTTATATTTGGGATGGTTTACGAGATAATCACGTATTCTTTGTTAGAGAAGGTTCTTTAGGTATAGTTGTAAGTCAATTTGAAAAAATGTCTATTACAGATGAGCCATATATAGGGGAAGGTGCTGGTGTACATAAATATGGTACAAAACAACAATACATGGTTCACCCTATGGGAACTTCATTTAGTGGTTCACTTGGTACAGATTATCTCAATATGTACAGCGGGCCTAAAATTGGAGAATTGGATCAATTTGTAAAACCACTGTACTCTACATTTAGTACAAATACACAGGAATTCTTACCAAGATTAACTATAATTAAAATAGCACCATAAGGAGGCAATTAAAAAATGAGTAAAAAAACAAATGAAGAAAAAGAAAAAAAATATATTTATGAACTAAGGCCGGATTACAATCCTAAAACAGATATGAATCCTTTTTTAGGTATGGATATTATAATGGGTAAAAATGGTAGAAAAGTTTATACAAATACATCGAATCCTAATAGTCAAGAGTTTGACAGTGCTCATGAATATTCGTATACAAATTACCCTCATTTATATATAAAAAAAGAGGTTAACTAATGAGTAAAAAAGAATTAAAAAATACTGAGCCCGCTAAAGATATAGCGGGCCTTATTAAAAAATATAGAGACGATAAATTAATTAGTGAATATGGTATCCACTTCAGAACCCCTATTAATAAGTTTATGACGGCTTTTAAAACTGAAGAAGATTTGGTTAATTATTTTGAGAATACTGAACACGGATTAAATACAAAAAAAAGATTTTTGAAGTATCGTAGGTAAATATGGCAGAAAAGAAAGGTAGTAAAGGAAGCAAAGGTAGTAAAGGTACTAAAAAGAAAATAGAAAATTTAGAAGCTGATGTGAAAGAATTAAGCACTCGAATTGATAAAGTTAACGATGGTTTACAAGAATTAAAAAATGATTTTAAAGAATCAGAATCTAGAATTTTAGAAACAATAAAAACAACATTAGCAAGTTTTCAAATGAATGACGAACCTGAACAAAGAGTCAGAAGGGCCGCTGTCGCTGAAGAAGACTTACAGCCTACTGAGACGCCAGACGTCCCTTTAGACACTGAAGTTACCGATCAGGACCCTACGCCAACTGATGTTGAGGAGCCAGTAATAGATTACTCTACACACGGATTAATAGTTACGAGTGAGGAAAACTACATAACGGCTACTAGTTATATTAGTGTAGAGGATGTTAATAATTCTTTATCTAATGAATATTTTTTAGAATTATGGAAAGCTTTACCGCCCGCTACTAAAGTAGATATATTAATGGGGGCTTCTTTTAATCTTGACGGCGCCTTTTCGTATCGAGGTTACCCTTCAGATAAAAACCAAATTTTAAAATTCCCAAGGAATGGATACAAAAATGTTCCTTTACCAATAAAGAAAGTAGCTACGATGTTAGTTAAGCAGACTTTAACTCATGTCGATTTAATAACAGAAGGTGAAGTTTTAGAAGAAAAAATAGATCAAATTAGATTAAAATATAATAAATCAACAATATTTGGTAAGAAAACTAATTTAAGTTATGCTATGATAACCATGT
The DNA here is from genome assembly GCA_012932295.1 of Cyclina sinensis. NCBI lineage: Eukaryota > Metazoa > Mollusca > Bivalvia > Venerida > Veneridae > Cyclina > Cyclina sinensis. The sequence goes on from JAAONU010000058.1 coordinate 32,375, forward strand.
TGAATCCATATAAGATAACAACATTTAATGTTGACGAGTATATATATAATGCTTCAAGTTAATAATATAAGATATTTAATAAGGAAATACGGAACTAAAATAAAAATAAATAATGATGTTGATTCAATTGCATACGTTGGTGAAAGATTTGAATCTGATTACAAAACATCTCAATTAATGCATAGGGCTACAAGATTATACACAGCTACTAAATATTTAAAATTATATAGTATAGATAAAATAGATCTTGGGGACACAATAACTCACGACGAGATTAATTATTTAGTTTACTTATCGAAAGCCCATATATCTAAAGACAAAGTTGTTTTTTATGATGTTAGATTATATGAAAATGATTTTGATCATATTTTTACTATTTGTGTGGGCGATAGAGAAAATGAAACAAGCGCCGCAATATTTATACCGGCAAAAGGATTTGAAAACGTAAGTTTTATGGGTAGATTAAATACTAATAAGCCGACTGACGATCTCGTTCATGAGAAAAAAGAGGATGATATTAAAAAAGAAAAAATTAGAATTAGTCATATAATAACATTAAATTATGAGGACATCAAAGATTACAATATAAAACCTGACCTACATGTTTTTGTTGATAATGTGAGTAACAGAGCATATGAAGTTAAATATAAACTTAATTACAAGGAATTAAATAAATTTGTCGAATATCATTGTTATGAAGTTCAAGACAATGAAAATTATTATGTTCAATATTAAAATAAGTAAAGTTATACCTTTAAGTGAGGATTATTTATTAAACTTTAAAGAAGGTTATAATTCGGATATAGGTAGATATTTAAAGCGTAAAGCAAGGGATCGTATAGCTATACGTTCTCAAGGTAGAATGTATAGGTATAAAGGTAGTTATTATACTGCTTCTTTACCAGGACAACCACCAAACGTAAAGACTGGTCGTTTGTATAAAAGTATTAAACACATAGTTAAAAAAAGGTCATTATATCTTGGTCAAGGTATGGCCGGAGATGCTTATGCGAGGTACTTAGAGAGAGGAACTTCCAAAATGGAGGCGAGACCTAACCTTTATAATATAATTGGAGATAATTGGAATTATATAGATGAAAGTGTATTTAGATACATTGATAAAATTTTTAAATGAGGTAAAAAATAATGTACACGGATATAAAGAAAAAAACAATTTATACATTGAATCAAGTTTTTCCTAAAATGTTCACAACTAATCACATTGAAGTAAATGCTAAATTTAATGTTAATACAATTACGTTATTAGATCCACCCAATATAATAAACGGGGAATATTTAATAACTGGTGTAGAGAAAGATGATATGTTCGAAGATGACGAATATACTTACATTAACAAAAGTCATATTTTTGTTGATAACGTAGCCACATCAGATATAGCAAATTATGGTAATAATAAAGAAAGGTTAATTACTATTACAAATAAAGTATCTATAGATACACAAATAAATGATTTGTTGGCTATTGAAAAGATTAAAAATACTATAAAAAATGAAGGTAAGGATGTAAAATCTCAAGTTATTCTATATATAGATGGTATAGATAGATTTATACCTAAAAGAGATATTGAAAAGGAAGAGGATACTAATATAAAACCAATTAACAATTTAGAGATATTAACAAAATGGAATATTGGATTCATGTTTGCTATTAGTATAAAAGATATCGTAAATCGTTTTGGAGTTGGATTTAATCTTGCTGATGATCTTATGATTCCATTAATAAATTCATGTTCTTTTCAATATAATAGTTTTAGAGGTAATTCGACTTATTCAGTATTTGAAGGTTTAAAATATAGTGATACTTTAAAAGAAAATGTAATGTTATTAGATTTTGTATTTTCATATATTCACGACATTAATGATGAAAAAATACTTGACTTTCAGAGTACATATTCTTATATTAAAGATAACGATATAGATATTAATATTTAATCGAAAGAGAGGTAATAAAAATGAGTAGTCAATTAATATCACCTACTATAAAAACCTTAATAGCTGCTGCAGCAGAGGAAGTGAGTTTAGAAGCTCCTAAGGTACTTTTAATAGGTGGATATGAATTTAAAGATGGTGTAACGAAAGCTACGCACAAAACATTATATGAGCATGTGGGGTCGAAGAAAGCTGATGAATTATTCGGGGCTAAGTCTTTGGTAACATATGCTATTAAAAAATTTAAAAGAATTAATGGTTTAAATCAATTAGATGTTATTGGTTTAAAATATCCTACCGGAGGAACAGGGGCAACCACAAATCTTGTAATGTCAGGTACAGCTGAAGAAAGTGGAGAATTAGAATTTAGAATTTTTGATGACGAGTTTAAAGTTAAAGTACAAGTTATTAAGGGTCAGACGGCAGAAGCGATCACAACTAATATAATGGCCGCTTTCGCATCAGCTGATTATGCTTATCCTTTTTTAGCTAAACTTGACACTAATGATTCTACTAACAAAACAATTATAATTGACACAACTATAATTGGAATGCAATTAGACGGTTGTTGGATTAGAGTTTGGAATAAAATATCTGGATTAACAATTGAAACTTCACCAGCGACAGGAGGTTCTGGAGCTTACGATGTTGCAGGCTTAGTTGATTTAATTACAAAAAGATATAGGTATATAGTATTCGACGCTACTGTAGATATTGAGACGATATCACAATTATTAGAAGCAAGAATGAGTGCACCAAGCCAAATATTAACTGGTATTGGAATAACAACACACAATGTTACTTTTGAAAATTCAATTACTGAAGCATTGGTAGATACTAGTAAATTAACAGCACTTAACAACCCTACTGAAACAATAGTTTATTTTTGTAATAATTCTACTCCTAAATTAGATGCGATAAGCAAATCTAGATTTAATTTGATCCCATTACTACATTCAATAGAGATGGCGGCTATATTTGCATTAAGATTAACCGAAGGTTCTGATATATCTAGATATGTTATCGAGCCGACTGAAATTTTAGGCGGAATTGGAAAAGCGTCTTTACCTTATAAAAATACTCCAATATCGTATCTTAATCCATATAATGATTTAGAGATAAGTTTACCAGATTGTCAAGCCTTAAATAAATTAGGAATTAACATTATCGGAGTTATGGGAACCGTAGGGCCCGTATTAAGAGAAGTTAACACAATGTATAAAAAAGACCAGGGCGGTGGAGTTATTAACTATAAATTCCAACAACTTATGACTATGGACATGATTTATGCTATTCAAGAGTATTTACAAAAAGGAATAGGCTCTTATTTATCACAAGTCAGATATATAGACGGCGACATCACTGGTTCGTATGCGACTAAAGCAGTGGTTAATGCAGAATTGGTAAGATCAACTATTTTAAAATATTATAGTTTTTTTAATGATTTACTTATAGTACAAACTGGAATCGATGCTTACTCAACATTTATCAATAGTTTAAAAATAACTAAAGATGTCGTGACTAAAACACTAAATATCTCATTTACACTTGTGCTACCAACTTCTATTGAAAATATAAATATGGCTATAATATTTGATGTAGCTTAATAAAGGAGGTAAATAAAAATGGCAACACAATCAACATCGGTAATGTCGAAAGTTTTAATAGATGGTAAAAATTTACCAGTTGCTAAAGCTGCGACATTTACCCCAAAACAAATCGAAACTAAACAAATAACGGACATGTTAGGTAACCAAGCACAAATTTTAGGACCGCAAATACCTAATGATATATCTTTTGAAGCAATATCAGGAAGTAATAATATACTAATTTTGGATAAAGCAATAGCTAAATTATTAAAAGGTGAAGTTTTAGAGATGGTTATCATATGTCAAAATGGGAATAGTTTTAGATTTAATTTAAATGATATAAAATATTCTATTAAGGATGATGGGATGTTAGATATTAAAACATTAAGTTTATGTACTAGACATGAGATTGTTTAATAAAATAAATAAAGGAGGTAATAAATAATGAAAACAATAACACCAACATTAATGGAAAAAATTTTAATAGATGGTGAAGATTTAAATATAATTAGACCTACACCATTTACTACTAAACAAATAGATATTAAACTAGAGTGGGATGATACCTCTGGAGTTGGTAAATTAAAAGTAATACAAGGGCACCAATTGATAAATGATATATCTTTATTGACGGGTTCAATTAGTAATAATATACTAATTTTAGATAAAGCGATAGCTAAATTATTAAAAGGTGAAGTTTTAGAGATGATTATTGAATGTAGAGATGGTTCTAAGTTTAGGTATGATTTAAAAGATATAAAATATACAATTAAAGATAATTGTATATTAGATATTAAAACATTAAGTTTATGTACTAGACATGAGATTGTTTAATAAAATAAATAAAGGAGGTAATAAAAATGATTTTAAATTTAAAAAAAAGTATTAGTTTAGATGGGGGTAAAGAACCTTATAATAAATTATTAATTGAGTTTAATAAAGGTAGTAGTAGTTTTAATTTTTTAGCTAAGGGTTCACAACTTCTTACAGCTGCAATTAAAGAACACACTAGAGAATTAACAGAACTGGCGGCTTCAAAAATGAATGCAGAAGGTGTACAAGCTATGCAAAAAGCAGCGGCAGAAGAAGTAAAAAAACCTAAAAAAAAGAAAATACAAATCAAAGAGTTTATCGATGCTTATGAATGTGAGGATATTGTAGAAAATATTGAGGAAGAAGATACACAAGATTTAAAAGTTTATTATGCGTTGTTAAGGAGTTTTGATAAATATTTTTCAAAGTTTAATGAGATGGTAGAATCAGAATTACAATACCAGTCACACTCTACTATAAAATTACTAGGAGCTCAAGAAGATTTTGGTCAAGAAGCGTTAGATAAATTGAGTATACGGGACAGAATTCAAATAGGTAAGGTTTTTTTTATATATTTTTTGTGCATCTAAAAAATATGTACTTAGGACCGGATATAAATCCGATAAAATTTTATGTTGAGATAGCTGTAGACATATCAACACATACTAAAGGTGGTGTAACTTATGATCACATGATGTATCATGCTGATATGTCTACATTATATTTTCTTTATAAAAAAGTGTCTGATGATGTTAGTAAAATAAATTATGAATATGAAAAATTAAAAAGAGGTAATTAACATGAAAATAGGTAGAGAATATTATATAAAATTATTGTCTGAAGATAACCTAATTCCAGATTTAAAAAGGTTAAATCATGAGTTATTAATAGGCGCTAAAAGAATCGCTTACTTCACAAACTCTTTAAATAAATTAACCAAGGTTCCTTATGGCAATAGCTAGAGAGTATTATATAAGATTATTGTCTGAAGATAAACTAACTCCAGATTTAAAAAGGTTAAATCATGAGTTATTAATAGGTGCTAAAAGAATCGGTTACTTCGTAAACTCTTTAAATAAATTAGCCAAGGTTCCTTATGGCCGTATACAACACGGGCTTAATAACTTATCAAATAGTGTAAAAGGTATAGGTAAAGGAAAATTAGGTAAATTAAGTGCTATCGGAGCAACCATGAAGACAATGGAAACGGCGACAAATTCTCATGCGATGGCTTTGAAAAAAACAAGTAGATTACAACATTTACATTTAAATGGCGTATTAAGAGGTTATAGAAAAGCGGCGACCGGCCTTACTGATATTCAGGGCCCTTTAGCATCTTTAGCTTTCACATTTGGTACCATGTTAATAGGCCCTATAAAAATGGCTAGTGATTACGAACAAGCTACATTACAATTAACAAGAGCTATTGATTTATCGGATAAAGACCTTACTAAACTTAGATTATCTTTTATGCAAATGAAAGGGGTTGAGTTTTCTAAAATGATGGAGATAGCTACACTAACTGCTAAAACTGGGGTATCCGATGTCAAAGAATTAATAACTATTAGTAAGGCTTTTGCTGATACGGCAAATGCAGTAGAGATGTCAGTTGAAAATATCCAAAAACCATTAATCTCTATTATGTACGCTAATAGGGAAGCATTTAATACTGAAGCTATTAAAAAATACGGCGACATCATTACGCAAATTGATAATGAAGTTGAAAAAGTTAAAGCCGACGACTTAGCTAACGTTTGGCAAAGATTAGTTAAATATTTTGAAAAATTAAAATTCACGGCTGAAGAACAAGCCTCGATCTCAGCGGTTTTAATCCAAAGAGGAATCAATCCTAGCCTTGCGGCGACTGAGTTCAGAACCTTTTCCGATCGTTTTGGTCAAATATATAAAAGAACTGGAATAGATTTACATAAAATAATAACCGGCCATGCGAAAGGGTCTTTAGAAGGATTAAAAGAAGCGATAACATTACTAAATGAAAAATATGATAGTTTTGAATTGCATGATATTTTAGGGGCTAGAGCTAAAAGGATATTATTAACTATAAATCAGGAAACCGGTGGTTTTAAAGCCTTAGATGATGCTTTACAAGAAGCTAAAAAATCTAAAGGTGCGGTAGAAAGGGAACTTAAAAAATATTTAAATACTTTTTTAGTTAATTTTAATTTTTTTATAAAAGGGGTTAAGAATATATTCGCTACACTTGGAGAACCCATGATAGAGATATTAAAACCAGTATTTAATTATTTGGGTGAAATGACTAATAGTGTCATTGGTTTTTTAACTACATACCCTGTTTTAAAAGAGTATATAGGGTATATAATCCTTGGTTTCGGAACCTTAATAAGTGTGGGAATCGCCGTCGGGGTTGTTGCTGTAACAGCGACAGGGGCGTTTGGTTATTTAGCACTCGGTTTAGGAACTTTACAAAATGCAATTTACGGAGTAGGTAAAGCGTATAAATTCCTTAATACAATCACTAAAGGGACAGTCTTTGGTGCATTACTATCAATTTTAATAACCGTAATAGGTTTTTTAGCATTGTATGAATATAGGACCGGGGAAATCAGTAAAAAAATTATTGAATTTTGGCAATCCATAAGTGAAGGTCTCTTAAGATTCAAAAATGAGATGCATGATTTTTTAGCTATGCTCGGTATACTTGAGGAAAGACTTGGTGCTGAGAAAGAAGTTAAAGTTTTAACCCGTGAAGAAAGAGCAGTTGTTGCGTCTAAATCATTTGGGAGCTTAGATAGAATGTCAAGAGCAAGAATTGCACGAGAACAAATGGCCGTCGAAACTATAAAAAAAGTTACCGAGGAAAAGAAAACAACTGAAAAAATAGAAAAGAAAGCTAAAGAAAGTGAAGCGAAAACTAAAGACCAGAAAACAGTTATGGAAAAAGCAAAAGCAGAAGCATTAGCTTTAAAAAATGAATTTGATTTGAAAATTGGTGAACAAAATAAAGAGACTCTTAAAGAGACTAAGGAAGTTAAAAAATATTTAGGTAAACTTGTACAATCCAATAGTGAGATTGAATTCAATACATTTAAGGCGGGCGTGAATTTTGAAAATCTTGACGAAATGCTATTAAAAGATCCAAAATTATTTGGTGAACATTTAAGAACACAGGAGATATAAAATGGCTAATAAATTAACAAATAGATTAGAAAATATGGAGATTATATTACTTGATGATGGTGAATTAAAACAATCGGTTAATTATGAGACAACTAAAAAAACCGGAGATAAAGATGTTGACGGGGGTAGAGGGGCTATATATCAATCTTTAGAGCCAATGGTATATTCAATAACATTCTATCCTTTACACCCTAAAGATTACAATAAAATGGCCTCTATCCTTATGAAACCAAAAAAAATTATCACATTAGATTTAGCTGAGATTGGTGTATTAAAGGTTAGGATTGTCGAAAGCTCTAGGTTTTATAATAATGAAAACAAACCAAAATATAAATTAAAATGTGTAGTTGATAATATAGGTTGGAAAGCATCCATAAATTATGTAGTTAAAATAGATAGTATTATTAATATTGAGGAAAAAAATTTAGAGAGTAGAATTCAGGATTTATCTGAACATATAAAGAAAAATAAAATAGATACTTCAGCGGTTATTACTATAAATCAAGATATTACTGATTTAAAAACAAAAATGAAAGTTATTCAAGATGGTATTGGTTACGTGAGTGGTTATGTTGATGATGTCAGCACTGCTATACGTGAGATCACTAGCTTGTTTAGTATTCCACACGGTATATTATTAGAATCGGAAGGACTTTTATACAGTGGTGAAGAATTGTTAGCAACAATCGGGGATTTAGCTGACCAACCAAGAAAATTATATAATCACGTAATGGCTTTAATAGATAGGGCTTTAGATTTACCAAACAAATTAATGAAAGTATTCGAACCGTTATTGCATTTTTTATCAAGTTTGGTTCCTATGGGAATAAGTGATTTAAACGCAAGAGGAGTTGTTATAGGTCCTAATTTACAAAAAGAATTCGACGATGCTAAATTAATAAGTGATGTTGCTAATCAAATTGTTTTAATAGCGACATTAAAAACTTTAAGATCTGATATTAAATTTACAAGAGAAGAGCTTAAAGAGTATGGTACATTAATTGAAGTTTTATATCTTAATTTACCAGATCTTTACGGCGAAAGCATTAATAAAATCCATACAATCTGGAATTTTATTACAAATATAAAAACATTAAAATTAAAAACAATTACTATTGAGCAACCTGATCATTTATTTGGTATATTATTAAAAGAGTATGGACATATTAGTTATGTTGATTTTATATTATCTTTAAATATTAATAAGATTAAAGATATTGATTATTTAAAAGGCGATTTGGTATTAATTGATGAAAGTGACGATTAATGATAATATAATATTATATGATTCTGTCGAAGTTTTTATTGATAGTTTTAATTTAGTGCGTGAATTTACTATAGTTGATAAAAGTGACAAACGAAATTATAATATTGGGGATAGTGTTAAAATCGAGACCCCAGACGAATTAGTGCTTTTAGAGGGCACTATTGATGGTTACAATGCTGTAAAAACAACATATACATACAAAGGTCGTAGCAATACAAAAAGCTTATTATATTATATGCTACCTAAGTCCAAACGCTTTGCTAAAAATACACAATTTAATACTATATTAAAAAACTTAACATCAGATTTAGATATTAAAATAATCGGTTCGGCGACTGAATTAAAAGAGGATGATATTATTATAAACGCCGGCTCCAAACTAAGTAGAATCATAGTAGAGTTAGCAACTTTATTCGGGACTCGTATAATATGCGGCCCTAACAACGAATTATATTTAAATCCAGAACCTAAACAAGGTAGCATGAATTTTGAAAAAGGAAAAAATATAAAAGTAGCTAAGTATATTAACTTAGAAAATAATATGTATAATAAATATGTTATTAAAAGTTTTAAGGGTGAAGGTTCGGAATCTTATGGATCTGGTGAAAATGTTTATTCTTATTTTTATAATTATAATTTAAGTTCGACCGAATGCAAAAGAATAGCAAAAATAAAATTATTACTTGACAAAACAAAAAACATTAGTTATATTATAACTATAGATAATTTATATTCAATTGATATAAATACATTACATGATGTTGAGGATAATGATTTTAATATAAGAGATAGTTTAGTTACCGAAAGTTTATTTTATCATTATTCTAATAAAGGAGCTTATATACAAATTAAATTGGGATTTATATAATGATTATACAATCAAAAATGAAAAAATATGATAATACCTTAACTTATGAAGTTGAGGATCATAACAATCTTATAAAAAGGGATGTGTATTATCCTAAGGGAATTTTATCAAGACCTAAAGAAGATGATATTTTAATTACAGTCAGTTTGGGTAAAAGTGAGTATAAGACAATATCTATACCTATACAAAATAATGAAGACGAAAAACTTGAAGAACAAGATGTGATGGTTACTAATGGTAAATCAAAAATACATTTAAAATTTAAAAATGACATCGTCGAAGTTACTGCTGATAAGATAGTATTGAAAGCTAAAAATGGAGTTGAAGTCGAATCAAAAACAACTTTTAAAAAAGACGTGTTTTTTAAAGGTTCTATGGATCACAATGGTAAAAAAGTAGATTCTACCCACACGCATAAATATCTAGAAGCTTTAACAGCTGGGCCGTATACAGTTGCTAATATCCCTAAAGATACACAGACGGTAAGTTAATATGGATTATGTTATAGATAATAATTTTGATATCGTATTAGGGCCTCATAATAGGTTCTTATATACTGATAAATCATTAAAAAATAAAATATTGCAAGCTTTATTTACTGACGGTATGGTTAATAAAAAAAGAGGATATATTATAGATATTAACGATTCTTTATTATGGCGTGTATTTGAACAAGGTAGAAATGATTCGAATACTATAGAAGTTATTATTAAAGAGATTGAAAGAACAATGTCAAAATTAATAGGATTGAATTATTTTGATAATTATAATGTCACTTATAGGAATAATATATTTTATATTGAGGTTTTTAGTGATAGAGAATCAATAATAATTGATATCCCAATAGGAGAGTAAAATGGATTTTAGATCAATAGATTCTATAATTGAAGTAATGAAAGATAATTTTAAAACTGAGACTGGTCACGAGCCAGACGGCTTAAGTTTAACATTTCTTATGGTAATGGCTCAACAATTTAAATATATAGATCATAAATTAAATCAGCTTGAGAAAAATCAATTTATTAAAACAGCCGACTTAACACATTTAAAGGTTGTAGGTCAAGGTTGGTTACCCTTTAATTCAGGTACTAAAGCATTGGGAACTGTTTTTATATATGGTGAAAAAAATAAAGAAGTTTTAGCCGATACAAAATTAAAAGACCCTACCGGTAAGATATATTTAATAACTCAAAAAAAGATAATAAATGAGATTGTCAAAACTGTATATAATGTAACTGAGGATGGTAATGGTATAGATTTTTATGGTATTGATAATGCACCTAGAGTAATAAATAAATATAATACTTTAATTGTTAGAAAATTAAACGAAAATAACGAATATGTTTTCGACTCAGTATTTAAAGATGTAGTCATGACAAATAGAGATAATAAATTAATATTCTATGATGCTGATAAACGAGTTAGGGAATCTTTAGAAGCCGCTGGATTAGTAGGTAGTGAAGCAACCCACCCTGAATATATACAAATATTAAATAGTTTAAAATTAACTTTTAAAGTGTCTTTTACTATAGTGCCTATAGAAGCTACAGAGATAGGAGTGAGAGATTCTTTAAATTATTTTGGACATTTAAATGATCTTGCTAATGTTGATGATTTTTCGTATTTAGAATTTGTTGAAGACGTACCTGGTATTTACAAAGAAGTTAGTATTATAAATTATACCGAAGGTACAAATGAAGAGAGTGCAGATTCATATAGGAATAGAATAAGTGTATATTTTCAAAAACCACAAGCCCCTTTCAATGAGTTTTTATTAACTAATAAAATGTACGGATTAATACCAGAATTAAAATTCATAACATTTAAATATGATGCTATAAAAAATATAATTAATGTATACGCTATTGATAAAAAATATGAATTAACTGAAGAAACTAAAAAAACAATACAAAATATATTTTCCGTATTCCAACCTATTAATACAGGGCCTATAAATATAGACAGACCTATTATTAAAAATATTGATATCTCAATAACTGATTTTCTTCCGGAAGACGAAGAACTTGTTGAAGTTATAAAAATGAATATCACAAACTTTTTTGATCGTAATATTTACGAAAAAGAAGTTACTGATAATGAGATTATACAAATTATATTTAACTCTAAAGTAGGTTTAAATCAAGTAAATCCTGGTTTTAGATTAACAGTCAGTCATTCTGTATACGAAGTTAATACTTTGTTTAAATTAAATAAATTGGAGATAAAATTCCCAGATTAATTATGAAAGCACCATTATTTTTTGATCATAGAAACTATATAGAAAAATTACAAATACTTTTCCCAAAAGGAAGGTTTTATAAAAACATATATAATAAAGATAGTAATACTTATAAATTATTATTATGGTTTGCGCGTGGTTTTGAATTATTTTCTAAATATTTAGAGTTTAGATACAGAGGTTTATATATAAGTGAAGGGGATGGGGGTGTTAATAAATTTAAAAATGATTTTAATATACCTAATGACTTTTTAGAAAGTGATAGGTACCTTAACACTACTGATATTTATGTATTATTTTATTTATGCAATGATAACAAATTAATAAATTATCAAAAAATTGCTAACGCGTACGGCGTGCGTGTGGCTATAACTCAAGATGAAAACAACCCAAAGACAATTAAAGTTAAATTTTATTATAAATCAGAATCAGCTTATATTGAGGAAGGGGATATTAAAAAACCAGAATACCCATTCCATTATTTTGATGATGATTTATTGCTTAGAATTGAAAAATTCATGAGATACTTGTCTCCAATAGACATGAACTTAGAATTTTCAAATGCAAGCTCGCAAGAGATCGGAACTTATAAATTAGATCCTTTAGAACCAGATTTTATATCTTTAAAGATAGCCGGCGAGTTCGTTAATTATAAAATAATATAGGAGGTAATAATGAGAGATATCAAACCTAAAATTACAAATGACCCTGGTAATCAAGGGGTCCAGAGAGCATCTGATACTAATCAGTTGCAAGTACCTTTACAAAAGGTTATTGAAGGTAGATTAGATGGTCTTGATAAAACCCCATTAGTCAACGACGAAGGTCAAGAAGGCAAAATGGGAGATATTAGGAAGCTCGCGAGGGCTATAGATATGGCTACGAAAGAAAATACATACATAGACATATCGCCTGATCCAAATAATCTATTATTAAAAAGACGAAGGGATTTAATCGATATATATCCTGACAACCCAGAAGCACAAACTAGTTACGAGGAATTTAAAGAAGGTATAGGGATTCAATTTATACCTAAAGCAAAGAATACTAATACCGACGTTACGATAAGACTTAATCAATTAGAAAGCAAACCTCTCGTCGCTGCAGACGGCTCAGAATTAAAAATAGGTACACTTAACCCAGACCAAATTTATCTTGCGTATTTTAAAAATGATAAATTTTATTTATATGAATATTCCAAAGGAGCAACCACCCCAGGATCAAGACAAAGAAAATTTAACGGTGTTGTTAGTTATTTAGTTAAAGATATTGATCAAGAGACGCCAAGCTTAGACCAAATTAACGCTGGGTACGAAAAAACTTACGGTGAATTGTTAATATTAAAGACCGGCGAGGGGTTTTCTAAAACTAATGAACTTACCTACGGTACTAGTTTAGAATTCGAATACCATGGGTCTAGGAATGCTCAACGAGTAGATATATCATCTAAATACAATAAAGACTATTTTGATACTGGTCAGAATACGGCTGACGAATTATATTATAGTAGCTTCCCTTATGAATACGACCCGGCTAACTCTATTGATCTAATGCCGACATTTTATTATAATACTAATAGTGATCCAGGTATTAAACAATTTGGTATTTTAAAATTTACTGACGACTTACTAGGTCGTGAAGGTCAGGAACATACTCCAAGAGCTGAAGGCAGCCGATGGTACCTTTATGTTAAAATTGATGATTTGCCACCCATACCAGTATATCATATAAGTGGTCACTTTGATGATACTACACAACATCCTCCAGATTTTTTTAATGCTTTACCCTTTGCGTCCTTAACAGAGGGTTTTTTCTATGAGATAGAATACATGGAAAAACATAAAATTTTTAAAATTGCTTTAAAAAGTCCAAATAAAAACACATTACTAATTAACAACAGCCAAGAACATTATTTTTCCATATATGATGACCCTAATACAAGTATAATACCTGGACCACGTCAATACTCATCTTACAATTATTATAATATATTTTATGGTAGAGATAAATATGGTAATTTTCGTGTGCCCATGCCTATAAATGACACTAAGAATTATAATTTAAATTATTATTATGATAATACTATGGATAATGTTTTAGGGTCTCATAGGCAAGAGGCTAGATGTTTCAAATTAATTACAAGCAACTATTTTGTAAAAGATATTTATACCGCTAAAAGAGAATATCAATTTTTAGATAGTAACCCATACACTTTAACAAACAAAGAATTAGTTAGAAAAATAGGTGTAGAAAAAGGTACCGTAATGTTAACGTCTCCTTTATTTGATGTGGCTGGTGATAGGTTTGGAGTAAATAATAAAAATTTTAATTTTGATGAAGATTATGTATATTCTAATGATTATGTTTATAAAAGTAACTTCAGATATGACGAGGACGTTGAGCAAAGTAATATTTCTTCCAGACCATGTAGTAAAGATTCTGGTATATTTGTATGGTACGCAAGAACAGGAGGTTATACTATTAGTGCTGATTATGATACAAGTAAATTTGCAGTAAATAATCACTGTATTATGTTTATACCATACACTGGTTATACTTGCGCTAACATGGCTTACCAAACTAATCAAAATATAAAATTCCCAAAAGTAACGTTATCTAGGAATGATATGGGTATAAATACACACGTTTTAAATCCAGAACAACGACTGTGGAATTTAAATAAAAACACATATATTGATGATTTACCTGTTGGTTATTCCATAAACACATATTTTAATATACCATCTACTAGTGCCGCTTATAAATCAATAATGTTTCCATCTTATATGGCTAATAAATATCTACCTCAGCGATATACTGATGACCCCGGCTCTGGTGTGCCTACAGTATTAAGTGACGAATTACTTAAAACAGTCACTAATTTATATTTAAAAAATAATCCATATTATACTAAAAATAATTGGTATTTTACTTATGAAAATTTACTTAAAGATTATCCTGAAGCAGCTCCTTTTTTTTTAGAGATTGAAAGGAATATGATTTTAAAAAATTTCCCACTTGTCTCGTTTAATATTGACTACGATGATGATGGAAATATCATACCAACGGCAGCGAGGTATAAAAATATGTTCATGATAGACTCTAAACCAATAACTGAATATTATTTGTCTATGATGGGTAGACATTTATCCTATGGAGGGCGTAATGTATATGGTACAAATGAAATCGATGAGGGTATTTTGTTGGATTATAACAGAGCAATAAAATTGTATAATAAAGGTAAGGGATTCTTCATTGAGATTGTCTGGCCTGTATTAGCTCCAATAGAGAGCTTAGCTTTTGGTGAAGTTCCTGAATATAGCCCCCCATTCTTCCAAGAAACTCAATTAACTTATGAATTCGAATATATTAGTAAATAATATATTGACTTTTTGTCCATAATGTATTATCTTATATATTATGGACAATATTTTATCAAATCCTTATGTATTAATTAATATTATTAGTTTTATTGTTTTATTGACAAGTTCTTATTGTTTTATAAAAGTGAGATTAAATGCATTACAAGAAGATTTTAAAGAATTGAAAAAAGATAATGAAAAAGATATTGAAAAAAATAGTCAACATATTATTAAATTATATGAATTGACTAAAGAACTAACAATAAAACAAATGGAATTAGAAACAAACCAAAAACACATTTTAAATGAAGAAAAACGTAAACGCAATGAACGATAAATGGTTTAGATACAATATAGGAAGTCGCTTATATTACATGGTATTCTTGATTTTGTTTGTGGTTATGAACATTGCATTATTCTATGGTATTAGTTTACCAGATAGTTATATTAATGGAATGTTTTTAATTATGTATCTTGTGATTGGTTATTTTTTGGGATTGAACTGTTCGGACAGTTTTAAGAATACTGTCACTAAAATAAAGAGCAAAATCGGCCTTTAAAACAAACTAGGTATATAAAGATACCAAAAATATCAAAACTTCTCTGTATTTGCCCTTAATTCGTCTAATTTATACAATTGCCGATCTAATTATACAATTTGCTAAAGAACTCATCAGTATCAAATGAACGTACAGGTTTTCTACGTTTACCTAAACTATTAATGCAATCTACAGTTGCGTCTACACAATCATCGTAAGGCCCTTCAGGAAACGCGTGTAATTCCTCAATATAAAATTCATTCCAGGGACCTTTCATTATGTAAATGTTCTCGGCTCCAAACTGAGCACTAGCTATCTCTGCACGAGCTTCTTTATTTAATCTAGAAGATTGCAAATCTACTGGATAACCCATTAACTCTTTAGCTATCATCTCTGGATATTGACCAGTTGCTCCACCCTCTTTAGTTAATCTAATAATTGTGCCCGGCGAATCGATTTTAGCATACGCTATAATCATTTTAGTCACTTGGTCTAGCTTTTTTCTAAATCTAATGACGTCAAGTACGTAAAGTTTATTATCGGCCGTTTTAGCCATTAATACACCCGCCGTATAATTTGGGTTCCTGTTTTTAGAGCTTGGTATGGTCGCCGCTAGGTCCCATGCTCTAACCTGTGCAACAATATTAGTAGGCATTTTCTGGACAATCTTGAGCTTATCTCTATTAAAATATTGACCTCCCCCGTCTGCTACATTCCAATTACCCTCGAGTAATCTTTTTTTCGTAACATAACCGGCATTTGATAATTTAGCAATATATGACGGATCGTTTTGCATTAAAGTTATATTTTCTTCAAGCTTAGAATTAATATATGTAAAACTCATTGGTTGGCACGGGCCTTTGATTTTTTTATAAGCTTCCTCTTTTGTATTAAACCATCGTACCCTGTCGTTTTCGTTAACAAACCATCTGATAACCCCTTTTCTCTCCTCAATAGCGTAACCGTCTTCGTCTATCCACCAATCTATAAAATCACGGACCCAAGAGCCGCTATTAGGGTTACAAGTGGCTTTAATTTTAGTGGAGCCGCCCTTAACACTTCTACCTCTGGTAATTACCCATAAAAAGTCTTTTTTGTCATAATGGGTAAATTCGTCCATACCAATATAATCATATTGGCCACCCTGCCACTCATCATGAGCTGTAGGCCTAAGCCTTTTAAAAATGAGTTTAGAACCAAAAGCTGGAAAACTTATTGTTAAATTAGCTTTCGATATCTTAACGCCCGGAAAACCCGTTACCATAGATGTGATCTCGTCAAAAAGACCACCCCCTTGCTCAATCTCTTTTAATGAGCGCCTAACTACGACGGCTGTGTAATCACGAATTTGATGTCTCTCTAAAAAATATAATAACATTGCATAGGTTTTACCGCCCCCTGCAGCCCCGCCGTATAAAACGATATCAGCTTCGCTAGTTAGGAATAAAACCTGACTGTCCGAATTTGGTTTAAGTATTTTTTGCATAATCACCATTATACAACAGGCGACCGAGCAGTCCCCTGTTGTAAGAGAAAAAAATATATTCTAAATATAACATAAATTTTAATAAATGTCAAGTTTTTTATTCTTGATCTATAATAACTGATTCTGGATCCTCAGTCGGTTCTGGTTGCGCTTCTACATCTATAATCTTCTTATCTTTCTCCATAATCTCTTCCGCAGTTTTAACTGGGATTGGAGCGGCCTTCTCAATAATTACCGCGGTCCCTTCTTCATAATTATTTTTATTTTTATATAAATTATTTTGCTGTATTGATTGTTTTATAAAAATACTCGCTTCTTTACTTTTCATTGCGTTTACTATAATTTGTATAGCTTTAATATCGCCTTCATTAACCAATTCAAAAAGTTTATTACAAATTTGCTCTTGCCGCTCTTTTTTTAAAAAATATTTAACGAATCTATCGTTGAATTTAATCTTTTTTTTATTTAATTCCTCGAATGATTTATAATCGTCAGTTTTATTGAGTACCTCTTCAATCTCTTTATTATCTAAATTTTTAACACCTAGCTCGTATTCAGTTTTTCTTTCGAGACTAACATTTTTATATTCCTTGCTAGCACTAAGATTATTTTGATGAATTAACTTTTCGTTACGAATAAAATCCTTAACATCTTTTTTTTTACGATACCAAGCTTTAAAATTATTATAATTAATATTTAAGAGATCACAACTAGCCATAATACGATGGCCAGTGCTTACATAAGCATCTTTTAATTCCTTAAAAAACAAAGGTTTGTTATTTTTATATAAATTCACATAATCAAAAAAAGCTACTTTTTTTTTACCCATATTATATAATATAATAAAAAATTTAAAAAAAGCTAAACTTTTTTAATCACTTTGCCGAAAAAATTAGTATATTATGGAAAAGGAGAAAAAATTATGAGTTTAAAAA
>JAAONU010000059.1:0-12872 GCA_012932295.1 Cyclina sinensis
ATCAGATAATCTACGGTACTCGATACAGGTTTATTTCGATACAATGAATGAGAAGTACATTAACCGTTTTCTAACCTACCATTGGAAATATTCAACGAATTTTCCTTGAGTACGCCTAACAATTTTAGGCCATATCGATTAACCATTTTATCATCATTTTTTCGTGGGGGAATATCAGTTGGTATGTCATACGGCATGAATATATAACGGTCAAGATGTATGTTTTCAATACAGTCTGATCTTTCACCTGTTCTGGAATTCAGGTCACCCGTTAAATAAACATGCCCTAGATCATTGTACCGACGTATATCGTTGTTTAAAATTTCAAAGAAATCATAATCAAACAGTTGAGAATTTACATTTTTATACACATTAGAATCCTCTGGGGGAATATAGCATGTGCACCAAATCATTTTCAGCACCTATCATTTCTTTCTTAATTTTAAACCACACAATTCCATTTAGGTTTAAATTGACTAATTCAATGAAATTCGACAAAAATTGTTTGTAATAAAATTACAAACAATTTTTTGTTTTGCCGCACTGTTACAATTAGGGCGATGACACTGAAAATACTCATATCCGTCAATATGTAGATTAGTTGTTTTACAGTGCCAAGTTTCTGTGAATAAAATAATATCAAAGTCAGAGACAAACTTTATAAATTCATCGTCACTAAGTTTAGATCGAATACCCAGCACATTCCATAGCAGGAAAGACAACTGTTTCTGATCGGATCCCTAGCCTGATGACTCCATGTTACCCACAGAGCGTGTACTATTATTCACAGCGGGTGGGAGGACAACATGCTCCAGTTCTTTAATTGGCAGGGACTTAACAGTATACGTCCGACTGTCAATAAAAAGGCGATCTATGTCTAAAACGGCCTGTTTCTTAATATGCCTTGCTTTTAACATCCAAGGAATTAACAGCTTTCTCCTCTCTTGTATAGATTAAGGATATTGATCATTTACACCTATAGAAATTGAATCTTTGTCATCAAGAGCTGATTAATAATATGATTTTGTTCTTAATACAACTTCAAGGCAGAAACTCTATGCGAATATCTCAGTGTAAAGCAAATAAGCTTTTAATGGCATACGCTAGAAGAAGAATTTCAAAAAGACATTGCGATAAAAAGAAAATTTAATTTCAATTAATAGCAAACAACATAATTCTCAAAATCAGAAGCCGTTTTTGTTTACCACATATTACTACAGAATCACATGAATATTATGAAATGATGACTTTAACGTGGTACATGCTGGATCCTAAGTTCGTTATACACTCAGTATATCGAAATATATTGACTGAAACGAGGATTAATTGAAGGGGGGGTGGGGGTGGTCTTGCGTTTGCAATAATAACGTTATTTTCTTTGTTTTTCAGTTTGGTTATTGCTCCACAATGAGATATAACATCCGTGTCTAAGCAGAGCAAACAAAGATCGTGCGAGTTCATTAATACAAAAACAATATGTAACTTGCAGTTCCGTTGCTGGAACCAATTTTCATTTCATTGTAGTTGTGCCAACTAGCCATTTAAATTACATTTTATTATTGTGTCAGACGAACGTAACCAAGCGTCGACTAAATAACTTACACGGTATGTAATCGTTCCGGGTTGATTTGGACTAATTTCCCGTTCTCGAACTGATTCGGATTTCAAGCACCGGATTGATTCATCTAAAATGGATTGTAGCTTTAGGAAGACAGAGAAAAAAACAAAATAAAATCGTTTATAGCTGTACGTCTTTCAATATCTTAGTTGCACGGAACATGATATAACTAAAGAAATATATATACATCTTTATAAGGTTGATATGCGGTCTTTTAATTGTTAAAACTGAAAAACAAATTACACACGTTGATTAAAATTTCATAAACACGCGCAAAAATGTAAATAAATCGTCCTAATAATATTGTTTTCATTATATTTTTGGTTTAAGAAATAAATAAATACATTCCGCTGCACATTAATGTTTTTGTTAAAATATTCTATCCAGTAATGAATTTGTAGTTCGTCTTTTTATTACTTCCATGTGAAAATCTGGAGCACCGGATCCAAAGGCAGCCCGTTTCCATCCAGACAATTGCATTTTTGACAATTTCTTTTATAACAGAATGGTTTTAAGCATTAATTTTTATTTATATTAACTTTCCTAGTCAAAATGGGTCTTTCTGACCTCAGTTACACATTTTCTTCTATCTTTTTCTGCTTTAAAAAGGAGTAAAAACTAATAAAATTAAGTTTACATGTTGTTTTTCTTGAAAAAAATCACTTAAATCTTTTAAAGCAAGCAGGAAAATATAAGGACGTTTGTGCTTACATACATACTAAACATCTTAATGTTCCGTGGTACCAGTTATATTACGAATAATAAAGTGAAAATAAATTAAAAGCTACTTTTTAGAGAGCA
Organism: Cyclina sinensis; assembly: GCA_012932295.1. Classification (NCBI taxonomy): domain Eukaryota; kingdom Metazoa; phylum Mollusca; class Bivalvia; order Venerida; family Veneridae; genus Cyclina; species Cyclina sinensis. Next base: position 2,420 of record JAAONU010000059.1, read on the forward strand.
TCAGAAAATCGACACACCTGTTTGTATCGCTGTCATTGAATCAATCCGGTGCTTGAAATCCGAATCAGTTCGGGAACGGGAAATTAGTCCAAATCAACCCGGAACGATTACATACCGTGACTTATGTGCGTGATGGCTATTAATCTATATTTCCAAGATTTCGCATGAAAACAATGAAACGGACATATAACGTTTGCGTATTGGTTCACAAAACAGTATCATTTTCGCTCGCACGAATGACGCTAAATAAAAAACTACTTCAAAGAATATTGGACCCTTGAATTCACTCTTGCTATTTCCTTTGATATTCATAAAAAGAATAATAACCCTCGTAACCTACTTATCATTTATGAACTTTTTATTAGACACAAACTTCTTATACAATGACACTGCACTTATAATTACATTTAATTGGATATATCAGCTGTTTCTAAAGATTTTACAAGTGAATTTTATCACCTTTGCAAGAATTTTGTTCCTATTATACAAGAGCATTTATTATGTAAGGAACAAACTAAAAGGCCACATCACATATTTTAGCAGACAATAATATAAAAAGAACATATGTACTGAGAAAAAAGAAGAACGCAAAAAAAGAATGAACAACATCTAGTTTGTATTCTTTACAAGAGGTTCACTTATTCAGTGTCTCATAAACTGAAGAGGGAGTATAAATAATTTATATAACGGAAACATAACACTTGTGTTAAATTCTAGATGACTGCATTTCATAGTAGTCGAGCAGAGATGTTGATTTGCCTGAAATGAAGTCCATAAGGCTATGTAATTTTGTCATTCTTTCAAGAAAGATCTCTGGTCGATAAAATAGTATTATATTATGTCATTCGTAGTAGATATGATTATGTAGATCCGGGTTATATCCAAGTTTTCAAAGATTTGAAGTCCTTTACAGGCTTACACTCGACCATTGATAAAGTTCATTATCTATGAAATGAAAACTAATTCACATTTTACAATTATAGAACAAAGGTTTAAACTTTTTTTTCTCTTCTTCTTTTTTCTTAGGGAATATAAACTGTAAAAAGTGTTTATTTGTACTGATATTGTACAACAACAGCTCTGTATATATAGACACATGTATTTAGTCTACCTATGTACTTTGAAATTTTGACTGAGTTTGACATCGGTTGGAGACTCTGCAATATCATTTTCTTTAAATAATTATGAAGGATACTGCATGCTGTAAATTGTAATTTGTCCCTTTGTTACATTAAAAGTACTGTGTTGAAATATATGCTTCGCTATATCTAAGCTTTAAACTCCATAGTGTTTTATTTTTGTTGTTGAGAAATAAATGGAAAATGAATACCAAGCAAAAACATTACCATAAAAAACTGAGCAAACATATACATTAATTAATAGAGATAACAGTTAATAAACTTACGCGTAGATTACATTGTATTGAACATAAAAAAGTCAAGCTTTGGTTAAATAAAATTTCTTTTATAATCATATTGGTCCCCTTGTTTGCAAAACATGTTGTACGATTGGAAAACTCAGCGTTTTCGTCTGAAACCACCCACATTATTACTGTAAGACTGTCGTCTTCTAAGAAATACTTTAGAAAGTGTATCTTTACAAAAATCTCTAAACTGAACATTACAAAACGAATAAATGAAAGGATTTACAGCACTTGACAAAAGATATGATCTTAAAAATAGATGGTAGGCTGCAAGCCCAGATTTTGCCATTCTTCTAACGAAAGAAGGGTCTGATTGTCTAACGATGACAAGGGTGTAAAACGGCAAGAAGCTTATAACATACGCTATAGTAATTAAAAATAACATTAATGTTGATCGACCAATCTTTACTGTTAAACAGTTGACACATTTTGCTCGCCCTGAAGCATTTAGCGTGGACGCTCCTCTCACAAGTAAATACCGCACACGCCTTTTCCTTTTCTTGACCTTGACCTTTTGATTTTTTCGTTGAGGAGTGGATGGCTTTGGTATAGGTACGTCTTCAATCTTTAGATTATTTAAATTTTGCTCGCTTGTGTCCTTTGTAACAAATGATACATTTCGGCTGGACAAATCAGAGCAGCTTTTACCCTCGTTCTGATAAGGCAAATCTAGAAGTCCACAACTTGTTCCAGGATCTTGGATTGTAGAAGGTAATCCTAACTGATATGGCTTCAATTCGTTTTCCGATTCTTCAATTTGATCCAATTCTTCATTAACAACTATTTCAATGTTTTGTTCGTCCAATGCACGTTTTTTACCGTCAGTGTTATCATTTTCGTCATTGTTTGAAGATTTCAGTTTCTCGCCATTCGATTTTTCAGACTTCATCGTGACAGATTTTTCATCTACAATCTTTTGTACATGTGTACAGTTTTTGAGCTTGAATTTTCTATGCCTGTAAATTTGAAGTCCTACGCAGTAATACAATATAATTAATACTGCAAAAGTAAGTAATGTGGTCGTAACCATGAAACTAAAAAATACCAACGGATACGGTGATTTGTCAAAACGATTCTCTAACAGACAGGCAGATCCAGTAACATTTCCAACGTTAACTTTTCTCGTGCCATATAGTACCAAAGATGGCCACGTGGTAGCCATGGAGAAAACAATTGCTCCAATTGAAATATACTTTGACTGGACCTCACTAAACGCACGTTGGTAAGGCCTACAAATTCTCTTGAATCTATCAGCAGCGATACCGACCAATATCAGTGCCGATGAACAATTCATCACGTACGTGGAAAATCGCGACAATTTACACATAATAGGCTGATCAAGTTTCAGAGAATGTGTCATTAAATAGATCTCTACTGGCAACGTCGTGGAGCAGTTCATCGTGTCAAGGGCAGCGAGAAATAAAATAAACATCCTTGAAGTACTTCGTCTCCACTTAAAGAAATAAATGTAGAAAACAATTATATTTCCCGGAAGCCCTAGAATCATCATTATGGAAGTATACACAATAGCTGGCAGTTTAGTGACAAGTATTTCACTGTTGTACGCATCCAAGAACGCATTCTTGTATTCCTGTCCATTAACATTTAGTGATAAATTTCCAACAATCACGCCATCCTCATTAGTTTCGATGTAGTGGGATTCCATGTCTCCGACTTCTTTGAAATTTAAACACAACTTTAAAACTGCCTTGTACCTTTACTTACGATAATACGATAAGCAAGCTATATAACATTTAATTACCTAAAATATATATGTTTCGTTGTCTTATCTATCTCAGTCTTAAATCTTCACTTATGCCTTTAACACGTCTCTTTTTTTTGTCCTTGCAGGTAATCCACCGAAAGTGGAATGTCGTAGAAAATCGATTCGTACTGTCCCAGAATGTTGTGACAAATCTAAACCCTAATTCAGTTCACGTCAAAGTTGAAAAATACTGGATAACACGATTTGTCAGAGAAAAGTAATGTAGCCCACAGGAGCAATTAAGCCAAATATCGCATATTCTATCGAAATTACACACACAGAAATCTGCCATGGAAAAATCCTGTCTCGTTTATTTTTTTTCTATTCCGGTTATATATCCATATAATCATAAAATATTCAAAATTATATGCTAAAGTAATGTATACTGTCTTTTTATTGAAACGATTAATAATCTCCTATAAAAATACATAATGTCTTTGACGAATATTCTTCTATCTCGCGTATCCCTCTGACGGCATTCCTGTAAATATACTTCTTTCTGAAATATCTAAATTAAAGAGGCGCTTATTTTGTTAAAATAAGTACCGGTAAGCATAAGTCCTCGTTGTTGGTGTTAGATATAAAAATATTTCCTGAAATGTTATTTTCTATCTCATTTTTTCTAACTCTTTACATATCGCCTGCCGTTTATGTTTACACTAACTTTATATCAGCTTCGCGAGTTAAACGCTTTTATATCAGAACAAACTTCACTATGCCTGTACAAAATTGCTCGGAAGGTAAAATTTCCAATAACACCGTTTTTCGTAATGTGCATGATACGCTAGAATATCTGTGTTTGTATAATTACGCCTTTGTAGTAATATATTTAAACGATACAATTTATTCAAATAATGTTTACTTCAGTTATTGTTTTTCCTTCATGCAAAATGTATAGTTAATATATGCACAGATTTGATTAAAACCCTGTACCTTACACTAGCTAGAACTAGATCATTCGACGCTGATATAGGTCCAACGGGTTTTTGTACAGACATTACCCTGCTAATATTCAGATATTGTGTTAGCCTACTTTATGCAAAAGTATTTTTTGCACAGAGTACAAAGTCCCTTGTCGCCGCTGGTTACTTAGAGACGTATTCTGGTATCTAATATCGTGGCAAATTCCAGGGTGTTCAATTAATGCGGTCAATAATTGAATAGCTAATGTAAACGAAACAAGTATTTATGTTTGCAGCTTTATTCCCATAGTGATTTGTATGTACATGACTTTTTATATAGTAAAGTGTGTCTGATTTTATTACTGTTTGGCTGATTTCTTAACAGCGTCAAGCTAACTCCAGTCAAGGGTTATATAAACGTGTAATATAAGAAACACACTGATGGATCTCTATCAACAACAAAAAATCAAAAGTTTTATTTCAGTAAATGTATTCCTAAGAAAATGACATTGAAATTAAAAATATGTAACTGAAATAAAATTACAAAATGTATATCCGCGCCTAATATCACAAATTTTAAATATTATGTTCAAATAAATTTAAAAGAGCATGGGTAGAACATAATATATGTTCAAGTGATGCTTGTGATTTAACTTCATTTACGTTTCCCTTTGTCCTAAATTGTCGACTTTCTTTTTCTCAAGTAACTGACTTTTTGCATGATTTCTAAATAATAAAAATGGACTTATAAGCGAACCCTTACTGTACTAAATGTAATTTGCAGTTGTTTTGAGTTAAAAATCACCATAGTTTTGATTGAAAGCACACGGAAAATCGAACAAAATATCATTATCAAGCTTCAATGAAGGAAAAGAAAACAACTGTTTGTTGAATTGAAGACTTGGTTGCATGATGCAACTGCATCATTTAGGCATACTGACAAAAGCTTGAAGATAACTTTTGATATCTTTTCTAAAAAATATTATAACGAATCAAGAACGTAACATAAATGAGTTTCTTCTAACAGTGAAAAATGTCTGCCTTGGCATGCTTAGATCGTTACATCTCTACAATGATTACATACGTCACACTCTAAACGTTAGTAGATAGAATTACATGCTGTCATCATAACATTTCACTCTAGAATATTGAGTTTCCATTCTAATTGACGATCAAATAAATGACAAACCTTCTGAAAATTACGAAGATCATTCGAGGAGATCACAGGAAATTTGATTGTTACACATGATACTTTTGCAAAGATGACTCTACCTTAGGCAGAATTAATGTAATTCAATACGTATCAACGATCTGTTACACCGGGTACTGTCACTGAACTTACACAAACTGCACGACAATGTTTACCTAACGGTCACGATAATATATCTTTTGTCAAAATTCAACTGGGCGATATATGCACCTTTTGCACACCCTCTGTCTAGCTTGTAACCACAAACCATTGAGCCATGTTCGAGTCTTTTTACAAATTAAAGTGAAATATATCTTTGTGGCATTTAAATAGACTTTCGCTAATTTGTCTTACTACTAGACTCGAATTGTAATATTGATTTAAGTTACTGTCATGGATTTTTTTCGTAACCTCTCTGGTGTCAGTTAATCTTGAAATAATTGGAATCTATGGCAAATGTTTCTGTAGTAATTTGAATAGAGTAACTTGTAAAACTAAACCACAAGAAGGCAATGCGTCCGGCGTATAAAGGTGATTTGTAATACGAGATATTTCAATTTCCGTCTTCATATTGTTCCATTTAAACATATTTTCGAAATTAAAACAAAGACATTAATGTTGATAATGCGTCTTGAGCCTTTGGTCCTTTGAATGTTCTAGTTAATTATAAAACTATTACGTTTAAACAAGCTATATTTCTAAAAGTTGTCACTTCGGCGGAGAAACAATCCTTATGGATATTTGTACTTGAAACTCATAAGTTTCTGAAAAATATCTTAACATCAGTACTAAAGTTTAGTGATGAGAAAAGTGATTCTCAGCGTCATGCTCTTATTTCTTGCACGAACGCAAATTTTTCTTTCACATTAGCACTACAAAATAAAAGACTTTAGACATTTTGATTACTGTAATGCGGAAATAGGGGGTCCGTAGGATTAATGCGGGGCAAGGCGATAGCGAGTACCCCTTTTTTATCTAGCAGACCCCTCCCCTGCCCCTATATTTTCGTAGTGGGTCTGTAACATACCCATTAATTGATTTATTTCATCGACCACCTTCCATATTTTGACCAAAACTGGGTGGGTGGGGTAAATAAATCTATATTTTTTTCAATTTAGATTTCTAAGTAAAAAAATGCATGTACATCATATTTGTCAGCATTAAAATGAAGTTAATTGTTACGAATGTAAATGCGTTTTTGTGCAAGTCTGAGAGTCGTTAATTTTTTTTCAAGATACGGTTCAAATTTGGTTATGAACTCTATTTAATAAGACATGACTAGAAGCTTTTAAGAGTTTATTTATATGTTTTTTCATGTTTTCGCCATAATGTTGAATGAACAAGAAGATAAATATTCTATGTACAAGAACATTGGTGGCACCATCTTGTCAAAAGGACCATTACCATTAGGAAATTTATTCGACCAGAATATCCTCAATATATGCCTTTTCTCTAGTAAGATAAACCTCGGACAAAGTTTGGTTTAAATCAAGCCATTTTTCTGTAAATAGTTCCGAACGAAACTGCATTGTATAAGAATCAAAGGACATTAACCAAGTAAACGCTTGCTAAGTGGAACATTCTAGCATTATATTACGGAAGCGTTACATATTGAAGCCACTTGTGTCTGAGAAACAACTAAGACTTAAACCTGCTCTATTAAACAATCAAGTGTAATATAACCAGTTGGAAATTCGTTCTTCCAATACGTAATGTCCGTTAGCGCATTTTCTCTTGCTGGTTCAGCTTCAACGTTTGGATGAATTCAAGTCACTGGTTCGAAAGACACAGTCTGAAACATCCTGAAAATACGGGAACCTCTATATTAGTGTAGAAGACAAATAGCCTGGAAACGGAACAGACGGACAGACAGAAGGCGACTATGTGCACCCAACTTCGTGATACAAAAGCAAAATGCGAACAAAATGAAAATACCAAGTACTATTTTCCTGGTCGGAATGCAAAATGTAGAATCATTGATGACTCCATGACGTATTACAAATTTCGTCTATAAAAATATCAAAGCTACCAGAAGAATGAACCACGTATCATCACAGTGTATTAAATGCTACGAATTTTCCAATAATGTGCAGGTATGGCGCTTCACTCTGTAGCGAACCCAACCCATTTGTCTAGCAAAAGACAGCAATCAAGATAATTAGACTCTCAAGTGTATTCGTATGAAAAACTGATCTAGAATGTAGGAGCATACTGGAACTATCATTTGTAATCAAATCTTTGCATTTAATGTCTTCCCTAAAGGAATGAACCACAAGATTTTAGAGGTGTGCTTTGTCTTCCAGGGCTTGTCATTTCACACAGTCATCAGCTAAACTGCCTTCAGAATGTCAAGTTAAATGTTACGTTCTTACAAGCTCGTCAACATTAGAAAATGCAGCGCAATGAGCCAAATATGTTTTCTTTTTTCTTCAAAGAACTTTAACTTTAATAAGAATCATACGTGCATGTAGATAACACAGTAAAAGAGAGTCAAACATATTTGAGTTAACTGTTTACGCGACGTGTATGCTGTGCTTCAAAGATAACGAAAGTAGCCAGTTAAGTTATAAAGTAGTGAATTCACTCGGAGACTACAGTTTCATTAATATTCGTAGTGCATCGGGTAATACAAGAGGTTTCAATATATAACAAATGAAAAGATTAATAAAAAAATGCACCAATAGAGCATAATTAATTGGCGACCTTGAAGTACATGAGTCAACGTAAAACTTTGGCATTACTGTTCGTGCCTCATGTTGTTTCTGTGATGTCTTGATATTTACGTCAGGCAAAATAAATAAAAACAACTCACTGACAACAACTTGTTTTTATTTATATTTATTAAAAAGATATATTGCAAGTGAGAAAAGATATATATACAGTCGTGTACTTCATTACATGTCTGTCTCGACTTTGTCCTATTCCACATGTCATTGACTGTTTATTGTTTCGTCGCATTACACCTTGGCATGCTTTGATGGATTCTGAAGTGGAAAGTTTTGGAAGCTTTGAAGCAGCCATCATATAAAATGATTATTCTTCGTTTGTCTGAAAGAATATAATTTTTTCTTTTTTTCAGAAGAAGAAAAAGCAAAGGACATTTCCAAGACTAAGGAAAATTATCTCAAAAGCCAGACAAATGGATGCTCTTATGTTTGCTTTCATTGATGTTAACATATAACTACCGGCTAGATGAAAAAGGGTGTATTTGATAACCGCCGAACAGTCTTCGTTCTGAGATATTGAATAGGAAAAGCACTATTAAAAACTATTGATGAAGACCTTGAAACAAGCAAAACTCAGAAAAAGAAAAACGAGTGGGTGTATACTTATCTTAGACAGTATAATTCATTGATTTTATCGTTCTTTGTACTGTAGAACTCTACAAAGAGTACCAAAACCATAAACAAATAGCTACTGATATTTTTTCAAAACATTTTAAGTTTTATGAAGTGTTAGTGCAAGTATATTTGAAAAAAAGGACGTAAACTTTTAACAATTATCAATCGTTTCTTACTGGTTCTAATAATACTGCATAAACATGGCGGATTTATATTCAGTCACGTGACGTATAAAGAGGTGAAAAAAACATAATTATGAATGTCAATTCTAATCCGTTCCATTTAGTCCAAAGTCTGTTAGATAAACGAACAACGTATGAGATTAATGTAATGGCTACTCAATAACTGTGTGTTTTGAGTTGTGTTAGGGGCATAAACTATATTCGTAGGGCTATCATCCACGTTTCATCTATTGTGTTTATTCTTAATAAACAAGATCCTTTGGCATTAGTTAGTCCACGGGCTATATACATTTTTTTTGCACAGCCAATCACGTTACTTGATTTAGTAACTTATTGAACTTAAATTTTAAATATTCCTGCTTTATTGCTATTCAGTGGGTATCTCCGTCTGATGAGAGTTTAAGGCCTCTGTTTTTCATCTGTAAGGCAATAACGCAGCATTCTTTCAACGTTATAAATGCACTGAGACGATAAAATGACAGAACTGGATTTTTATCTTATTTGTACAAGAAAAAAGTACATCAATATATACAATAAGAAGTTAAAAGATATTTCACCGTTTAAAGATAAGAATGTCCTTTCTTATATCGTTTAAGGCAATCTATTTGCAACATTAAGAGCTACCAATACTGCTAAATTGTTTACATTGTTTGAGGCATGCTTAACACTCAGCTCTTATTTCTGACATGATGTCTTTCAGTCGGTGAAGATTTGTTTTCCTTTTTCCATTTCATCATGTAGTACAAATAGCAGTACTGCGGGTTTTTTATGACGTAGACACGTATCATTGGGGTATCTTATGTATGTTTCTGCATATAAAGTAAGGTATTTAAAAAATGCAATAGTTGATGTAAATCTATTTAGTTTTTCAATTTTGAGCACATTTTATGGTGACATTTAATATTAAAAGAGTAAAATATCAAAATCGTCTCCTGAATATTCTATACCCCTAGGAACATGGCTGAGTATTTCTCAATAATGCACATTCGGAACACCTCGGGCGACTTCAATAAGTCACCTCGGAAATAATGTGGTAGGCGCCATATTGGACTTTTTTATAATACAGGTGGTGTCTGCTAAATTGAAAACATTTCTTAAAGCCTCTACATGTTTATACTTTAAACTAACATTTATTTTCATGTTTTTCTAATGCATAAGACAAGCACTGCTTGAGTTCTGCCATGTTTGTTTATATTTTTATCAAAGCCGGGGCGAATTACCATTGGTGTATTCATACACTTACATACGAGGTCTTTTTTCATGTTTATACGATGTTGTCGGAAAAGGCCGAGTTGTTACGATTGAATAATGCATAGGTATGACGGAGCAATAAGCATTCCCGATAAATTTCCTGCAGCGAACTTTGCACATTTGTCTTGCAGAAATATTCTGATACCAATCTTGATAGAAAGCTGTTTAAATGAAAGCTCGGAGGTGTTTTTGTTATAAATTGATATGGAATAATATAAAAGCATGCAGGAAATATCGTTTCAAATCTGCTACGGCACTTCCCGCCCACTTGCTGTACTTTATTTGATCTTTTCCTTCAAAGAATGCAAAAGACAATCTAATAGATATTCCTCCCATTCCAAAGCTTGTAATTTCACGCAGTTATTACATTTGTCCTCGTATGAAAATGGAAGTTGTATAC
>JAAONU010000060.1:0-311073 GCA_012932295.1 Cyclina sinensis
GTCAGGAAGATAATGTGTTTCTGCATGATTCTCGACACCCCTTAGTTGAGAATTTGACAGCAACCCTACAACAAGAACACAATGTCATTCTTTTTCGAAACACGTACATTTTATGTGAAACATTTCTTTTATCATCACATAAAAATACTCAATACATTAACCTAAGCATTTTGACCAATGTTTGTGGATTTTTCTGGTATGTCTGCTCTGATGTTGCTGTTGGTATGTTTAAACATGATAAAAAATACTACAAATTACTGAATGCGTTCAGACAAATTTAATGCCTTCTGTCGGTGTTTTAATATTATGATAGTAACATAACGAAGTATGACATCATGACAAAACAAGAGAATGGGCATAAAAAGGCTGATATGATAAAAATTATATAACAAGTTATTTTAATCATTCAAAGTATGGTTGTTTTCATTAGACTAGTAAGCAACATGAGTTTTAAACACAGGATCATTAGAACTGTTAATGTAAAAAGAAAGCTTACATTCGCTTTCCTAGCTGTTGATAAGTCTGAACAACATATCTTTCTAACATTTTTTTTCATGTGATCAAATATAAAACATTAGAGATAGTAGAGTCTGAATCATATCTAAGCTTGATTTGAATCTGATTTTGTGAACCTGAGATGTTACTACAGTGAGATCATTTTACACCCTCTTATTTCTGAAAATAAAGCATTGAACTCAGCATGACTGGAACATATACAGCTTTAAAGCTTACTTAAAAGGAATGCTATTGTTTTTCAAAACTGCTAAAATTGTATAACATACTATATGTCTGTAAGACACGACCAACATGTGACGCATGACACGGAATGATCATTGTTAACATATGTGTACAATATCTCCACCTGATCAATGTTCTTGTTATTTTTGAACAATGCTGAATTGATTTCAACATGTTGGCCTTGATAAATTGTAAAAGCAAAATCTCAATTGTTAGAAAGTTTTGATATAAATTGCCATATTTTATACAACAAGAGCGATCAGTGATCACATATGTCGCCTGATGATAGCCAATTAACCGGAGCGGATCCAGGATTTCAGGTTAGGGGGACGCAAAATGTTCGGCCATATTTGTATCCGTTTTCTACCTCATTTCAACAGCTGTGGTTACGCTAGAGTATACTGATTTGGCAATATCACATGGGCCTCTGATTATTCAATTCAATGTTGAACAATAAAGTATACATTATTTAAACAATTCCACGATTAAAATATTAACATGTTATTTTTTTATTCTGATAACGGATCCAACAACAACATTCTACGGGGATACTTTCTGGCATACAAATTGATAATCTCATCAAGGTTTAACTTGATATCCCGAAGGATGTACAAAAGCATAAGCGCATTGAATCGATCTTCACCCATCGAACTTCTGTGAGAGTTTTTTATGAATTTCAATGTGGAATTTGACCTTTCTACGCTTGCCGATGTTACTGATGTTAATGAACACAACAGCAGTATTGTTAAAATGTTCTGATATATGAGTTTACAGGTCTCTGAAAGTGTGTCTGCAATATTTGCCGGCTTTTCTGTCGAACTGTCCCATTTGTGCTTCCACAATTGCAGCTCTTTTTGGAATGTGTCTGACTGCGGCATGTCATCACTGTAATTATCAACAAATGATTGGATGGATTCTTTGTTTAATATTTTTTCAACATTGCTTGGTAACAGACATAGAGCCATGCATGCCTGTCTTGTCATTGTGTTGAACCTCATATCAAGCTGCCTAATAAAGGAATCCACAAAAGGATAAAAAATAACCCTTTCAAAATACTGGTCTGTGCTGTCTGCAGGAACATTATTCCGCTGTGTTTGTTAGCCACATCTTCGAGGCATTTCTAGGCGTTCAAGTCTAGCTTTCTGTGTTGTTGCTTTCTCATAGACGCTGTTGGTATCATCATTTCTAGCAGCAGATACGGCATTTCTTACATTTGCAACCATGTTATATGCCTCAACTATATCCAGAGAGGAGCCTTGTAGTTTACTGCTCAGACCCGTAACATAACCAAACATGTGTAAAACAGTTTGGAAGCACATTATGAAACTGGATTCAGTAATCCTCTTTAAGAGTCCATAAGCGTCAGTGATAGCTTTGGTATCCCAGCCAGTTTCCAGCTGTCCAATCGCCTCAAGACATTCCAGCATAGGTACATACGTATTGTTGAAATCACCCAGGGTGGTATGCTTTTTAACCCGTCTAGTTTCACAGAAAACATGAAATTTTGATTTGGGTATTTGATCGGATTAAGGAAGTTTAGAGTTAGCTGCAGAAATTGTCTCTTCTTAACGCCTACTACGTTTTGGTGAATACTTTAAAAAAGTCCGCTTTTAAAGCATCGAGCATTACGTGTATTTTATTTACTTCACAACATTTGCACAATGCGAGATTAAGATCGTGACTTGAACAATAATGGTAGTTTGCTTTTGGTGATTACAACTTAAACCGGGCTGCACATACTGCTTGCTTTCCCGCCATGTTACCATGTTGAATGTCTAAGCCAGCTTCCGTCAACGACTTGACAATATTATTACAAATAGATTCACCAGTAATTTCATCGCACTGAACAAATTCTAACAAACGTTCGACAGGTTCGTTGTCAACTGTGTATCTAAGTACAATTCCTTACTGTCCCAGTTAGAACTGTCCGTGACTTCATCGCACTGGTATCCAAAATAAGGCCCTATTGGTTGTTGCTTCACTTCATCAACAATACATTTTTGCATGAACTGTTTGACACAAGCGAGAAGGTCATTTTGCGTGGTCTGGACATGTATGATGCATTCCTGGCACAGGTTTCCAGATGTTCCTTCAGCGAAACATCCCCCGATTCAGCTCGGAAATTTAACAGAGCCTTAAAGTTACCCTTGTTGAAACTGGTGCTGGTTTCATCATCACGGTGGCCCCGCAAAGAAATACCCTGACGACCGCAAAACTCGATACATTTTAACATTGCTTTTAAAATCTCTCTGTTCTTGTTAATTCTCTCAGTATTTAAACCCTCGATATTAACATCTAATCTTCTTGTTGGATTACAGAATGTTGTTTTAAATGCATTAAGCTTGGACATAGAGTTAATATGATAGTCATGACTTGTGTGTGAATTCAAATCGGTAACAGCATCTTTCCATTTTCGATATGGGTCTCTGATCAGTATATTAGGACTTCGGTGTGTAGTATCTGGGAAAAACAAGCATGCAAAACATAAACCATCCAAACTTTCAGAATAGCATATAAAGTCAAACTTGTCAAACCATTCTAGGCAACAGTAGCTTTTCATCTGACCATCTTTTCTGCGTTTATCTTTGTAAATCTTTCCTGGAAACTTGAAGCTTGCATTTGGTCGTCTGTGTTCTGTAAAGAAATACTTAATGGCATCTGATGATGAGCGAATTGTGTACTGTGCGATGTCCTTGTCAGCCAAATCGTCATTCCGACCGCTGATCTGTAAAGAAAAATATCAACACAAACGATCACAGCCTTGCGACAATGGTAATGATTGGCCACATTAAGTCTTGGTCATAAACGAAGTCGAGCAGAATTAAAAATATTGCTGTTAAACTTGTAAGATCGCTACATCCTTATGGTAAACGAGTTTTGCCCACCCAGATTTCGTATTCACATTTGTCAATGTTTAAAAAACATTTGCAAAAATAACAATCTTTGAAAAGCCGGAAAATGCAAACAAATGTTTGATTTATTGGTGTTTTACGCCGCTTTCTATAATTTTTCAGTCTTTTCGCGGCGATCAGGACGATGATTTCGGTTAAGTGTAAACAAATATAAAAACCTTTAGCGGGTTAGGATTTGAACCTGCGACCTCTTGATTAGAAATCTGGCGCTCTATTAGCTGTGCGGTTTGTATTTGCGTTTTATAATCAGCACGGCTGACACCTCCAGAAGAGTGTCAGCCATTTTAGATTTTTGAGGCTAAGCAAGATAAAGAAGATACCCCAGTTCCAAAAGAATCCCTGTTTCTTTTATGTGCCATACACGGGACCTCGATTTAAAGCTTCATCCGAGAGACTGTCAAATCATTAAATATTAGGGATTTGTGGGGAATCGAGCTTGTGCCCCTGGATTCGGAGTCCAGTGTACTAACAACTAGACCAGACCTCCGCTGCGGTTTTTGCACAAATGGACAAATTCTTCTTTTAATAGTATAAATGTGTAAAACTTACCTAAATATCTGCATTCCCGCTAGCTACACATTGAAGGTGACAGGGAGACATTGTGTCCAACGTAGAAACAGGTGTATGGGCGGGCGTTGTTTGCGACGAATGGACGTGTTTTGAATCTGATGTACCAACTGGCGTTGTGTTTGAGGTACTGACGGGCAAAGATTGTGCTTGACATTCGAACGATGGCTCTGGTAAACGAATTGAAGCCGGATCAATTGTGGGCTCATCGTCCTCCAATCTGGAAATAATTTGAATTGTTTTGACGCGAATCAATAATTGTTTTTTATAAATGTTACGCTATCGAAGAATTTGGCCAATGTTTCTAATAATTTCTTATCTTTCAAAGTTAACGGGTTACGTGTAACTTTAACATTTAAGGAAGATGGAATTTTAAACGTTATATATGGTCATTTGAACATTTATGACACAGCATCCCAAAAATAATACATACATATTAACAAAAAATAGATCTTCTGTCTATCGGTTCTCTCTGTGGCAGTGCAAGTTAATTACCCTATAATGATATAATGTCATCTTATTGGGTCGCCGAGAACGGCGATCCTTATATCTTTATTTAGTTTTCTAAAAGCTAACAGAGGGTCAAGTGATCCTCAAGAAAGCAGGATAATGAAGCATTAAAGTATTATCCGCTCGATTAGCTCAGTCGGTAGAGCGCTGGAGTGTGAACTTGACAATCAGGGTTTAAATCCCAGGAGAGTATGTCATTTCGTTGTAAATGTATTTTTTATTACTCATAGCTGGCTGGTGGCGTCTTAATTATGTTAGGTTCTTTTGGACTTATAAATATTATCCTACGATTATTAAAATTTTGATAAAGACAACATGCCAATGATTTTGTGGCGAACCTTGATGCTACGCATCAGTCTATTTTACCGGGTAGAAAAATCACTATAATGGAGGCCTATACAATGGCTTGATATCAAACTTTTTAAATTTTATTTTTAACTGATCAATTCTAAGAATTTCTGGAAAATGTGTAAACGTCAATTTTCTATGCTTACCTTTCTCTGACTGCAACAGCTGTTGCTTCAAATGGTATATTGACGTCAGTTGAGATTGAGCTAGCAAGGTCCGAGCCTATCAAATCGAAAAGTTCCGTTCCTGTATGAAGCAAGTCGTCTACATCAGAAGGGCTCATAGGAATATCTTCTTTACATAAAATGAGACTGCTACTCATATGCACTGACTGCCACCACCGTCGATGTCGCCATGGTGTATGTTACCTTTGCAAACAGGCCTGAAAAAAACAACACAGAGAATATCTGACCTGAAATGCAATTAGACGGTTTTCAAATTTGCTCTTGCTTTCAAGGCAACATATTAATCAGATTGTAAAATAAGAAAGAAAAAAAGAAGAGCGGGCATCTGGATTCGAATTCCAGACCGCAGGATTACCAGTTCGTCGCTTTACCGACTGAGCTAGCCGGGCACATGCTAATTGCTAGTTCTTAAACGATGTACATGCAGTATTTCTTCAGACGCTGTAGCTTTATTCAAAGCAATAAATGTGCAGATAAGATGCAACTGCAGCCAACGCATGTAAGTTACACTGAATCAAAGCTGAAGTCTATAACAAAACATTAGGAATCATAGATGAAGTTATTGAGCGGACCATTCATGCGTTAATTATTTTGTCAGAAATAGACCATCATCGACATGGTCGAACTATTATGAATTAACTGTTACTAAAGAAAATTGAATAAAGAGGTGTATTCACCGTCTTTCTACATCTGTCTTCTTGAAAAAGCTTCCCAAAGTTGTCTTGACTTTAGCACGTTTTGCGCTTGTTTGTTGACAAAAAACAAACAGCCGAAAGACAAATTAAAATACGGGAAGGCCATATACGTTTAAAACGAAAAGATCAACTTGATAAACTGTGAAATCATTTAAATTTGCTGGGATGAAATTTCGCACAAACCTCAAAAAATGTACATTCGCGCGGTCCTAAATTCGCGCATTTTCAATTTCAGATTCAATTTTTTTTTATCAGCATAAAAAGCAGACGACAGCTGCATGACGCTGGATCACCACCGACGCGTGTATACGTGTCAATTACCGCGGTCCGCTTTCGAATATACAAACTGACAGGTCCAACAGTTAACTGACGTTAACTGACACAGGTTAAGTGTGCACAGATTAAAAGATCGATACCGACAGGTCTTTTGTGACCGGTCCCTTGTCAGTTACGCTAAAAAAACATTGCCACTTGCGAAAATTACCTTTACTCATTCATGTCCTATCTATCAGACAAGCGTTCAACAATTCAAAGAAATAAGATAAGTTTCATTTTAATTTTGCTAGATATTTAGAATTTGCCAAAACATCCGATAATTCAAGTTATATTGGCTAAAAACAACAACTAATGGTCAAAAGTGAGTGGAAAAATATATGCAGGTATTTCGGAGAGGTTCAAGATTCGGATAACGGAAATGTTTTATTAGTTTGATAAAAGCGCGGTCTTAAATTCGCGCATTGTTCCTAGTGCGAAATACGCGAAAATTCGTCCTACGCGAACAAAAATGATTTCACAGTATGGAATGTAAGTCTCAAAGTACATGATAAATTAATTCATATTATGCACATTAATGATTATGCAATGCAAGCTAGATAATACAAAAAAAGATAGATGACCGAATCAGCTGTATGAAAGAGTCAGTGAGCGTCGGAACTAAATGATATTTCATTTTTGTGTGTCTACAATAACACCTTTGGCCCGGGAATTTTAGGGGGGCGCGCGCGCCGGGCGCTGGATCCGCTAGTGATTAAGCAGTTGTATTGAGGGGTGATTGGACAGTTTGTTCGAAATGTAAATTGAGGCACCGATCAATCCTGTAACATTTCATTCAAATTACATTAGTAGTATAAGAGAAGTAGTCCGGATAAACTTTAAAAATAAAAATCATTAAAGGGCCATAACTTTAACAAAAAATCATTGAACTGGAAATTCCGACAATATGCACAACTAGACTTGGTACTAATCATTCCTGTAAAGTTTGGATGAAATTGCACCAGTAGTTTTTGAGGAGTAGTCCGGACAAGTTTTGTGACGGACGGACAGGCAGAGTGACAGAGAAGTGATCCCTATATGTCGCGGCTACGTTGTATGTAGGCGACACATAAATCTCAGAAAAAATTTAGGTACAAAACTTACCGTGCCTATGATGAGCATACCAAAAATGTCTGAAAGTTACCGTTGACACGAAGCTTACCACAAGGATGAAAAATATCAAATTATTAAATTTCCTTCTCATTCTGAATTCGTTAAATCTCTTCTCAGTCTGTCTCTGATTTAAAAAGAAGCGTCTTTATTTTTGTCGTAATTATTTCACAAACAAGTATTTCAGACTAAGTTACTGTGTATAGATTAACTGGATTGTCATTTCCCGTGAAGATGTAACAATGTGTTGGAAAAACACTATCAATTGAAAACGGTAAACAGGCAGAACAAATCAATCAGTATCTTAAAACTCAAGATGTTACTATTATTGAACTGATGAAACGGACAAATGTTGTATATTTGAGCTATTTGTTACACTGAATATCTACTTTTTCATAAAGTTGGCTAAGATTGAGAGCGTCACGTCATTGTGACCGGCATACAATTTTAGTATTAATAGATAGTGGGCTGATTCATGATTGAACTGACAATCCGAATCGTCGTGGCTCAATAGAATTATTTTTTGAATTACGAATGGTAGTTTTCAGTCATAAATATTATAAGTTGATATTTTTAAAGATCATACAAGACAAGCCGGTATATCATATCAGGTAGAGGAAAAATAAGATTTTTAAGGTAATAGTAAATTCTCTCTCAAGAAGTTTCTGGCAAAAATAGAATTGAAACATATTTACATAAACTCGTGGTTTTTATCATTGTATTTGATGAATCGATACAAAGGCGATTCAAAAGCGAACGTTGGATCAATGAAATTTACATTCAGTTATTTTCTGTGTCGCTCTTTCTAAGAAACGGCGATATATAGGGGTCGCTTTGTACGTCGGTCCGTCCATCCGTCCTTTACGAAAATGTTGGCTATAACATTGCCACTTCTTAACATTTTCTCATCAAACTTTCAAATTATATTGTTTACGACAAAAGGATCGTGACGATGCCAAAATCTTTAGGTCAAGCTCTTATGTGACAGAGTTATGTCCCTTTTTGTACTTGGATTTTGTCACGAAAACTAAACATTTGCTTTATCTAAGCCATTTCTTTATATTTCTTCATCAAACATTCCAATTGTAATTCTTACAATTGTATCGCTTATGACATAGGGATCGCTTTGTCCGTCAGTCCGTCCGTCACGAAAACGTAACGTTTGCTATCACTTTGCCATTTCTTAACCTTTCTTCATCAAACTTTCAAATTACATTCCTTATGACAACAGGGTCGTGATGATGCAAAAATCTTTAGGTCAAGATCACATTTACTGGAGTTATGCCCCTTTAATTACTTGGGCTAGCATGCTGTCTTTTCAAGTAGGCTCTTGTTTACCTTTTTAGTTATTCTAACAAAGCATCCAAGGGCGACACAAGTGTTCAACTGACCCATCTACTTTATATATATATTCAATTCCTGAACTGTGTTTATTATGACGCCAATCCTTGCTGGTTTTATAATTCATCCGTTAATCAACAGCTCACGAGAGAATCAAGGCAGCGAGTTTGGCATGTGAAACTTTTTTTTCGTTTGTCAGTATAATAATAGTTTAACCTTCAGAAAAAAAAGATGAACGAAATTTACATTCCAGGTGTCGCGTCTGACACGCATTTCTGTGCCTTTACAGGTAAGCTAGGGAACTAGAAATTGAAGAAGTTCCTGCGTCAATCTGATTTTAAGTTTAAGATTCTAATGAAATAATATCACTTTTTGTTACCATGTGTGGACAACGAGCTCGTAAGATTAATTTTGATAAATAGTGTTTAGTATATGGTTCCAAAAGATGGTAATTTTCTTTCTTTTCATGAATTGTTTTCAATTTATAATCTAATTTAGCAAAACCCATCACTAACTCAAGCAATCTACACGAGTAATGTTGATGTCACATTGAATTCGTTCGCTAGTCAGCTAAGATCGCTGAAATAAGCAAACGTGTTTGAAGAAACATTGAAGGTTTCTCTTTTAAACACCCATTTAGGCCGATCGTCATAGTCATACAACAAACAGTCCTCAAGAACAACGTTCCGCAACCTTTCCAAAAGTTCTTGTGGTACAGATAAATACGCCTGCATCAGGGCTTCTTGCTTTTGCATCTTCAGCTCAGTTTTGTTTCCGATAAAGTTTTTGACAGCCTTATTCATCTCTTCTAGAAATGTCTGGTTATTAATAATTTTAATATCCTTTTTAGCAAATGGCATTTCAATGTATTTCGATATTATACCCGTCATCTGAAAATATCTCCATGCTCGTCTATACAGTTTGTAGGTGTCGATGTTTGATTGTTCTATTTTCTTCAATGTTTCAAAGAAATGTTTCATTTCAGAGAATTTTTTACTTTCCTTCTTCTGGCCAGCGTGTGTGGGCGTCCATTTTATTATTTTCCTTGCCTTTAATTGTTGTGTTATGTATTTCCAGTCGGTTACCATTGTTTCTAATTTTCCAATATATCCATACCTATAATCACATGGCTTGCAATTTTCATGCATGGGTCTAATATGAGCATCCATTTTATTTCCGGCTTCATATTCCTCTATTGTGAATCGTATCATTTCTTCAAAAGTTATATCATGCCCAAAGTTCAAACTGTCTACAGACGGGTTATCTCTATACCGTTTGACAATTTCCGTGCCAACAGGAGCCCAATTACCTTTAGGGAAATAGAATTTATTACTATATGTTGAAAACAGTCTTCCATATGGTTCCCGAACAAAATGAAATGTAAATGCATCCTTAAATATATTTGTTTTTTCTTCGTATGACAATGCCCGAAATACTGATGAAAAATTCCGAAACCTTTCTTCAGGCCATCTGAGCATTTTACTCAGAGTACTAATACTATACCAAGAAGCTGCTTTGTTAATACGGCAGTAAACAAGGGAAAATCTTTCATCAGACAGTCCCATAATAAATTGTTTATCAAAGAAACCGCTACTGACTTCCCTTTTACTTCTATTTTTGCTTGAGCAATGCTGAAGAATTGTCTTTTTCCTCCGGTAGTTTCTTGCTTCTGTCGGATTATCAAAAACAGGCTGGAAATTAAGCAGAGTCCATGTACGAGGGTTGTCCCAAAATACCGTATAATTCATTAATATTTTTTCAATGTGACGTGTCATGGATTTAATTTTTTGTGAAGCTTAATCAGTATTGTTTTTCACATATTATGATCAATTTTTGAGAGTGTTTGCACAAAAATGTGAATTTTATACATATATTTAGTAGGCCATGTATAGCCGCGCGGCCGACGTCAAAAACGGACAGTATCAAAATACTATTTGTAAAATTTACTTCTAAATATCTCGGCGAAAAATACAAGTATCGAAACAAAATTCATATTGACGTAAAGAAAAATTATTGGCGCGTTTAAAGATGACGTTGGTACGTAAATGACGTCATTTGTTTTTCTTTTATGACGTTTACAACTGGCACGTTCGTTTTCTAGTTTGAAAAAAATGGCGACGCCAACAGAAAAGGCGGACCATCGGTCTGTAATAAAATTTTGTGTTGAACGTGGCCTTACACCAGGACAAACAATAAAAGAGATGGAATCATCCAGAACGCATTGCAAGGCATCACGGGTATTGATTTATAAGTGGCACAAGCGATTTACAACGGGATGGACAGACACAGGTCTGAAAAAAGGGCGACCTGTAGGTATCAGCGATGCTGTAATTCAAAGGGTTTCTGACGTCATAAAAGCTGATAGACGACAAACTGTGCGAGAACTTGCGGGACTCATTGGAATAAGTAAATCTTCCGTTCAGAGAATTATGTCAGAGGAGCTCGGTATGTCTCGAGTGTGCGCTAGGTGGGTTCCTCGCCTTTTATCTGAAGAACAGAGGCAGCGTCGTGTTAGAGATTCGTGCACATTCATACGCCAATATGAACGTGATAGGAACTTTCTTGATAAAATAATCACTATGGATGAGACCTGGGCCCACTATTTTGAGCCTGAAGGAAAGAAGCAGTCGTCAATATGGAAAACTCCAGATACACCCCCAGCATTAAAAGCCAAGTCGGTAAAATCCATGGGAAAAATAATGTTCATGGTTTTCATGGATAACAAGGGCATAATCCTAACACATGTGGTCCCTCCTGGTCAAACAGTCAATGCAGATTATTACTCAAAGGTAATAATAATAATAAAAATAATAATAATAATAATAGTAATACCGGTAATAATGATAATAATAATAATAAAATTGATAAGTTAAAAAATAAGTTTATAATAATAATAAAACTGTTAATTATCTATCATTTTGATAAATGTTTAATTTACCGTGCACACAGAAAGTAACGTTATCCATTTCAGGTTGTACGCGTTGGTCTAATGAGGGCTATAAGAAAAAAGCGGCCTGCCATTGTACAAGACCTAGAAAATGTAATTTATCACCATGACAACGCACCACCACACACAGCCGCCTCAACTGAACTGGAGATAGCACTTCTAGGCTTCAGAAGAATAACACATCCGCCTTATTCACCTGACCTTGCTCCGCTAGACTTTGCATATTTTCCCTCTCTAAAGGATCATTTACGCGGTAGGAAATTTTCGGACTCTCATCACTTAAAACAAGCTGTACTTTCATTTAACCGATCCTTGTCATCTCAGTGGTTTGCAGACACATTTTTACGTTGGGTGGACCGTCACAGGAAGTGTATTCAGCAGCAGGGACAGTACTTTGAAAAACTTTAAGTGCGACGTCAGGTGCGTGACGTTACGTTGGTTATCGGTACAGGCCGCGACATACTATACGATGTTACTGTGAAGTGTGTAAAAACATTGCTACTCAAGATAAACTAGAATGGTTTTTTGCATTTTGTCGGATAAGGATGTAACTACCTGTAAATAATATCAGTTATGATATTGAGAGATTTGCTTTTTATATAAATTGATTTTATACGGTATTTTGGGACAACCCTCGTATGTTATAAGTTATTAGCTAATACTAAAATGATATAAGACATTTTAAATACCACTTCACTCATTGCGCATGAGATATTGAAATTGAGAATGATAACGTTGAAGTACTTTTTTTTCTGTGTAGCCTTTTATTGATAAGAAAGGGCTTGCAAGACAGAGAGAAAAAAAGTCGCCAAGATATGAGGTAAAGATACCTGTTTTGTTGTGGTACTGATATATAAATTTTCACTGTCCTCATGAGCAGTATCACTTTTCTTTTCTGAAGAATTCTCTTCTGCAATATACCAAAACAAATCCAGAATATTTATGCTCAATTGAAAATTCAGAAGACAACTTAACTAGAAATCATCATATGTCAATTGAAAAACCGGGCTTCCTAGGAAATATACTCGTCAATTTTGTATATTTATTTGAAATACGTTGAAATTAAGGCATATATTTTCATGCACTGTTGAAAATAATTATCTTCATATTTTCTGAAATGTTTACAATAACAACAGACAACACTGAGATATTTCATTTTCAAAATGCAAAATATTTGGACGAGAAATGCTATTTCTTAAAATGGTGAGCTCAGAGATAGGCTCATTGATCGCGTCAATATAAATCTTGTATATAAACAGAAAATAGAAACAAAAAGATTACAAAGAAATCGCTTTAAACAGCTTGTATTAACGTATGTCCCAGTGAACACAATGTATACCTAATCAATTTCTTAACTGAAATGTCAGCATCTGTTTCCTATACTTAATGTTAATTTAATCAATAAAACTTATATGGCAAAAACACTTCAGCAAATCAATTAATTGAATTTCAGAAATAATAGCTGTTCTTGTGAATTCTTGTTATGAATTTAATAAAAACGTTAAGGCATTATTATATAAAATTCAGACCTTTTGTTTATTTCGTAGCTATTGTGATACTTTCTGCTAGTCTCCATTGTAAAATATTAATTACTAATAATTCTGTCTGTATTTTCAAGTAAAATTGAGAGACAACCTCAATACATATTAATCTTACACACACAAAATTCTCATAAAATATGACTTTATCAATAACTCGACATTCGTAACCCTCACTGGAAGCCTTTTGTCTGAATCTCAGGAGCGGAATCTTTTTCCACAGCCCCTATCAGCGAAATAAAGCAATGACTTACTCCCCCTCACTAAAAAAAGAAAAAGAATATTTACCTTCTGGGGCAAAGAAGACCAAAAGATATTGAAACAGCTGAGGAATCAATATAATACCAATAAAGAGATATAGAACGCTCTTTTTCCGCATGCTTTACTCCTTTTGACTTCTTTGACACTTCGATACCACTCCAAACCCTTATGGTGTCCTAAGTTTATAGCCCTAGTTTATGTAGTAAACTGTCATCTTTCAAAAGATATGTACATTTTCTTAAATAAAAATATTAAATTTTAAATCACAGTGATTACTTATTTAGTAAAATATAGCCTTAACTAGTCGTTTCAGAAATATGTATCTAATTACAGTATCTTTTACTTTATAGGCTTGTTAGATCAATAAAACACTGAGTCAGACAGTCGTCAGTAGTTTAGTATCAGTCTGTTCTCATTCTTAGTGTTTCATTACCTTTAAGCTTGGCCTTCAGAAACACATATTTGCCATTATATGAATGTAAAGCTGACTGGTAGTTGGCAGTTGGTTATTCGAATCTCCAACTATCTTTCAGAAGTTGGTAATTCGAACATAAGTAAGATTTAACAAAACTTTCTTTAGCAAAAAAAGATACGTTAATATATAAAATTAGCATTTCAATATGACAGTACTGTCTTCACCCCTCTAGGTTTATAAGGTTACTCAGTTGGTAATTAGCTCGAAACCCAACTAGCTTCCAGACGGTAGATAGTAATTTGAACTCAAGTACGATATAAAAATAGCTTCTTATTGTTTATTCATAAACGTGCATAGAGTAAGCACCTCAACATAACAGCATTGTCTTCGTCCCGCTGGGTTGATCAAGTTACTTCAACATAACTGCATTGTCTTCGTCCCACTGGGTTGATCAAGTTACCTCAACATAACAGCATTGTCTTCGTCCCACTGGGTTGATCAAGTTACCTCTACATAACAGCATTGTCTTCGTCCCACTGGGTTGATCAAGTTACTTCATCGTCGGAAACCCACGTTCGATCCATTCCGTTTCACTCTATTTATCTACCGTGGGACAATTGGCTGGTAAAATTTCGTACTCATGAATAATTCATTACCTACTTTCATTGGTTTCCGTAAGATTTCCCTTGCGGAATCTCAGCCAGTAAAATGACTTGTTACAATTTGCCTTCCGCGCCTAAGTTTAAATCCTGGGAAATACGTCTATTTTAAGTAACTTGTCATTATGCCTACTCTCCACACTGAAGAGTGTCTATTTGTAATGCGGCATCTCATTCGACGAAGAGTTACATCCCTTTGCTAATAAATATTCATGAAAACGAATAATCAGCAGTCAATTATCCCACGGTACATAATGTAGCTGTGCGGAATATGTACCGGGGGTCACCGACGATGAAGTTACTTTAACATAACAGCATTGTCTTCGTCCCACTGTGTTGATCAAGTTACCTCAACATAATAGCATTGTCTTCGTCCCACTGGGTTGATCAAGTTACCTCAACATAACAGCATTGTCTTCGTCTCACTGGGTTGATCAAGTTACCTCAACCTAACAGCAATGTCTTCGTCCCACTGGGTTTATCAAGTTAACTCAACATAACAACATTGTCTTCGTCCCACTGGGTTGATCAAGTTACCTCAACATAACAGCATTGTCTTCGTCCCGCTGGGTTGATCAAGTTACCTCAACATAACAGCATTGTCTTCGTCCCGCTGGGTTGATCAAGTTACTCGGATGGTAACTAGAGATTGTTTTTGAGAAGAAACATGTCACCCCCACATGTCATTTACAATGAAGAACGCTAGTTATAACTGTATTTAAATGTGGACAAAAAGGGCCGTTACTCTGCTGAAAATCAGCCAGCGAGTATAAGCCAATTATATGCGTAAATACACTTGCTAATGATCATTCTGTGAAGTTTCCTCATAATCTAACAAGCAATAATGGATATATGCCCAACTGTATTCAAATCTGGACAAATCAGGGGCCGCTAAATATCATCCGAATAAAACAAAACAAAAAATGCTTAACTATTCTCGCTGATAATTATTCCTGTGAAGTTTCCCTAAGTTCGTTTAACTGTTATGGAGATATGCCCAAAATATATTCGAATTAAAATGAAAACAAATCAAAGGCCATAACTCCACTAAAATCAGTCGACCAAAACACATCAGCAATACTTGTAACGACACTTGCTAACAATCCTTTCTGTTATGTTTTGTAAAAATCAGAGAAGGTATGGAGATATGCCCGTATGTTTAAATTTGGACAAATAAAAACGCCCATAATTTCGCTGAGGAAAACATCAACAATTGTTGTATCTACACTTGCTAACAATCATTTCTATGAAGTTCTGTCAAAATCAGAGAAGGGATTATGCAGAAATGCCTATATATGATCAAGTTTGGACATATCAGGGCCAATAATTCCACTAAAAATTAAACGACTGGAAAACATCAATATTACTTGTAACTACAGTTGCTTACAGTCATTACTATGAATTTTATTTTTTAAAAATCAGACAAGTGGTTATAGAGATATGCCCACATGTGTTAAATTTGGACAAGTCAATGCTCATAACTTCGCTGAAAATCACCTAACCCGACAATGCCGACGATATGCTCAATAAGGCTTGGTACCAATAAATCTTGGCAAGTTCCACTGAAATCCAACTAGTGGTTATTGAGAAGAAGTGCAGACAAAATATGTGACATCCAGACATACAAACAGACAGACATACTGACTGAAAGTACAAAAACTGAATGTCTCCCACCCCACTATGTGGGAGGAAACATAATTTGACCGATGTGCATATTGCTTTTTTCGCTTGATAAACGATCTCGATTTTTCTGAATATTTTTTCTGTTAAAATAAATTGAATTAAAATATTAAATAATTGATTAGTTGGTATTTCAATCGGCCAGCCAGGCAGAAAAGTTTTTTTGAGACTTTCAGCGTGGAAGAAAAATAATTCATGTTAAACCCATTCTTTACTAAAGAAATACACAGCTACTTGAATATAGACACTTCAGAATTGAAGACAGTCACAAAGCTCAACCGTATCTAATTTTGTTTATACTGCACTCAGGGTTAATAAATTTAGTTACTACAAATTTATGGGCATCTCTTGGTTGCCGTGAACCGCTAACAAGGAAGTCTCGACGATCACTTTATTGAATTTATTGAGTTAGTCATTTTTGGAGAGAGCTGATAAATTGAATTTTACCCCTCTATTAGATAAAATTCTGCGTAAATCATATTTGCAAAAAACAAATTCACCTTGAATCCTCAGCTCAGTTAAATTTTCATCTCGAACGAGGGTTGTGCAAAAGTACGTAGCCAGCGTATTCTTCGATTCATATACAATTTTAAAGATTTTTTTTTACTCAAAGCTGTGAAACTTTCATTTCTTTGACAAAATCTTTTTACAGTTATCTAAAATTTAAATATTAATATAAAAAATATTAATTACATAAAATGACCTGGGAAGGTCTATAGCGACGCTGACGTCATGACGTTTTCCTCTTAAACTTTTGCTCTGTGACGTTTATTACTTTTCATAGTTTTCAAACATTTGTTTTTCTCACATCTTTTATGTCATACTAAGGAAATAGATTTTGAGTGAGCTACCGTCGAATACATGACATTTTCCAGTTGTGTTGCGTAGTCATTTAATCACGAAGGCCGTAGGCCTGAGTGATTAAATAAAAATACATCTGGTATGTTAGACAATGAATCACAGAGACTTTAAAATATATTTTCATTCTAACACATACGTATATCAATAAGGGGCGCAAGAATGTGCAATACTTACCCTGTCATGTTTTACAGTTGTTGCCCTTGTCTAAGTATTCATTCAGTATTCCCTAGGTAATTTATATTTAGGAAACAGATTTTAAGTTTGAGTGATATACAGTTGAATACATTACTTTTTCTTGTTCAGATGCGTAGTAATTTAATCACAAACGCCGTAGGCCTACGCAATGAAATTATTACGCATCTCTTCAAGACACCGTGCTATATTCGACGGTAGATCACGAAAACTGTAAAATCTATTTCCATTCTAACACGTAAGTATATTTTTAAGGGGCGAAAGTGTGTGCACAATTTACCATATCATTTTTTTACGGTTGTTGTCTCTGTCTGGATATTTCATTTACCCCTCTGTTCATTTCCTACTCGAAAATGAAACAACGAGGGCATTGTTTTGTTTATCAATAAATAATATTAGATTATGCAAATATCTATATTTTATCGTAGATGCACATCAAAGAAGATGAATAATTTTAGTCCATAACAATATTTTCACTCATTTCAATCATCTGAGTTTATAATCACAAATAAGAACAGCCGTAAGTAGTTTGCAGTGACGTCGCAGGGCACGCGCTTGTATTCAGCGTGATATAACGTAAAGGATATATCACGGGAGATTCTTTCTTTGTTCATTGTCAGCGAATTGCGGATAGTGGTGGAATGGATGATATGAGGTACTAAGTTGTATGATTTTTTTCTTCAACGGAATCACCGTCCTATTAAGTGCTTCTGGAATTTGGGAAACAAAGTTAAGTCTGTAGGCGCCACGTCATTGAAGGATTACTCAAACTGTCTGCTAATAAATGTGACAGAGCATTGTCTTTCCAAGGAATACAGTCCTCAAGTTTAAGGAAGGACCATTTTGAGCGCTTATGTTAACTTTCGTCTGACAGCCTAGTCATATGGATGTTTCTTTATCTTTTTCACTTACAGTTTGATGAGTTTACTTTTTCTATTTAGATCTATGCTTTTCATTTATCTTTTTTTAAATCATCCATTAGTTCTTTCTTTTATAAAAAGGAATATAGCCTAAATGAATTTTTGAATAGTATTAAGAGTTGACAGTTTGTCCTCTTGGATAAGCAGTTGTCAGTAACATCCTCTGTCTGTCTGCAAACATGATAAACATGTAATAACGATAGATTTTAAGTTTGGGTGATATTCCTTCGAATATATCACTATTTCCAGTTCAGCTGCGTAGTAATTAAATCACGAAGGCCGTATTTCCTCGGGAGGTTAGTATATATGTTCACTTGAAAGGGCGTAATTTTATGTGACCCGAACGGGATTGAAGGATCCCACCTGACCCCTCACATTTGCATGAATTAACAAAGAAGTGCAGATAAATTTTCACTACAATGAAGAATATAACAAAAAATCACGTGTTGATTTTTGTTGGTAAAACCTATTGTTATAAGATTTAAGAGTCATGCTTCCGTTTTGTTCCCATGCTTGGCTATTCCGTTTATCCCGCTATTTATTCCCCACGAGAAAATGAAAACATCGATTCTCTTTATACTTAATAATTTACATATTTACAAATATCTATTACTTTATCACAGATGAACATCAAAGAAGATAATAATGTGCATAACAATTTTTCACTTACACAAATAAAAAAAAACATATTGAAGTTTACAATGACACTACATTAACTAACAAGTGCATTATGTGGCGGTGGTGTACGAGTTCGTATCCACACTTTCTTTGACTCGGGATCACAAATCTGCAGTGATCACTGCAAAGAAGCTATGCCCATCCTGTTATGCCGCCGTAAAAAATCTTTGAATCCGCAAACCGTCTCTTTTTCTCTTTCTTAAAATTCTTTTACATGCCCGGTACCCATCGGTATGAACCTTTAACATTTTCAAGACAGACGTGAATCGTTCCATGACTACACCCTGTCGTCTAAGCGATTGTGGGCACGATTAGTCGTCTACTTTAATCGATGGCATTCTTTATGACGACAGTGTCAATTCGTTGTTAACCACGACATTCATCATTGTCAAGGGTATTCATTCAGCTAAGTGTTTGTGCCACTTAAAAAGAAGTTCTTTGGAAATTTCTGCTCTGAATTCAGTCTTCTCTATCATTTTCAATGTTTGTGTTGGTGATTGTCCTATTTCAACAGAATTTCATGACTGCACGCACTTCTATTCTCTACTGACGCAATGACGTAACGTTCACAAAACCATGCACTTTGGAGTCTTGTTTTTTATTAGATCAAATGACGACACCTGTTGAACGTAACTTTATATGTTTTACACTTATCTGATAACAGGCAGACATTATATTTAGACATAATTATATAATAGCAAGGTTTTGAAATTGTATAGAAATGTATCTAATTGGTAAGTAGTTTTCTTTTTACAGGAGAAATGAACAAACTACTAAGTCTAAGTCGTGCAGTTTTTATGTTTACATGTACAAGTTAAGACAAAAGTCTTTAAAATTCGTAGTAAGATTATTTCAGGTTTTATACACATACTGCTTTTTTTCCGTTACGCAGTAAAAAGAAGGAAGCATAACTCTGAGTGTATTTTTGAGACATAGATAAGAATTGCTTTTCTTCGGCAAGAATTTAAGTCTCTTATTAAATGAATGCTCCCTTTTTATTCAGCATCCTAATATTTAAGTTTCTTTTCAGATTTAAGCTTATATATAGCGAGAGTATACGATGTATATCTTCGATGTATATCTTCAAAGATGTCGGGATCATTTGCTTTTTGGAAATCCTTCTGACCCTTCTTATTAAAAAACTCATACAAACGAATTCTTAGATGAATATTTACATGGAAACTAGAATGATAAAAGAACTTTAGATAATAATAATAATCATAATAATAATAATCTGTAACAATTTAAATTCCTCACTATCTGAGAATGATTATGTTGGCCAATTTCTGTCTTTAATTTACAGAAAAATTCTTAAACTTTCAAAAACGTTACATCATTAGATTTCCAATCTGCACTAGAAACGATACGTCATTATAACACAGACAACTTCCAACCAAGAATTTGATTCAATCTAATATTACACAAATTCTTTTCCAGAATTTAGACAGAATTCTAATATCTCTGACATAATCAGATGGAGACAAATCAAATAATGAGCGTCATATCTCAACGGCTCCAACAACTAGGTAATTTACAGACCCTGAAATACTTTATCTTTAAAGCGACTGACTCACAGATGGGCCAACGATGAAAAAAAAAAGAAAATCCTGAAATTCTTGCTGTAATTGTGAAGTACATATCTAAACTAAGTTACTGACTCATTTTTGTTACAGAAAAACATCAAAATATAAAGTTTTACACACTTTTATCGGTAAAAAATTTACCCCGTTAGTCACGGGGTAGATACTTTAGTTATAACATTAATTTTGACAGAACGTTATAGCAAGACGCTTTGGCTCAGTGGTGTAGATCGATGTTCACTATTTTATAGACCGAAAGGTCATGGGTTCGAATCCTGGTTAAGTCAAAACTTTTTTCTTCATTTTTCATGGTGTATAGAAGCTTAATATTATGTTTTTCCCATAGTACATTCACTTCTCTTAAATTTTAAAGAAAAAAAATCAGCTAAATTCTGTGAGTCAGTCGCTTTAACATCATAGGAAGGTATGGTGGATCAGGTTGGGATCGATCAGCGGATTCCTATGCGGGAGGTTAGACGCTTTTAGTAGTCACTGGACTCCAAGCACGATTTTCCAAACCCTATCTGAAAACTCCAGAGAGCAGCCTTTCGGAATAGTAAATATGAACTCTAAGAAATACTTTACTATATATTTTATCATGTTAAAAAGCATTTCCTATTTTTTTCACAGTTTAGACATCGAAAACATTAGCAATGCATATGCTTGATAAAAACTGACAATTGTTTCAGCTGTTGCTAGATTTTGTGGCCAGCAACATAAAAAGAAAAACTTGCTTAATTATGCATGCCTCTTTTTAAATTTATTTATTTGGTGAATGCATCTGAATTTGTCTTCACTTATCGTAATTTGCATTTTCATTCCGTTGTTTGCATAACAAGATTTATACTAAATCTCCTTTACAAGGAGTGATTTTATTAATGGTCATAAAAATTAAATTTGAGCGTTCTTTTACAATTGTTTTGCTCTTATGAAAAGAGAAGGCAGTGTCCTAGAAGAGCTTCGTTGTACCCAAAACTTCTTTGAATGTCAAACTGTAATTCTTGTGAGATGCTTCTTGAATGCAAATTGCTTTTGGCTGGAGAAATTTAACATGTAAACACACTTTGTAGACTCCGAATAATCTGTTTCGAGGAATATTTTGTTTCGTAAACGATGATAGACATAATTTTAGAATGCATATTGAGATAAATAGCAAATTACTCGTTTTTTAACAATCTTAGAAAATCTTTTGTATAATTATTCAAAGCCCTTGAAAAGATATAGGTAGTTTTTATTAGATCAAAAAGAGGAAAGGAATCGGTTAAGTTTTTTCTTACAAAAATTGTTCATATTAATTTTGAAAACAAGGATCTTACAGTAAACCAAGAGAGGAAATAAAGTAAGACAAAAAGGCTAAAAACAAGAAAACTACAACAAAACAAAAAACAAAACAAAATAACACAAAATACCCCAAACAACAACAAACAAACAAAACAAAAACAAAGAGCATCTTTTAACGATTTTAACGAAAAATTGGCTTAGTTTGTTGTCACATGTATTTTACTGATAATAAAATGGTAGCATAATGATCGAACAATGTTATATTCACTCTAAAACAGTGTTGACTTGTGTTTTTCGTTTTCGTATTCAAGTCATTTTAGGATGAAAAAACCTTTCTCTTAATTGTTTGCAAAATGTAATTGACAAACTTACTGCACTGCATTTCGAACATGTCCATTAATTTTAAAAGCAAAGTGAGGAATGACTTTTATACAAACAAAGGTCATTTCCGCCAGTAAAACATATTTCATTGGTAAAATAAGAACTCCTTGTAAATGTGATCTTAGGACTTTAAACCTTGACGTACTCGTAACCCAGTAGGGCTATTATCATCAGATATTATTCACTTCGAAGTGTCAGTGAAACATCCGGTTAAGTAGGAGGGGCATTGCCATTCGGGACACTCTGAATAAAATGGATGGCTTGAGCGCAGCAGTTATACGCTGGCACACAACTACGGGAAAAAATGATGAAAATCTATTTCAGTATATCGATACATCGATACAGAATTGTCAGACAGAAAACTGAAGCTTCTTATAGTGCAAAAACTTATTTGAACGATTGTTATGGGTCAAAACTGTAAAGGTTTTTCATTACGTAGCTTTGGTGCTTTTGATAATTTCTAAGTTTATTTCAGGTCACTCCAAATTGATATTAGGTGCTTTGGTTTTTAAAAAGAGAGAGATGGTTCGAGTGAGTGATTTTTTTAATATATGTTCACGTATCAAAATTGCATATCCGGACATTTCATATCATTTTTCTTATAATTTTTAATGTTTCATTGACGACGCGTTTGCCCGATTCTAATATTTTTGGTCGAGAACCTAAATTTTTCTTACCAATATACTAAAATCTGAACAATTCTAGTTGCCAGTTTAAGATTAGATATAATGCGATCACAAACGCTTATATTTTTATTGTTTGCGCAGGAAAGCTACTCATACATACTTGAATTTCACCTACGATGATTAGGGGTCATAAATCATTCGAAAAAGGAGACCACATAAATGCCTACGCGTTGCCAGATTAATTCTTACCGGAACGTTTTATTGATTTTTTTTAAAATAAAAAATAATGAGAAAGTCATCTAAATTAATAGACTGTGAATGGCCTAGATATGGTTTTGATTTTCAAGTTAAAAGCTTAATTGACGACGATTTGACGAGTAAAGAGAATGTTAGTAACCGATAGATATTCCCCCTTAGATACGGTAATTTACTTAGGAAATAGATTTTAAGTTTGAGTGATATACCGTCTGATATATCACGGTGTCGAGTTCAGATGCGTAGTAATTTAATCACGAAGGCCGTAGGCCTGAGTGATTAAATAATTACGCATATGAACGAGAAACCGTGATATATACGACGGTAGATCACGAAAATGTTAAAATCTATTTCCATTCTAACACGTACGTATATTTATAAAGGACGTAAGTATGTGCACTATTTAACAGTGGCGTTCTCAGTGACGTCAGCGGGCGCGCGCTTGTATTCAGCGTGCTATACTGCCTGATATATAACGCTCAATTCCTTCTTTGTTTATTGTCGGCAAATTGCGGATAGTGTTAGAATTATAAATAAATGACTTCTCGGTTAAACTTAACGTTCTGTGACTCACGTTATGTACTAAAACCCACTTTGTGATCTGATATTTACTGCAAACATATGAACGTATTAACCTCGTTAAAAATGATAACATGATATTTACTGCATCGAATTTTTTAAAATTAATTTCATTGCAGATCCAGTTTTCTTAAACAACAGTGAAGAGATTTGTCGATATCGGTTATTTTTCATTTTCTGTACCTCTGCTTTCAAATAACATTTAAGTTAGAGTTAATTTATATTGTTTTCGATGCTTGTGCAACAAAAAAATCACAATTTAAGTTTTGCCTGCCGAATTGATAGTATGCAAAAATATTGCAATGATTGATGTAAATTTTATCAATCCATTAATATAATTATGTAATATTTCATCCATGACTCTGAAATTTTACGAATATATGTATGACTCCTCTGTTGTATTCTCTCGTGAAAGCATACAAGATTTTACGATCTATCAAAGAAATTGGTCTCAGTTCCAGATTTATTGAAATTGTTTGTAAAATGTAACACTTTTCAATTTAAACACTGAAAGGGAATGTAGTGTAAATAATGCTTATTTTAAGCAATCTGACAAGAAATGTGAAAATATACCAGTTTTGCTTAGACGGATCAATGTCTCATCCACAATCCACTTACTTACTTTGATATGACATATGGATTCGCATATAAGGTAAAAGTGAGATATTCGATGAAATAGTAATTTATTTAATAAAATTATTTAGTTAAAAAAAAAAAACAATAAAATGTTAGAACACAGAAGTATCAAAAGGATTGACCTCGCAAATGATTTATGAAAAACACATTGTGAAAATAATTGCGTCGAATTTATAATCTGTAACCATCTTTTTATATCCTTTGCTTGTCCGGAGCGTTACTCTAAAAGTGTTAAAGGGAATTCATTGATATTGCATGGAATGATAGAGGATCTCAAGGGGGGACTAAGAATCATAACTCTACCTTGCCTCGTTCTTGAATTACGAGCCTTTATTGTATTAATATAAAATGTCATAAACACAACTAAAAAACCACACGAAAGGATAAGCTAATATTTCACAATGATAGTGAACATTGAGCAAATGTGTAATGTTCAAGAACCATAAAGGGCATTACTCTATCCCGTCTCCGAAACACAACTCTAAGTTGATGTTTAACCCAATGACAGAATACAGTGGGTGGATGTGCAATATGCAGGTACATGTACGATTAATCTGGCTTGTCTCCATCTAGAAGAAATTATGGCCACATTTTAATTGGCAACATTGCTCCGGCGTGGGGTGGCTATGTCTAACATGGCTCATGTTCGTACTTATTTTCGTAGGAAACACAAGGGAATTTCATACATACATTTCTGCCATAAACATTGTTTTTTTATAAATACGAGTACGCATATCCATCGTAGATATATATCTCTTACTTTCACAATACTTTTTCAAAAACCCTTCAAAAGTTATAAGTTTCTCAGTCTAGTTTAATACCCCATTGCAATACCTTAGATTTATCTCTCATCCACGCTTATCTTATGAAAGATATTCTATGCCACTAACTAAAATACAAAATAGAAATGAATTGATTGAGACTGCCGACGAAGTAGATGGAATAGAAATATAAAAGAATATTGGTCCTTTAAGACAATGTCTTATAGAATGCTGTTTTTTTTCTCAATGAGAGATAGTTTAATTGAAGGCGTCAGTCGAACGTTTCATAGAAATTGACGTAGAAATGCTAGTTCAATGCAATGATTACATTCTTGAAAATGTTTGCTATGTAGGTCATGCGTTTTCAACAGCTAGTTTCCAACTTTACAATTGTAAATTTAAAGCTACACATTTTGCATCTTGTCAAGTTTTGAAGTTGAAACCAAATATGTTGTTCATGTTTCCTGTTGTGTTATATTATAAGTAACTGAAATCACATGAACAGTTACAGAATTATAATGAAACGTTTATAATGTTTGGTTTCCATGCAGCCACAGATTACACGATTACATGTATAATCAATTCTTTAAAGTATAAACAGAAAGTTACATTCTCCTGAAATTTAACAGAGACCTGAATTTCACGTACATGTATGCGAGTGCGTAGGAATATTCAGTTCCTTAATAAACGAAGTTTTTTTGTATATCATGCTAGTAATTGCATCACATCTGACAGATCAATAAAAGCTAATGGCTGTGCAAATAGACCGTGATAGTAATCGCTCCCCTGTCAGCATGATCTAGTCTGAAAAATTATCGTGATTAATGAAATGATGAAATGTATAGTCGCTACTCTGTACCACCGATTCAAAAACATAGTGTCTGTCAAGGTTTATTGTTACATCAAAAATTAAATCTATCTTATTAAAAAAGTAAGTAAGAAAAACAACAACAACAACAAACAATAACAATATAATGTTTTCTTAACTAACCACCATGTGGAATAAGAACTGTACTTTTCAAGAATCATCGTAGAAGTTATTATGATTCGTATCTACTACACTCTTTCCAAGTATGCAATATTTACGTTTCTAAGACTTAAGCATCACACAATAAACTCAAATTAACCCCAGAGGCATATCATTTAAAAAAAACAAAACAATAATTTCATAGACATACTACAGTTGTGCTTTACTTACAGACTACAAAATCACTAGCAAAGTAGAAAAAAATTCAACCTTTAATGAAGACGATTTGACACTTGTATATAGAAATATTTTTGAAACACTGGATAAAGCTTCTTTTTCAACAGACTGTCGGAAAACAAGGGCCATTATTATTGCTACCAAATTATCCAAAATATCCAAATTCTTTTTGATTCAGTTTAGAAAACATTCTGAATAGATTTGAGTTAAGCTTAAAAAACAAGACTATCTGGTCAGATTGCAAGTTTACAGAACTGACAATCCGAGGTTGATTGGTATGTGGACGCCAAGGCCGTGATTTTTTTCTGAATTATCCTGTATCGTAATTTTGTTCCTATATTTGACAAAATCAGCAAGTGAAACTATTGTTTGCATGTGTAATGACTGCCGTGTCTTTGTATGATAAGTGCATGACTATGGCAGATTGAACTAGAACTGCCACTGTCATGGCGTGAATACCCCCGCATTGCGCTTTGTCAGAATCAACAGGGGTCATTTAGAGGTCATGGACAACCTCCCTGCCAAATCTGAGGGTAGTAAGCCAGTACATTGCTTAGTTATGTATTCTACATGTTTTAAGTGGCAAAGATCAAAGTTACCATTACCTTTGACCTACTACCTCAAAACTGAAACTGCCATTGCATGACTTGAACCCCCCTGTGGGCCAAAGGATTGTTTAGTTATTGGGCGGACAAAGAAAATCTGACGGACAGACGGACAGATGGACGGACGGAATAGTTGATTCTAGTTTACCCCCTTACAACTTCGTTGTGCGAGGGTATAACAAACTTTCTTTTTTTAATGTTTTTAATGGATTTAAGTCATTTTTACTCATTTATGCCGCATAACTGGGAGGTCAAGCTTTTGTGTGAAAGCTACTGTAACCATGACCTTTGACCCAGTGACCTCAAAATCAGTAGAGGGCATGTACTAGTCATGGCCAACCTCCATACCAAATATGAAGACTGAGGGTCAAAGGATTCTTTAATTATTGGGCGGAAGTTATTGGGCGGACAAGGAAAATCTGACAGACGGACGGACAGATGGACAGTGCGGGGGTATAACAAATTTTCTGTTTATAACATGGTTTTTAATGGATTTAAGTCATTTTTACTCATTTATGCCGCGTAACTGGGAAGTCAAGCTTTTGGGTGAAAGCTACTATAACCATGACCTTTGACCCAGTGACCTCAAAATCAGTAGAGCGCATGTACTAGTCATGGTCAACCTCCATACCAAATATGAAGACTGAGGGTCAAAGGATTCTTCAATTATTGGGCCGACAAGCTTTTTTTTTAGTCAAAGCGCCTGTGACCTTGACCTTTGACCCAGTGACCTCAAAATAAATAGGGGTTATTTACTGCTCATGATCAATCTCCAGACCAAATATGAAGACTCTGGGTCAAAGGATTCTTAAGTTATTGGGCGGACAAGGAAAAACCGACCGACTGCCGGACGGACGGCCGGACTGACGGACAGACAAGCTGATTCCAGTATACCCCCACAACTTCGTTGTGCGGGGGTATAAAAATACCAAATCTTATGTAAATGGGGTATCATCATAACTTTTACGAATTAATTTGTTTGGTTATTATCATATAATTTCTACAGTAAGTTTAATATTCAAGTTATTTCATTACAAGATATACATCGCAGTACTTGGAATGAATGTTGCTTCAATTAACTGGAAATTCAATTTATTGTTAAGTGTTTGTTTTTTGTGAATCTTGTTATACATAGAATAGCCTAATGCAAATAATTAATGCTGGGCTATGGAAGCTTTTGTGTGAAAGCTACTGTAACCATGACCTTACTTTTTTGAAGTGAGCCTTTTTCGTGAGAAAATCATATTAAAATTAAATTGAACAAAATTATTTTAATAACAAGAATTCAGTTTCGAACAAACTGTTTGTGAATTTTTCTTCTTGCGATGATCTAGAATGAAAGATTTACGTATTTTAGACTCTTCGAAAAACAACAACAGTATTTTTTTTAAAATAGACAGCTTTGAAAGTTAAAATGTCTTTCATGTTAGATGATGCGTTTGAATTATCTATTTTCTTTTGCATGAATTATTAGGATTTAGAATACCGCTAGACATAAGCTCCCAATGGTTTAAACATATATGGAAATTAAGTTTGAAAATATCCTCCCTGTGTCTTTTTAAGACTCTCATTTGCACAATTTAGATGGTAAAATTGGTAAAAATTGACAACAAAAGGAAGCAACAACAAAAGAAATACGTTTAAATTCCTGATCTTTGAAAAAGTTTATCTTCAACTGTCATTGGGTTTTCTCTACTATCTCAATATAATCATGTGTTGATAAACAGCCCATTTCGAAAAACTGTAAACTTAAAAGGTTTTACAAATTAAAGACTAATTAATTCTGGATCATTCTACTTCAAAATTTGTTGCAGAAATTAAAATAGAAGTCTTTAATATTTTATTTTATGTCTGTATTAATAAACAAATGATTGGAATTTACGGCTGCCACCCGGCACAAATAGCGCTGTTGTGAATTTTAAATAATCAAGTTTTTAGTTAGTGGAATTTTAATAACAATACAAAATTATATTTAAAGTTCTGCTGAAAATTGTATCATAAATGGTCATACATCTAAAAATTAAGGCTATATATCTAATATCTAAAAAAGCAAGTCGTTACTTCGTGTAGTTTTATCTAGGAAAGTTATTTTCATACTTAACTATCTCTAATTCTAAGACAATTTCAAGGTTAAACGCGTTATAAAGGTCATTGACGTGTATTTACTTGCATCGTCGGAAACCCACGTTCGATCCATTCCGTTTCACTCTATTTATCTACCGTGGGACAATTGGCTGGTAAAATTTCGTACTCATGAATAATTCATTACCTACTTTCATTGGTTTCCGTAAGATTTCCCTTGCGGAATCTCAGCCAATGAAATTACTTGTTACAATTTGACTTCCGCGCCTATGTTTAAATCCTGGGAAATACGTCTATTTTAAGTAACTTGACATTATGCCTACTCTCCACACTGAAGAGTGTCTATTTGTAATGCGGCATCTCATTTGACGAAGAGTTACATCCCTTTGCTAATAAATATTCATGAAAACGAATAATCAGCAGTCAATTATCCCACGGTACATAATGTAGTTGTGCGGAATATGTACCGGGGGTCACCGACGATGATTTACTTGAAACCAGCGGTTGTTATCATAAGAATGTTGTAAAAACACGGACACAGTCCACACTGAATTGAATGAAGTGGTGAAACTACCGGTTAAGTAGGCGGAACACTGTCCTTGGAAACTGATTAAACTTCCAAGTAGTGATTATTTTCGTAAATAACTAGAGAAGTCGAGTGCATTAACTAAACGTTGATACTTATCTCAATGGCAAACTAATGAAAGATGAATTTGATAAGATCAACAATTATTTGATCAAATAGATCTCCAGTTGTCGAAATGTCAACCTTAGTTTTCAAGAATTTTTCTACCGAGCATTTATTAAATATTTCAGTTTTGTATCTTTTGAATACAGTTTTGGCCTCCTTCGTTTCTGTGAAGTTTATTATTCTGTTAATTAAAAATACAGGGGTCCCCAATAATTTCACTGATGTATAATAACAACATTGCAAATTCTCCATGTTTAAAATGAACAGTGACTTACACAATGCTCCTTTTGAAAACTGTATTTACGATAACACAGATTAGACGCATTTTAAATAAATACGAAATGAGTACGATTTCATCTCCAAGAAAGTGGTAAATATTCAGCTTTGGACCTAAAAACAAATTATGACACATAATTTCGCAGTTGCGCTTTGACTGACAAGGAAGAAATTACAAGACACCTTTATGCAATGGAAATTTGTGAGAATGAATTTATATGATTAATTGTTTATGACTGACCTAATTTGCTTTCTGCTTTCATTGACAACGTATTAAAATTAGTGAGAAACTCCAAGAATTTATCCTAGCGAAGTTGTGTTGTAGGCAATTTTAGCAGCAATTTTAATGGACACATGATTGTATTTTTATACAAATACTTCATAAGTCTTGTTGATATATTCTTATTTGAAATTAAATGCGTAATAAATGTTGAACCGATTGTACTTACTCCTTGATAACAAAAGTAGACTAAAATGTTCACAAGGCGTCATAGTTGTGTTGTAGCTAATAAGGTGCTCAAAAGCAGTCTTAGAAAAAAATAGAAATCATAATATTTCCGATGTTTAAATGGGAAAAAGACATTTATCAGGAAACAGAGACTTCAATATCTGCAATTCGAACTTCATGTTCTACCATAGAGAGAAAAATAGTGCAATAATCATTATAGTGATAGTATGGATTGATACAAATAAGATATTACTGTCATTGTCTGGATTAATACAGTTAGCGTTTAATAGTCAGTGTATGGATTAATGCAATTAACGCTTGTGCTATGGAAGCATGAAAAGCATCTCGATTGCTGAGCTTTTAAAAAGAAAAGAAAGCAAGTTTACCCCACTTGAAGTCTGACAGGCTAAGAGAATTGAATGCCAAACTTAGCTCTTTCTTAAATTGTATGTTTGACAAGTTGAAAAAGAAGTATTTTCAGTGAACACGAAGCTATTATTTTTTTTTCTATTTCGCAGTTTTCCTAGGACCGGATCACCTGATAAGAATCTCAAACAAGAGAGCCATGATGGCACTGTATTGCTCACCTGAATACCACCGGTCTCAACACAAGGTCATTTGAGGAATCAAGATAAGTACACCAAATATTAAAGTTAAAATCCACATTCAGTATTGTACATATGATCCAAACTTTATAGACACAGCTAAAAAAACAGCGAGTTGGTCAGAAGGTCAAGGTAAATGTTATTTAGGTTGAAATCTACATGCAAAATTATAAATGTAGTTCAAATTTGAATGGTTAGCTGCAAAGAGAAGAAAGGTCAGTAGGTAAAGATTTAGGACAAAAATTAATACATGGACATGAATATTTCTTAAAAATATTACATGCTTAAAACTGTAAGTAGGTCAGTAGATAAGGTCAAAAGTAACTAAGGTCAAATGTTAAATTTGCTTTTAAAATGATAAAACCACTCAAATTTCCAAGCTGCAAAAACAGGAAAGTAGGTCAGTAGTTCAAAATAAAGAACAAGGTCACTTAAAGGTCAAGGACAAAGTTCGACATGTGGACATGAAGATTTCTTTAAAACTGTGAGATTTCATAGTCACAGTTTTGAATCACTTAATACGTCAATGTCAGTGTCAGATAAGGTCAAAAGTGAAACAAGATTTTTAAGTTTTCTATATATGTAAGCCTAGTTGAAATAAAATGAACACTGGGGTGGGGCTACTAATGACCCCAGGAGCACAGTTTGAACAATCTTGGTAGAGGACCTCTATTTGTTGGTCCAAGTCAAATATCCCAGCCCTTTGGTATTAAACGAAATTTTTTTTGAAGACTTCCATACATAAGCCTATAAGGAATCAAAGGGACCCAACGGTTGGACCGTAGCTGACCCCAGCGAAATTATTTGAACAATCTTGGTAGAGGACCTGTTATTGAACCTCCTTGCAGTATACCTAAGCCCTTCAGCTTGTGGTTAAAAACGCTATTTCTTTTAATGTTTCCCTATATAAGATTATGAAAAATCAAGTGATCCCCTAACAGTGATTAATGACCTCAGGAGCGTATATTGAACAATATTGGTAGATGACTTGTAGTTGAACCTCCGTGACAAATATCTAGGCAAAAAGAGCTAGTTGTTAAGGACAAGAAGATTTTTGAAGTTTTCTCTGTATAAGTCTATGTGAAGTAATCATGACATGTGACCCCTGTGACCAATTTTGATTCTGAGGCTTCTATGTGAACAGGTGTAGTGAGCACTGTTACACATCAAATACCTTACATCGAGATCTTGTGGTTTTTAAGAAGAAGATATTAAAAAAATCTATACATGTCTATATATAAAGATACCTGACCCCTCGGGCAGGGCTAATTTCGACCAGTGGTCATTATTTGAACAGACTTGGTAGAGGTCCAGATAATAGACAATATCTAAGCTTGAGGTTTCTGAGAAGAAGGATTTTGAAGTTTTCACTTTTAAAATATTTTTGTAACCCAGATTTGTAACGGACCGGAAACATTTGATATATTTTCATGCATTTGGCCATATGGTTTCAGAGGAAATGTTTTTTTCTTAAACAATTGTTGACGACGTACGACAGACGACAGTCATGCATAAACACTAC
This sequence comes from Cyclina sinensis, assembly GCA_012932295.1. Taxonomy (NCBI): domain Eukaryota; kingdom Metazoa; phylum Mollusca; class Bivalvia; order Venerida; family Veneridae; genus Cyclina; species Cyclina sinensis. Next base: position 32,402 of record JAAONU010000060.1, read on the forward strand.
ATGCTCAGATGAGTTAGAAGTGATATATATCTCTTAAACAATTAAATGTGTGCACGTTTAATTAACGTGACTCAGCTTAGTTTATATTTAAGCCTGTGCTGAAAATTCTAATTGCACGGAATGTTCGTTTTCTCAAAAAAGAACACAAAAGCCAATATTCTAATAAAATATTCACAGGGTTGTCCTATCTGTCGTTTTAGGAAACATTTCATATAAAGCTGAGATCTGTAGAACAAATAACATTTTATGTATTTACTCAGTAAGTCCAAAAAAATTCTAAGGTAGTGTTTTTATTACGAATGCCTTTCTTTCAGTACCCATAATTACTAAGAACCATGTAAAGTATTCACAAGAAATTAGATGTGAAGCATTCGTTCTCAATTAATGAGACGTGGAGGATTAAAGCAAATAAATGGAAATAACGTGTTTTGAATGTTTATTTCAGTAGCCGTTAGTACATACCAGGTCGACAAAACCTTTGTTTATGAAACAGAGGTAATAATAAAATTTGTCATGTTAAAATAGATTATTTTGCCAAATGGGCAATCTGACATACTACCTTGCGTACACATAGCGAATATCTCTTTCAGCTTTCAGTTTAAGACGTTCATTCTCTCGTAAATGTATGTGAATGAAGCGAAGCCGTTGGTGTTTCATACAGATTTGTAGAGATGAAAAGACTAATAGGGTTATATTTAGCTGAGTGAGTTATAGATCTGTGCATCAGAAGCATATAGTAACATATATTACATTTTAGTTTGTTTTATATTTGTAAGTGAAATAGGGCTTTGAAGAGACTTTAAATGTAGTAACATAAATATGCACAGTTCAGAAAAGTTTCGACTGAGTACCAAATATTTTAGCCAACCTTATCTGTGTTTCTGCGAATAAATCGACAAAAAGCCTTTATTGTCTCTTGTTATTTCTCGCAAATATACGAAGTATGTAAATTACTTTTATACAACCTTTTACTCTTAAGAAAAAAAAACATTTAAACACGTAAAACTGGTGTAGAACTAAACACTTTTGTTTCGTGAACAGTTTTTTTTTTTCAGAATAGTTTGTCAAAAGATTGTAAATCAATTGAACATGATCAGAACATAGATAATATTTTGTATATGCTTCTTTGTGGTACAAATGCTGAAAAACTAATAGTTGCAAAACTTTTACATGGCAAAAATGAAATAAATATTAAAAATACCTAATGATATTGAATAGAATTATATTTTGACGTTTGTCGAATAGAATAATTAAACATCTCCAACTTATTCAGAGTAAACTGAAAAAAGAAGGAAGAAAAACAATTAAGGCAGATGAAAGTTTTTAGTAAAAAAAATTTATTAAAGAGGTTAGTGTTTTTATACTGTCATGTTTCGTTAATGAATATTGTGTTAGAGAAAATTGATGTATCTGTTAATGACTATATTTCATGACAATAACGGCGAAACTAGTTCTCTTCTTACTCTTACTCTTTTAAAGAGTAATCATTTGTAAGAAGTTGGTTACTGGTTTCGGAAGTTGAGAAAAAATGTTCGTATTCAAGCAAAAACGAATTTCATGTTGTTTTTATCTTAATTAGTCTGCAGCATGATATTGGTATAGAACGAATATTGTTGATTATTATTTATCCGGGGACTGTTCAGTCAAATTTCCTGTTAATACAAAAATAAATTCACAGAATGTAATAATTCCGACACCAAAAATATCGAGTGACGCAGATACAACGCTGAAGTTTTGAAATCCATTTTTTAAAATTATCTTGAAACTAGCGATCTTTGGAGAAAATAAGAAATATTGACAATGAAATCCGTGTAATTCATTTCATACTGCACTAAAACTGTATCTGTAAAGCTTCAAATGTAACCATTATATAATGGTAACGATATACTGAATTTAGTGAAATTAATTGGAATTTGAGCTTGCCATGTGCCAGATATAATCAATTCAATTCAATTCAATTTAAGTTTATTGCATAAACTTTTACATGTTTTTTGCAAAACAACATATTTACAATGGCAAGTCAAAATTTACAGAAAAGTATGAATAAAATATTATACATGTACATAATTAAGAATAAAGTTTAATACAAAGCTAGTCATTTCTCCTCTTAAAAGATAAAAATACAAATTTCGCTAGATTGACAACAGTTTTTTGTGTGTGTTGAAGACATTAAAGCATTAAATTTATTAACATTTGGCCATGTGTGATATTGTCTATGAATAAAGGTTCGTCTGAGTTCCGTGTAATCAATACATTCAATATAATGTTTGTATAGAGACATGATAATTGCATCGTGTCGTGTGAACATGATCTGATTGCAGCTAGGAACATACCGTAAGTAAATTTGCTGCATTCGCAGTATCACTGATCTCTAGAAAAAAATGGGATCATTTCACTAGAGACCTAGTTAAATTATATTTCATAACAAATGGAAAAGGAAAAGTTTTGTCTCAGTTAACTCAGTCTAAACTATATAAATATCACTGTCATATAGATTATACGTTGACAACATAGCCTGTTTCTGTCTATCACAAGCGTGTAATGAGCAAGCTATTGTCACCATAAGAATGATTTACGCTTATTGGAAACAGTTTTTTTGCACGAAACAGACATAACTTGTGTTTTTTTCTAGAAAGTATTTATTCTTTGTTAGACGGAAGCAGCAAAGGTATGGCAAAACCATAACATGTTTTCAAGTTTACATTTCGCATCGAATTTTTTATGAAAAAGCTGTGTTTTTTCAGAGAAGTTCAGGTTCAATTTCAGCAATTATTTCCTAGTTTGTTTCATAGAATAGTCTCATTGTCAGTTAAATTGTTCACTTATTATTAACTTATTATTGGCTTTTAGCATCTATATACGAACAAATATTGAAGCATAATGATTGAAATACTTCTGCTTCATTGCTTTAGCTCGCATTTGTTTTTTCAATTTAACTTCATCATGCTCATTTAATCGGCACATATTTTGACTGAGTGCAATTCAGGGATTGTTGAGACAATGCTTGTTCAATTCAAATATAATGTTTTTGAGCTAACCACGGGACTCAGTTATATAATGTTATTTGTGTAAAGTTACCCATTTGTAGATGATTTTGTTTTGCAGGTTGTATCTGGAAATACGTATACAAAAAATGAAATGCACCTCATTACTGTCTTTATCTGATACATGTACTGGAAAATTATAAGATGTAACAATTTAAAAAAAGCAACATTATTTTATACTTAACAATTAATTAGAACAGTTACCATACGTAAACATTTACCATAGGTTAAAATTTGCTTAAATAGACATTGATATTTGAAACAGCGTAAATGAAGTAAAAATAGTAATACTAATGATACTAATAATAAAAAATGATAACTAAATAGATAGATAACAAGACAAAATGGAATAAAGTGCCTGTTTTGTGAGGGAACGATAAATAGAACTTGAAAAGGAAGCTAATCTTGTCATTTTTGTCAATGTGACATTACTTTAAGAAAATGAATTATGCATTAATCTCGGACCAAATCATTCATTTTAGGATAATGTATTCAGATTGTGCTTTATGCTTTTTAAATGACGGTATGTCTTTTTAAGAAAAAGAGAGTTGAGAGATCTCTTTTTATTTCATGCTTTCCCGTGTTTATTGTAAAATATCAGATGATTATATTCTGATAAACCACTAGTGAAATGTACAAAATATAATTTGCACTGTGCCGGACTACTTTTTTCCCCTCACTGCACCCAATTACAAAGAAATACAGTTTGACCAGCATATAAATGTATCCTTATGATAGAATCAGATGACAGTGATTGGTTTCTTAATAAAAAAATTAATTAAATCCAGATGAATATGAAAACAATTTTTTATTTTGTTCAGTTATAGTTTAAAGAGCTTAGTGGACCAGAACGCGATTTTTCTTTTAAAGAAACTGTAAACAATATGGCGGACGTTTCAATTTTGCGTCATGTCCTGGTGCGTAGAAATATATTTCATTGATGTATTTGCAGTTTCTGTAATATTTCGTTAGATTGAATAAATATTCAAATGTTTTGTTAAAATGTTATTTTTGTGCTTATGAGTGAAGAAATAAACACTGAAAGCCCAGATTTTCATTATTTTTTATCGAATTTCTTGGAACTATTTTGAATAGCGTCTCGCACGTGCAGACATAGTAAATATTGGAGGCACTGCGGGTGGATAAGATGTTCATGCTATCACTGTTATACCTTTTTTACGAAATAACACTGAAAAGCATGAAATAAATAGAATATTTGATTTTTTTCAGTGTGTGATCGAAATTTATTTAATAAAGTTTCGATCACACACTGAAAAAATCAAATATCCTCTATTTATCAAATTAAATTTTATACAATAACTTTTAATAGTCTTTTTTTTACTTTCTGTAGAAGAGGAAACACCATCATACCATAAGTTGTTGTTTCTTTTTTTTTCACTCAGAATGTCTTTCCTTGTACGAAAGTATAGACGAATAAATGACTTGTTCCTTTTTTTGTAGTTCAAAGAAGTCTTTTCGTATAAAAATGCTTAGATTTAAACACACGTATCAACTTTCAATTTCTATCTTTAATTATTATTTTATTTTCTTGTTTTTTTCCCCACCAGTTTGATTTGCAGTGCTAACATGTTTGTTATAAAGCTTATACTCTTTGAATGTAGAAATTGTATGTCTGGTCTCATTTGTCATAACAAACTATGCCTCATCTAGAAAGGATGAATCCATTCCGGGATGTGTTGTTGCTATCTGTGTTAATTTTGGCTTTTCAGTCGATTTATAGAAGACGAAATTTTGATGTTGTGTTTCTCTCTACTATGGAAGCCATTGACTGCAATTTTGGCTTGTGACTAATGACTTATGACTTGTGACTTATGACATGTCACTTATAACTTCTAAGAAATTTTGGCGCATATTTCGACAATTCTGATAAGGTTAGTCTTTAAAAAGTGAAAAAAAATTAGAATGTCATCAGCTGCTAAGATTTCTATTTATTTGATTTACAGTATGTATGACATGTCATTGCGTTCCACAGCAATAAAGGAGTGGTAAAAGAAGTGTAAAATGACTCTTACGGCGTTGAAGATTGGCAGTATACTTAGAGAAGTGACAAATAGTGTCTAGTTTTAATGTACAAATCACAAGTTATAAGTCACAAGTAACAAGTTGAAAGTCACAAGTTTTAAGTAATAAGTTGTACGTAACAAGTTGAAAGTCATAAGTCACTTGAAGTTGTTGTTGTTCAGGAAATGTTTACCTAAAGTCAAACAGCTTTTCATTGGTTGTTATTTTCTATCAAAATTTATAAGATAGAATGTACATTTATTGTATTTATTACTGTTTTGTTTTTGGTTTACTAAAGTGGTTACAAAGATTTAACCGTGGTATCATTTAATTTCACTCATGTCATAAATTGCAAGTCATAAGTCATTAGTCACAAGTCAAAATTTCAGTCCAGGGTTTCCATGCTCTGTTTCTGATGGTTCAGCTAAAGTGATCCTGGCTAAGGTCTGTTAAGCTATCACAAGAAAATTTTGAAGAAATGAAATGATACGTTTAACTGATAAATGGTCAAAATGTCACAAATGCCTTTATAGGAATCAACGACAAAGAAATGAACCAATCGTATACTGCATTTCTGTACGTCACGCTGCTGTAAACTGTGTTGATGTTGTTAAGTGCAGACGGTAAATAAAGTTATAAGCAGTCACTGTCATGCAGAGTTAAAAAGTTTCTAACAATTTATTAGAAAGGAAAACAATTTGCACCTTAAGTTAAGTTTAAAAGAAATGACAAAATGTAGCACGTTATAACTGATACTGAAATCTACTTGAACAGTCCATTTTAGTATTGCCCAACTATTTATCACAAAAGTGGATTCAGCGATACCGAAGCAAAATGACTGAATCAGCCACGAAGTGATTGTCTTTTATTTCCGCCACGAAGTGATTGTCTTTTATTTCCCCTTTTATTCGACAAAAGTTTGTCTTTCTCATTTAAAGCGGACGTATTCCAGACCAAGTAAAATACTTCAGATCTAGGTCAATCGATTTCAAAGATACTTCTTCTTAGACATGGATGTCTGTTTCTTAACTTGTGCTTCGCAGAAAATTCAATAGAGTGAATAGACTGAAAAAGTCCCATATAAACTAAATGCACAACATGTCACGTGTTTTATTATTTTCAGGAGAAAAGAGGTACCTAATTACATATGGCACTAATATTATGTTAAAATGCAATCCAGTACTATGGTGACAATATCTCTATATTTTATGTAAAGTCATTATTTTTTTTATATAAAATGTACGATTTAGATAATTCTATCCTCGACAATGTTGATAAATAATATATTATGGTGACTTTGATCTTGAAATTGAAATTAATTCATATATAAACTGATTGCAAATATAAAATAATATTTTTTTTATGTGCGACATGAATAGATAGATTGAATTGTACATGTCTGTTGTAGTGTGTGAAGATTTTGTTTTACATCTTTTTTCTCTTAGTTTCCAGCCTGGAGATCAATAAGTATAAATAAACTTAACCATTTGAAGCTTGTATTCTCGTTACTTTGAATTTACTTTTGCATGTCAGCTATTTCAAGAAATTGGTTTTATCAGACAAGCTGACATTTTGCAAGATACTGGTGCCATCATTGGCGAATGTTTATGGACATATTCAGTATAAATTGCAAACAGTCACGCGCCATATACTTTGAACACAATACTTTGTTATTTCATAAAAAATATTATTTATCATTTATTTTGTACGACCATGAGGTAAAGTTCCTCGATTAAAATGATAGGACATTGGCTGGTTTTCAAGACATTTTCTACTCAAAAATATGGACATGGAGTTGCATGCAAAAGCTACATACACTAAAAAAGACAAAACACAACATAGTCTTGCCATTTATTAGAGATACGGAATGGTAGCAACAATGTTGATGTTCCCATAGCACTTAACATCAACATTCCAATCAACATTTGCTCACGTTACAGTAAAGGGCAGCTGAAACCAAATCATTTTTTGAGGTTGCTTATTAATTTGATATTCACGAGAACGGTTATTTAGAGGGTAATATCCGTGTCTGCTTCATGGCGACACCATTAAATAAAAACACAAGAGAATCAATATCTGCAAGAGTTGATTTCTATGATTATTTGTCACGTTGTTCAAAGTCAATTGTTAAGATGAATGAAAGAATATCCGCATTAATCGTTTCCACCGTTTATTTATTTCATGCTGACACGTTACACGTAGGCCTACAGTTTCTTTAATTACACTATACGTAGTCATGGTCAGAACGTATTAGTAATAAATTATAGATCTACCTGTATTTGTTCAGCACTGATTACTGCAATACCGTGCATAAAAATCAAAGCTAATACTTATTTTAATTTTTTTATTTTAATCCAGCTTATGCATGGTGTATACTAAAATGTGCGAGAGGCGAAATAAAAATGATGAAATTAAAACAAAACAAATATTTTAGGCTTCTATTGTAGACTATTCATCGAATATAATAGCGTTATATCTATAGCTAATAAAGCTGAAGAAGGAAAATAGAAATAGATTAAAGCAGACAAAAAATGACCAGAATATCTTATAGCTTTTGTGTTTGAAAAAACCCCGATGGAAACAGATAAGAAGGAAGTTGCTAAAGAGGTTTCTTTGATAATATCATATTCTTCAAATGAGTTTCTTGTCAGGGAAAATGTCTGTAGTCATTAACGACCTACACGCTTGCCAAAGTACAAAGATCGTCCTTCCTTAAAGATTCATCATTGTTTAGTGTATGGGTAACGGAAGTTCGGGGGAAATGATCGTATTCGAGCAAGAACAAATTTCAGTGTTTTAATGTTTTCTAATATGGCCTTCATAGTGGTATTTCTAGAGAACTAAAAAATATTGGACGTATTATCTGTTTTCTTCAATTTTCTAAGTGATGAAAATATTTACATGTTGTTCTTTTTGACTAAATTAAAGCAGTCGTTTACTAGTTCACCCGACATATTCTATTCATAGTAAGAATTTGCATGCGCAGAAAACAAAGTCAAGTCCTTTGCGTGACAGGGGGTGTTTTAAAAATATAAACGATATACATGGCGAATAATTCGAAGCTGTTTTTTAAACCTGTTCTTTCTTGACACTGTCGACTTTCCATTGTAGACATGAAGGCGTCTCTCTGGCAAAGAAGTGTAAAAATATTATTTAATTACTTAGTGAATTGATATGATGCCATGCAGTTGAAATACACTTAACTGGATTTACGTGCCCTTCTGTGAGTATTTATGTGCGCAGTTGCATATAACGTATTCAATTGCAAATAACGTCGCTATCTTCATGGTTGATTGCACAGGCCAAATGCTATTACAATGCCATTTTAAAATTTACTACTTACCTTGGTATTTCTGTTTAGTTTTCTGTATAAGACATACAATGTTACAGTCGTTAACATTTCATGTCAACTTTTATTCAACTTGTCCAGGAAAGATATTATTAAGCTCGCCAGATACTCGCTTAATGACACTTTCTTGAACTCGTTGAATAAAAGTTTATATAAAATGAAAACTCGTGTCAGATATTTTTATCACATGACCAAAACAACCGTAAATAGATCTAACCGTTGCTATAATTATTTATTTGAACTATACTGAACAAAACTGCTACAAAACATCCGCCAAGAAAATAGTTCCAAATGAAATACATCTCTTTGAAATAGGACGTCTATATGATAATTAAAAAATGACAATAAATAACGAAATTAATTTGTTGAATAAAGAAGCAAATGCGATATATACTACTCACAAAAAGTTGGGGATATTGTAGGTAATATTGTTATTGCCAGAAATTAAGAAAACCCGTACCTTTTCATGCTTATTTAATCAATTGAAAAAATTCATTCACACATTTTAATCGAAAATTTAAATTCTTCATGACATCTTTAGGTACTTAAAACAGCGTCCAAAGTCATCACGTTATCGTCATCATTTTCACACGCCCTCAATAACGTGTGGGACTAGTTTTTGTTGTCGCAACAAGCTATGCAAGGACGTCTCATAAACCCAGTATGACGACTGATGGTGTACAGAGGCATTCTATTCTAATCTTCCTACAGCGTCGCCGTGAGCCGGCCCGGCTAGCTCAATCAGTAGAGCATCGGATTGTCAATCTTGATGATCCCGGTTCATTCCGGGCCGGCAAAATTTCTCCGTGATAATTGATCTAAAGGTCATTTGTCCCTCACCTCTGAAGCAAGCGAGGAAGTAGCCAGTCACTTGCGGAGAAATTGGTTAGTAAACTGGTTGGACACCCAGAAACACTGGTTAGGTGGACTGGCCGCCGGGATTTGACCTAAGCTGTTAAACCCCAATACAACCATACAACCAATCCTACAGCGCCGCACCGAGCTCACGTAACATTCTGGTCCTCGGAAACATTTTCCAATAATGTACCACACATGTTCAATAGGTTATAAGTCCGGGCTCATCGTTGACCATGATAAAGTACTGATATGTTGCTTTTCTAGGAGCTCAGTGACAAGTCTTGCCGTATAGGTCCTAGCGTTCATCCTGGAAGATGAATTCTTGTCCATGACGCTGAGCAAACGGGACAACATGCAGAACCAAAATGCTGTCACAGTTGTATTGGCCAGTCACACTGCCATAGCACACATTTAGCTGTGTTCTGGCAGTCATAGTGATGCCATCCCATACCATAATGGACCCACCCCAATATCGGTCGTGGGCAACCCTAACAGCGCCTGTTAAACGTACACCTGGGCACCGCCATACTCTTCTTTGACCATCACGAAAGTCTAGGTTGAATCTTAATTCGTCCCTGAACATCACATGTGACTTCTGGTTAATATTCCACCGACGCCGCAGTCTACACAACATCAGACATTCATAACGATGCCATGCTGACAACGGCAAGACTTCTTGAGGGCGCCTAGCGTTAAGACCGCTTGAGTGAAGGCAATTTCTGGTTGTCTGTTTTGAAACATTGTCCCCTCTGACATGTCGAAGGCGTTGTTGAATGTCTGTGGCCGTCAGTGCTCTATTATGGAGATCTTGATTAACAACATAGCGGTTGTCTCGGACGTCAGTACATCTTTGATGTCCACTTCTTTGGATATCAATCACGTTACCAGTTTTTGATAGAGTGACCACAGACAGACGACAGACAACGGACTGTGAAACATTTGACTCAGCTGCAGCCTGGGCCTGTGTACTTCCGGTCTGGAGCAAAAAGATGGCCTGTCAACGTTGACGTTGCATTAGACGTCTCTAAGTTCTGATTGCAAATTTGATTGTGAATTTGTTTTCGACATCTACATAAAGCACAATATTCTGAAGGTTTTTACCCAACTAAAGTCACAATTACCATGATTTTGGTTAATGTAAAAATCGGCATGCTACCCCTCATGTCTTAAAGTTGCTCGTGCAGCACTAATTGGAACGAGATTTCTATACTTTAGTGACAACGCTATCTCCACATGAACGACCATTGTAAAAATATACATGATGATTGCATATAACGAGTAGGTTTCCAATATCATAACAAAATAGCATAATATCCCCTACTTTCTGCGAAATATAAAAAATGTAAGGTTATATTGTCTTACAAACAACATTACTTTTGTCATGTGATAAAATGTTTTATATGTTATACGTAAATAAGCAAGCTGCTACTTAAAAACCTACAGAGTGCACAGTTTGAAACATCTTTGTGTACTTTATGTACAAGGTTACAGATTAGGGAAATACAAAATTATTTACTTAGAAACGCATTGCACTTACGTTTAATTTGTTTCATTTGTAATTATATTATTATTTGACAGATTGGAATAACCAGTTCCAAATGCATTATGATTAATTGATAAGTTAATTGAAATCTCTCTGTGTGTGTGATATGCTGAAATATACCAAACAAATTTATGCTTGTGCAAATACGATATGATCGTTAAATCACGTTGTGTCAACATAATGTGCTGAAACAGAATTGTCATCAGGAACAGAACGCAAATTTGCCACACGTGGAGTGTCCCTTAAGAATTACAATTTCTAGAATTTCTAACCAAAAATGGAATTATTTTCTAAATAAATTATACACTTAATTTAACAATGAAAATAATTTCATCTCAAGTCTCTCATACAAGTTTAATGAACAAAAAATTGTCCCCATGTGCCATGATTATTGAAAACATTGCTTAACGTCAAAAAATATGAACCATGAATTATTTCTAGACAGTTAGTGCTTGTTGAACGTAATGACAAGAACAGTTCCCTTTTCGTAGTTTTTCTTTCAAGACGAATCCTATTCTGTTGTAAGAAAATTCAACATTTGTTTTTCAGATATATACCACTTTAATTTAAACAACCATTTTCCTGTTTATGCCATAGTGAGTTAATTTATCAAATCATAATTACATTTATCTTTGAATATATCTTTATAGGTATATGGGTTTTTTTTTAATTGAAGTTCAATTTACTTTCAAAGACGAAATATTATTAAAAGTACAAGAATAAAATATGTATTACAAACTGGGATTAACGTTTTCGTAGTTTAAGTGTTAAATTTGGAATGCTACGGGAAACTCTCACCTCTGCTGGGATTCGAACCAGCGACCTCCGGATTGGAAATCCGCGCTTTAAGCCCCCGACTCCTGGTCTTCCACTTTTTTGCTCTAAAGATAAAAACGAGTTTGAGTTTATTACGTGACCAAAGCACAAAATAAGTTGTTAAAGGATATACCTTTTAGATGATCTTTGTTTTTCTGAAAGTAAGTCTACAAAAATGAAATTATTTTATTACTGTCATTTTCTGATACGGACAATTATGGGAAATATTGAAAATTCTCATTATTTGGTATATGCAACCTCGTTCTTTACAAATAACGAAGGTGTTTGAGATTCTTACCCGACAGAGAGCATATAATAAATCATTAGTACATGAAAAACATGCTTAGTTAAGACTTTATGATATTCACTTGATAATAGACATTTTTATGCACGTATGTAATATATCAAGATACTTAATGATACGCTTAAAGAAAATTAAAGTATGTTCTTCGATCTGTTGAGAAATGTGTACAATGTTTTTAAAATAAAATGCAAATAGAATTGTTAAATAAGTTTGTTAAAGAAGTACTACGTTTTTAGTTTTTTATTTTGTAACAGTAATTGTGGAATTTTGTTTCATGTTTGAGCAAAAACAAACCTTCGTAATAACGTGTTTGGGTAAAACATATCGGCCAATTCGATAACCAGTCACATCTCCACTTCTCAGACGCGTTAGAGTTATGACACTTAAATTATCAAAAATTAATCTGTTTGTAGGCAAAGTATCTCGACCAAGTCCCTCCACGCACTCTAAAGTCACGGCCCTTAGATTATCCAAAACTGGTCAAATTACCATTTTCGTTCTAAATGTCGAAGAGTTTTATCTATTCTTTACCAAATTGTCTGAAAATGTTAATAAGAATATCTCGACCAAGTTTGATTACCAGCCAAATTTCTCTAGACACACTAGAGTTCTTGAAATATCCAAAATTGGCCGAGTAAGCCTTGCGAAGAATTTTCATCCAATATTCATCAAATTTGCTAATAATGTTTGTTGATATAATATCTCAGTCAGGTTAAAATCAAGTCAAATTCCTCCAGACATTTTAGAGTAATGGCCCATAAATTATCCATAATGGGCGAATTTAGCCTCATTCAAGAGTTTTAATATGATCTTCGCCACACTTGCTTAAGGTATTTTTTTATTTGAAATGGTTTTAGGAGCTGTTAAATAGGTTTAAATTAAGACCGTTTGTACACTTGCATCCAATCGCAACCTGATGCCATAATCACTGGACATGGGCATTTTGCGAAAGTCAACACTTGTTAGAACTGTGTTCATTGCGTTTATAGAACATTCAAATGAATCATTTCATTATTTGTTTTTGTATGTTAAACTATATTTAAGGAATTATTTAAAAGGGAAACAATTTACACAAGAGTTTCTTTCTTTTTAAAATTACGGGAAACTAAATATACCGACAAAAACCTTTTAACGTATTTATTTATTGTATCAAGCAAAACTAAACCTACTAAACATTTAATTTGTGTTTTGCACATTAAATACACATCGAAATATATGTTTTGTTAGCTAAATATATATTAAAAGAAAATAATTTTATTGTTTTTTAATGCAGAATGTGATGGTATGGTCACAACATTTTTAAATTTCTGTGTGAATACAAGATTATTACAAAAAACGTTCGGCGTACGAGGGCGAATCAAAAAGTCAGTGGAATTTTCTTAAAATTTCTTTATTTGACGTCTGATCTTCACGAAACATCAGATACTTATATATTAATACATTTTGAATTGGTTTTGATAATTTCAGTAAAATATTTAAAAAAATAAGCATTTTTTAAAATTTTACATGACGCGAGCTTCCATACCACGGAGCACGGGAAATAAAATCAGTTAACCTGTAAAACAAATTGTAAAATGTCAATTACTAGTGGTTCAAATTCCACGAAATTTTGACGTTTGTTCAAGCGACGTCATTTCTTATCAACAATGTTGTTATTGACGTCATTTCCGATACTTACGTTTCACACGGTAGCGAAAACATCTTAGCATCAGCGTCATAATAGGGATACCGCCGTGCACCGAAACAAGAGCAGCAGATAAGTTTTGTGTCTTACGCGGATTCAGCAGCCGAAACTATTGAGGAATTGAGAAAAGCAGGAACAACACTTCCCATGAAGAAATATGTTGTTTACAAATGGCACAAACTGCTTAAGAGTGGCCACAAGAGCATAGAAGATGACACCCGGATTGAAATACCGTCCTTAATCACGTCGACGTTGGTAACGTCAGTGAGGCGTTTTATTGAAGATGATCGCCGCCGCTCCATTCAAAACATTTCGGACCATGTTGGAGTTTCGTATGGAACTGTACATTCAATTTTACATGAAAAGCTAGGTATGCAGAGACTATGTGCAAAATGGGTTCCCCGAGTTTTGAAAGAAGCAGAGATGCAAAAGCGGGTTGTACTTTCTAAGATGTTCCTGCGGAGAGTGAAGCGCGAGGGGGACGCATTCTTGTATCGAGTCATCACGTGCGACGAAACGTGGTTGTGGCTCTATGGGCCGGAAACCAAACAGTTCGCAGTGGACAGAGAAAGGCTCTCCACCAAACAAGGCACGATCCAACAAAAGCGGGGTAAAATTCATGTTCATCATGTTTTGCAACAGGAAAGGGATGCTGTTGTGCCACGCTGTTCCTCCACATTCTACTGTCAATTCAGAGTATTACTCTAAGGTATTTTACTGTCGTTTATGTTATTTTACAGATATGTAAATGCATACATTTAATACATTTACCAGTCAGTGTTTAAATAATAATAAATTGTAGGTATTTTAGAATATAATCATGGAATGTTCATACGCACATTGGTTCGTCCTGATTATTCTGATAAAAGAACCGCATCAAATTATTTGTCACTGTTTCAAGAATCTTAAGCATTTAAAGGTATATCTTTTATTCAGTTGATTATTTATTTATTATAAAATTGCAGGTGCTGAGACGTGATCTACATCAGGCCGTTAAGAAGAAGAGACCCGGCACAAAGTTGAGCGACTATCTGTTGCACCAGTATAACGCCCCATGTCACGAGTTTGGAGATGTTAGTGCTCGGTCTCGACACGGTTGCCCATCCCCCGTATAGTCCCGACTTGGCGCCGATGGATTTCGCCATCTTTCCTGAGGTAATGTTTCTCTTTAAAATATAAATTTATGGGTTGACTCTTTATGCTTCACGCTGGTTAATCTTTCCTAATATGCGCCTTATGATATGAAAATTAACAATAATTTAACTTCACACGATACTGCAGTTAGTTTTTCGTTATGGTCGTTGTTGAATTATTTAAATAATGTGCGAAAATGGTATCTTATGCGCTTCATCTCAGTAAAATTAAACAACATATCTAAAAGTAAATAAATAAATTTATAATGTTATTTATTTCATAGGTGAAGATGCAGTTGCGCGGATACAGATTTGGCGATTTACCAGAACTTCGGATGGCCGTGAACCGTATTATCAGCAACTACGACGAGGCATGGTACAGGAACATGTACAGCCGTTGGGTAGACCGACATCGGAAATGTATCGCTGCAAATGGAGTGTACTTTGAGAAGTTGTGAGGATGTTTTCACAGAGACGTGATTTTAGATACTGGACGTCAGTAAAATGACGTTACGATCTGTTAGTAAATAACGTTGGCGTGATCCGGGGTTTCCGTACTGGGATTTTTATATTTTTTACTATGTCAACAGTCTTTATTGTATATTGTTAATATTTGGCTAGTTTGTTCATTGTATATTCATTATTGTCATATTATAAAATCATGAAGCTGCAACAATGCGTTTTAATTTTATGACTGAATTCCACAAACTTTTTGATTCGCCCTCGTACGTTAGATTTATTCAGTAATTTCATGAATTACATAATTTATTTATTTAATACTCCAGATAATTCTAATTTGCAATTCTTAGAAACGGATATCAATGGGATATGGCAAATTTATTTATTTATGTCTTTTGTCTAACGCTACCTTACGTTTTTCATTCGTAGGTTGAATGAGAACACTGTAATTTAAGGTCTGTTTCAATGCATAAAGTTAACACTTTTGACATTGTTTAAAATTTAAAGAAGCCTCTTTCCACATAGTTGCAAGTAATTATTGGCCTTTGGCATAAAAGCCCTGACAACAGAGTTCACTGAATCCAATTACCAGCATGCATTTCCTTTACTGTGATTTTACATTAGCAAATGAGAGATTTAATGGAATTGTTTTATCTGAGAAGCTGACATGGAGCAAGATAGTGTTGCAATATTTGATACCGTTTTTTATCATGTAATCAGAATATCTTGTAAACTGTAGCATTTTTGCTCGTTCAGTATTTTACGAACTTTTTGAAAAAAAATGTTTCTTGTCATTAAAATATTATACTTTCAAAACAAAAATGGACGGGGAGTGCCGTGCAACAGTTACGGACGATCTGAAATCAAGACAAGATAAACAACACGATCTCAAATACAACCACTCTCGTAGTTGGTTTCTTTCCTCAACATTTTCAACACTTATTAACACCAGAGAAAATTAAACACTGCAGAGTTATTAAAATTGATTAATTTATTTTTGCAATTTTAATCAATTTAAATTTCTTTTAAACTCTTGAAGATCTACAACTAATTTAATCATTTTGTCAATGACTGTGTTCTTTCGATTCGGAATCAAACGTTTACTGTCGTAAACGGCGGGCTATTTTCTCTCCAAAATGACATCGTTTTGTTTCTCAATCCTCTTGATAGTTTCAATAAAATTCAAGTACGAGTTAAATCAATTTTTGCAAAAGAATTAGTTGGTCCTCACATGGATTATACGTCACATCACGAAAAGTGGTAAATAATTCCAGAATGTTTTATGCTAGAAAAATACAGCAACTGTTAAGTGTAAAGTAAAAGCTAAATTAGGAATCGTACGAAGATGTAGAATTTTCCTGTCTTTTTGGTTTCTGGATAATAGGATCATTTTAGTGTTGAAGTATGCACGTACACTTTTCTTCTGGTGACATGTTAAATATCAAGAAAAGGTGAAGTTGAAATGCCTGATTAACGGGTAAAAAGCCAAAAATTGATAAAAACCTCCGATAAAACTTCTGACCGCCTAGTATATGAGTGCTAATGATAAGAGCCAGTTAAACCCCTTTAAATGAGGGCAACCAACCGTTTGAGTGGTAAAACATTGATCTATAATAATAATATAAATAAGTTGTTTACCTGTCTTTGTTACGAAAATAGAATAAAAACAGATTTCTTAACTTGAAAAAGGTGAGAACACAAGGTTACTAATGGAGTATTCAGTTTATCAGCCACAATAGTTGAAGACATGAAGAGAATAAGCCATCTTCTTGTCATAGCTGCTCCTTATAGCTTGGAACAATTAAGTCCGTTCTCGTTCAGTAAGTTTGTTGTAAAAATGTACGTTTTACTTTGCATGTACTAGGATTGCGTGTCTGTTAACATAGCAAACATAACACAAAAACTGAGCATTCTCTACACGAGATTTGCTGTTCATATTTCAGTTCCCCTTTGTAACTTAAAGTTTGTGAAAAAAAAAACTTGCTCCTTAAAAGACATATGTTTACAAAAGGCAGATTTGTTCATTGAAAATAATTTCAAAAACTACTAACCGATTTTTTCAAACTTTAGCCATATAAGGACAGATAATAAAGATAATGTTTGAAAGCTCTGTGCTAACCGAGAAAGACCAAACTTAGTTTATGATGATCTCATGCAAATTATTATTTTTCCATTTGATATTGTTGTCACAAATCTTGATTTACTCTTGTTTGCACTTAGAATACCTGTCAAGAGATACGCAACTTGATTATTGGAGAGGTCATCAGACCTCTCCACAGTGTTGGCTTTAATTGCTGGCGGCATCCATTTTTGCGTATCAAATTTTAGTTAATGATCTCATATTAAGCCTAAAATCATGAAAACCAGTCTACAAAGATAGCTATGCGCATGCTCCGAATCAAAATACGAATTTATTTAAACGAAACCAAAATTTAACATCGGGTCAAAACGGCCCATAGTTAAAACGGCCCATTATGAACAGAACGTACAGAATAATTTTGTATTCCCTTAACTAAACACAAAAATACAATTATAGGATGCATTTCTTATAATGCATGCTAATTTTTAAAAACTACAAATTCTAAAATGCATTTTTTTTCTGAGAAACTCATTAGCCTGTTGAACAAGTTAATATTTAGCCACGGTCATGAAAAAATGGTAAATATTTTTTACGAATTTCAGAGCATTTTTGGTAAGTCCATTTCCTCGATTTGGATCAAATTTACGCCCTTTTATTATTTAGACCAGCTTAACAGATACTATCGCTGATTATTTTGTAAAACATTTGGACTAAGAAAGGTATAATAACAGCTTGAAAGGGAAAACAAAACTTAATGAGCCTGAAAAAGCAGCAGCTTAACATGGGAGTTCTGGCTTCAACAACTACATGCATTGTTGTAAAAGAGGGGGGAGTAAAGCGTTAGGGGCTTATAAGAAGATCCCCAAGATTCTACAAGGTATGAAATACATGAGGTTATCTTAATTTGTTTCATTTATTTAAATGATAGATACGCCACTATAAAAACATTTGAAATAACTAAATTATAGTCAGTTTCGGTCATTTTGCCTAATAAGGTATTAACTATTAATAATAGTTAGGTTACTAGTTTTTATAATTATTTAAGTCACAGAACGTTTAAAAAATTCAAAATGATCTTGGAAACAAGTAGATTCATTCTTTCAGTGACGACAGCTGCTGACCTCTCTTTGGCTTACTTTTTAAAGGAAGCCAACTTGTATTGACATTTTACTAGAACAACTTTTGCCGGGCGTAACCTTTATAGCGGAAAGAAATTTCTCAGAAATTTTACAGTTTTAAGGAAATGAATTCTGAATGACTTTAAAGTTCATTATTTCTTGTCAAAACATTTAATGAGATGAACAGTCAAAGAAGCGGACACGGAAGTTAGAGTCATGATTGCATCAGATAGAAATCTTATTAACTTGCAATTTTGTTTATGCCGCCTTGCTGCTAAAATCTACACATGGCAAAAAGTCAGGATAAGTAAATAGTCATAAATATAATTTTTTAGTAACAATAAACTTTTTGTAAAAGTAATGGTAAAATTTTAAGACGAAACGACCTTTATCGCGTAATGTTCTCTCAGAGCTATGTCACACACATCGAAGTTTTACGAATCAGTGTAGAAAATTTCTGAAACAAAATTACCTGAATGATTTGCTTAAAACTTACCAGTGTTTAAGAAAACCTACGTCGAAACATTACTTAAATGTAGGTCTATCAGTAAGCAGACGTTACAAATAAACGGACGTTTGTCAGAAAAACACGTAATATGGAGAAACGGTTAGGGCTTCAGCTATCAGTTCGAATCTTTGCCCTTTCAGCTACCATTAGCCTGGTGCTTAGTATGAATCATTGTAATCAGATTCCGGTTGGCGTTCGTTGTCCGATGTCCTTCGTACGTAAGGCCCAGAGCTCAGATATTTTGTGCAGAATTGTGGTTTTGTTCATTTGTTCATTGGATCTAATTCTGATAATGGAAAACAGAGCCGTGTCAATAAAAGCTACGGATTAAACTATTTGCTTACATTTTGCAGCATCTAATCACCAAAACTATTTTACACCATCCAGTTATTGCTTCTGTATCGCCTTTAATGGATATTTTTGTCTTTGTTGATCTGTATTTGAACCCCAACAAACAATGTAAGGGAGTATTAAGGAGTCAGATTGCGGTCAGTCTTTAGGTTGTCGGTCGGCTAGTTATACCGTTTGCTTATACATATTCCAGATGAACAGGTTGCCTTAGGTAAATGAAACTTCTTGTGTAGGTAGCTTAAACAGAAGTTTAGCATAGGAACACGTTTGGAGTGTCTGTGTTCAAGCTGAAGGTCAATTTTACTAAAAACAGGGAATCATTTTCCGCTCAATAACTTCAATTCAGAATGTAATAAAGCAATGAAATTTGGTGAGTCAGTATGCCATCATTATTCTGGATTGCGTTTGGGGAGACTGTCTTTTTCAACTAAATCGCTGTAAAAGATAAACGGTTTCCGATCTTTTACTTCACTTAAGAATTTTATATTGTAAACAAACCTTTACCAGCTATATGATTTCGAGACAACGTCACGTAAAACATTTAACAATAAAATAACCCCTAAAAACACGTTATTTATGGAGTAACAAAAGACGCGACCAGGAAGTTGTTAATATTTTCTCTGATGTTCTATTATTTCCTGTTACTGTGATAAGCTAGGAGTAAATACATTTGTAGTAATATGTTTTGCTATTTGTTTGCAAAGATTAGAGAGCCTGTGTGCAGAAATTGAAATCGTGGGAACTTGTTTCTAAGTTGTACAAAAACAAATGCATTTTCTCGCGTGGAAAGCATGAACTATTTCGAGATACTTGACTTGTGCCATTGAACCCATTTATCAAGCTATATGTACTGTCAGAATGTAAGATAGGTTAAACTTGTAATGTAAAAATAAAGCATACTTTAAGCTATCAAACAGACTAAAACGTGTAGGAAAATAACCGTAACCCCCCAAAAAATAATAATAGAAAATAAGTAAAATAAAATAAGAATAAAAAATAGGAAAAATAAAAAAGATAAACAACAAAAAACATAACCAGTAACAACAACAAAACAACAACAAAAAAACATCAACAACAACATAAAAAACCAAACATTCTAAGCACTTTGAGCAGTAAAGATTATTTTTCACAGAAAGAAGCAGCTTCAGCATCTCTGAATGAATAAAAAGTTTCGATATTAGTAAAACAGCCTATGTTATTATCTGACTGCTTAAGGTTTTATCATTATACAAATGAAAAAGGTCTCTGTTGGTGTTCAAAGCAAACTTTAAGAAATTTGCAATCATTTCATTATTTCATGAAAGAGAAAACAGAAAAAAACATCTTGAGAGGAGATTACTGGGCAAAAAACAGATGCCACAGTTATGTTACTTGCCAGGATCACGACTTTTGTGTATGTAAGTCAGTTGATGTAGGATGATTATTCATTGCTAGATGGACTTTATATAAATAGATTAACTGTACCTAATTCCAAAAGATAACAGGGGAAAAATAAATGCGTCAGATATGTAACTTGCCAGGATCATTGTCTTTGTATACAACCTAAGTGTGTATAGTAAGAAGCCATTGATACACGTAGAACTTAGAATTTAAAATTTATCCAGCTTCCCGAAATAGGTAAAAAATACAGACAAACGGACGGACGGTTCAGTTACTATATGCCGGGGTCATAAAAGAAGCGTGCCTGTAAGCCTTCTTGGAAGAAAGAAATTAAAATGTAAGAATTTTTTATAGAAAACTAGAGGCGTGACTGTTAGACTTTTCTGTAAGACATACACAAGTGTGACCTTAACCTTTTTCTGTAAGAAGGAAAGCAGTGTACATGCCGTTGCCTTGTTTACAGTTATATGTACTGTGTGACATTTTTATCTTATTGCAAAAAGTGTTTATATCTGAAGCAAGAATTTTGTTACACAGGAACTTTGATGTAACAAACAGAAATCATCAAAAAACATTGTCCCGTCAGAGATAATATATCATGAAATCCAGAAATATACAGCATGAAAATTAGCTTCACATATCGCTACAAATCTCGGCTTTTCAATCGTTTTCTCAGATGCAAGTTCTTTACAGAAGATTTTTGTTTATTCTGCGCATATGTTGAATTTTGCCCTAAATAACGTCCCAGAAAAAATGATGACAGAGAAAGTACGATCGTTGAAATATTACTGCGTAGGTTTTGTTTGTTATCTGTTTAGACACTATATTAATTTTGAACGGGATGATCTGTCGGTTATGACTAATGATGCTTGTCCCATTTAGTGTTTTTGCATACATATATTTCTGTCTACAGGTATTTTGGAGATGCGGATATTTGTTTTCTTTCACAACGGCGTAACTATCAATTTTGAAAACCTATATCTGAAACAAGTACTTGGATTTCCATGCATTAGACAGTTGTACTGGTATAGGATAAGAAATCGAGGAATAAGTCTGCATAATTGTAGAAGGCACTCAAAAGCTTTTGAGGCTAGCTCTTCAACAAGCATTTCACTTTTTACTTTTATAAATTACACTGATTTAAAAGATAACAAGAGATGCTTGTAAGACATTCATATCCGCCTAATTGAAACCAAGTTGTCATGTTACATGGACTTTTAAACGTGACCTTGACCTTTGACCTACTGACCTCAAAATCGATAGGGGTCGTCTACAAGTAATGACCAGTCTCCTCATTAATCTGAAGATTGTAGGCCAGACCGTTCTCTAGTTACTGATCGGACAATGTCTGGTTTACAGACAGACAGACAGACGGACCGACCGACATGTGCAAAGTAATATACCCCCACTTCTTCGAAGGGATGCATAAAAGTTGAAAAATCTTTCTTTGGTGCGTATATATTTTGATGAACAAAGAAGCGTAACTTGATGTTTTAGATTAAAGGAACACTTACTTACTGGTTTCTTTTCTCTTCGTACACAATAAAACCATTCTTAGGGTTTTTATAGATTCTCATCGATTGTCTAAGAACAACTTCTTATGAATAGTGTAAAAGTTGTTTAATTATGTTTAACAGGACAAGATTGATACTGATATTGACTGATATTCTCTGCATCTGTTTTTTTAACGAATTTTATGACTTCTTTACAAAGTAAAATCTCATTTAGTCATATTTGACAGGTTGCATGATAAAGTTGCAATAATTTGTACAGTTTTATCATAACGTTATATTTTTTGTTATCTGTTTGGCGTAATTCTGGATGCTGAAATGCGATATTAGATTTCCAGGCCCTGTGTTAACTTAACAGTTTGAGATTAAGATTCAGTCGGAAGTCTTAATTAGGTCCGTGCAATTTTGAAATTGATCAAGTTGGTCTTCAGAAACAGAGCATCCTTAGAGCAATCTCAGAAATGATTATCAAACAGTCTTACAACGGTGAATGACTTTCTTTTCTTAAACATCAACTTCAGTCACACTGTAACAGCCGAACTACACATAATAGCATGGGTTAGCCCACACAGAGTCATTCCAGAGCTCACTTGCACCATTCTCCAGATTTAAGACCCGTTCGTCAACCCCCTCCGATACAAGTTCTTACAACTTAAAATCATTACGCACGATGACTGCTTCCTTGGTTGCATACCAGTAATCGCGCAGTGTGGAGGAATGTGAAGATCGTGAGAGTATCTCGCCTCTGACGGGATTCGAACCCGCGACCTCCGGATCAGGAGCCCTGCGCTCTACCCCTGGACCACGGTGCCTCCACGAGGCTTCGTAGACAGGTTTGTCATCTTGTGTAAATGAACCTAATGCTTTAGGCCAGCTTGGTCAAGGAGCACGCTGGTCCTATGTCAATAACTCTAAAATAACTGAACCCAGAACCTTTTTACTCTCAATGCTGGTTGGGCATGATAGGTAGATTACCTGGATTGTTTCTGAACTCAAGGGTCGAATGTAAAAAATAATTTTAAATCTAAAACTCAGGAACTACTGTACATATTTCCCTCAAACTTTAAAGTATAATATGACTGGGCATGTGTAGATAAATTACTGACTTCGTGCTCACTGTATCAAATGTCAAGTTCACTTATTACGTGGTAATCCATCAATTACTCCAGTGAACCTAGAAATTTAAAACTTAGTTAAGTCCAATGATGCTGTATAAATGAAGCCTCCTTCCAAACCTACAGTCCTTCAACGTTTTATGCGCTTCGATTTTTAATGTTGTTCACGCTTTCGAGCTAAGTTATAACTATTCTTCATAAAGGAATTGTAAAACTTAAATTTTCTATCGCTTTTAGAAAAATGCCCTCAGATTATATGCATATCCTACAAAGGATTTAGCTGTTGTTTCAAAATCACGTGCTCATTGATATCCATTTGCGCGTGAAACACATGCTTATTACATCCATAGAATGATTTCTTTTATATTTAAAAAGGCATATCGTCCCTAAAATCTGAAGTAAATCATGTAAATAGTAATGAGTAATATTGAACGAATAATTACCTGTTGTCAGTATAAGTTTTTAGTTGTTGTTGTTGTTGTACAACGCTTGGGTGGAAAGACGTTTATTTCAAATGTAAAGTCACATTCTAAGTGTCCAAAATCGTTAAGAAAGGGAATAGCATATGTTCTTCTTTTAATTATCAAATAGTGATTTCACTCGTGTTGTAAATAATCTAAAGCTGTTGTTTTAAGGCAAAGTTTCAGTTACAAGGATAAAATATACTGATATATCAGGATTAATACATATGTATGACATCTATGCTTTTAATGAACATTCCCATAATTCAACCCCTTATCTACAAATTTTCCAAAAAAAAACCGTCAGTTTCACTAACTCAATGATACACAAAGTAAATGCAAATAAACTACGGTCACGTGGGTAGCCACGTGACACTAGGTCGATCTAGGTGTATTACAAGGTTAGCATAACGAATGTCCAATCATGTCTGTTGTAAATTTAGATGTTCGATAGCAGAAAAAATGTTACCACTATGAATATTCCGTTATATCAGTATATTTCAGCCTTCCAATTTAAACATCTCAGTATCTCTTTATAACGGACGAGTAAAAACGAAACCTCCATTTTCTAAGAAATTTTGCAAAAAAAAAAAAAAAATGAAAAGTAAAGAAACATCTTATCTTCTTCTCACGGATACCTGTAGTAATCAGTCTGAATCTGTTCTTGTTCACTGAAGTAAGCCTGTTCACGTCCTTACTACTTCTAATTAGTGTGCAATTTTATAAGAACAGTTCTAGAAAAGGGTAATTAAGAACTATGGTTGTAATAAATTTGCCTTTTTGTTGTAAAATGTATGGCACACTAACGACACATCTATAAATCAAATCAAAATTTCACAGCAGGAAAAAACGCAAATCATCACGAATAAAAAATAAATGTTTTAAAACATTGCCACTAGATTACATAATGTTATAAAACATAAATAAATATAGTAGCTGATTTCTGCCCCTAGTGCATGGGCGCTTCGGAGTTGTTGTACCATTCTTTTGGGAATAACCATTTATTAAAAAGTCACTAACTTTAAGGTTATATGTCTTAAGTAAACATTTTTTACCACTTCATTTCCTTAAAATCATCAATAATTTCATTTTAAAGAGAGGGCCAACAAAATGCATAAGGATAATGTCATCAGTAAAGTTTAGGGTATGACCCTTTTAAGGGCCCTTTTGTCGCGCTGAGCATTACATTAGTTGTTTAGAGCATGCGTAATCGAACTTCCAATTGCTGTAGCAAATAGATATGAAATGATATTCATGTTTTATGGTAGCCTATGCCCGTTGATTCACTAAAATCCGGTATTTAAAAAAATATTATGAATAAATTGACCGAAACGTAAAACGTAAAAGACAGTTGTTTGTAACATGTATGAACAGTTACTAAAAGATAGCCAACTTCGTCACCTGTGCCACTTTTCAATATTTTATTAGAAACTTAGCACAGTAGGATCAGCTTTATCCTCAGTCATTTATCTTCACCACTGTACTTCCAGTGTATCTTTTTCAGCGCTGTTATCATAATGACCCCATTTCAACGATCGTGAAATGGTGTACTGTTCAATTCTGCAAATTGCCGCTATTTCGTTTAAAACGGAGAATAAAAGCGAGTTCGCTGGTTAAATGATTTTTAAATCAAATATATGGACAACAAATGCTTATCATTAGAAATTGTTCAACATTTTACACACCACATCAGATGCATGAATTCAGTACTAATCAAAAACAGGGAAAGACCATTAATCATATTTATTATTTATACTGTTTTATTTGCATAAAGAAAGTTGCGAAATGCATAAAGCTGATATGATAAAGACGTTATGAGCTTTCTCCATATCCCAATAAAATGAATTATGTCTGCCAAAACTTCACATAGCTGGCACATAGCTGGCATTCTTTCCTGTTCCTACATACCAAGATTTATATACGTAGCGTCCTCAGGATTCTATTAGTAAAGGTTTCAGTTTTCGTTACAAGTACCTTGTACCTTTCTAGTCACAAGAAATGCTAAACCCTGTCCTTTACTTAATATATTCATTCTTCAAGCCCTCAAAAACAGGCTGCCAGGAAGTCTTACAGCAACAATTTTCGAATGCACATTTGAATCCTCCGATAACCCATCTACAGGCAAGCAGTGCATTTCGAATGCATATTTGAATCCCCAACTAAAGGCAGAAGTGCATTTTAAAAACACATTTCAATCCCCAACTTCAGGCTACATGTACATTTTAAATGAACACTTGAATCCCCAACTTCAGGCTAAATGTAGATTTTAAATGAACATTTGAATTCCCATCTTCAGCTAAATCCCAAACTACTAGTCCGAATGCCATTTTTTAAAAGCACAATATGTTAGAAGTGCATTTTAAAATGCGCAGTAGAATCCATCTCCAAAAACAGGCTACTTTGCTTGTGAATGCGTATTTGAACCCCAAACTTTTGGCCAGATGTAAGTTATAAATGCAAAGATGAATCCAAACAACAATAGTCAGCATGAATTTTTTGTATGCAGATTTGAATCTCCAACTACTGGCTAGATGTGCATTTTAAGAGCAAATTTGAATCACCAACTACAGCCGGAATGTTATTTCGAATGCGCAATTGAATTCTCAAGAACAAGCTAGAAGTTCTTTTTTAATGCACATTTGAAATCCAAAAATGAATTTTCGAATACATTTTTTGAATTTCCAACCTCAGACTAGAAGTGCCTTTCTGAATGCCAAATGAACTCTTAACTACAGGCCAGATGTACATTTTGAATTCAAATTTGAATCCCCAACTGCATGAAAGAGGTGAATTTCGATAGCACATTCTCGAATGCCCATTGATTCCAAACTCCTCTGGGCGGAAGTGCATTTAAGAATGCACATTTGAATACCCCAACTGCCAGCTATAAGTGTATTTTTGAATGCCCATTAGAATTCCAATTTACAGGCTTGAAGTACATTTTCGAAAGCAGTCTTGAAACCCTAACTACACAAATGAAAATTAATTCGTTAAACAGAATTTATTTCAGCTCGATTATTATGTTAAGAATTGGATTCATTTAAACGACAGCATTTCAAGAAGAATTTTTTATACATTGAACTTTTACTAGATTTACTTCAATGAATTATTCAAGACATTCAGACAAAGAAATCTCTTTAATGTTATTTCGGCTTCTTGCTACTTTTGCACATTTTGCTTGTAAAGCTTTTGATGTTTAAATCATTTAAGAGTCGAATGAAGATGACATTCAGTTGAATTGAGTTGAACGTACACAATGTCTGTCGTTTCCTTCAAAATGATTAAATGTTTGCATACACGTTGATATAAGTGTTTGAAATCTAAGATCTCCTACATTTTAATAAATAACACTATTTTGTAATAAGTTTTTCATCATAAAGTTGAAAAACGGAGAAAAAAAGAAGAAAAGATAAATATATCATTTCATTTTATGTATAGAACATTGTTTTTACCCTGCTTAAAATGTGGATGTTCGAAGCTTTTAATAATATACACTGAAATACCTTTTTTTCTCTTTTTGAAAGTTTTATTTAAAAAAAGAGTAAAATGGGTAATTTTAACTTCAAGAGGGGCGCAGGTTCGGTTTAGCCTTTAACAGTGACCATGTTAGAGAGGTTTATTAATGTCACAGATCTTTTGATTGGTTACAAAGAATTAAAAGCGTTTTATGAAAGACTTCCGTATTGTCATTTTTTTTGTCAATGTGGATCAGTTATGAACAAACAGAAAGAACATTGAATGCAAATATATACAAAGTAAAATTCCGTTCGAGGATTTGTATTTCTTTAATGTATTATTGTTCTTTTAAATACAACACTTTTGACCCTGTGAATAATTTGAGGTAAAAAGGTGTTGTAGTTTCAGTTGGTTTCAAGATAATATGGAGTTGTTCTTTTTTCGTGGATCAAAACATCTAAGATCAACTTAAACGCATACGAACATTGTTTTAAAGAATATTAAATATCTAAAAGTTTATACCGAAGTAAAGATTTGATTATCCATTCGTAAATTATTATCTTAGTTTTTGAGGAGTTTATCTGAAGTATTTTTTTCTTGCCTGCATAAAATACAGTTTCACATGAGGTTTTAAACAACTGTGATAAAAGAAATAATTCGGTCAGAATGTTTCGGCCAGTACCAAAGTTAAAAAACATTAATCAGTCAGTCAACCGAAGTCTTAACAAAGAACATTAATTATTTTTACTGTCAAGCAGTACGTAACAGGAATCTGAATTAATTTTTTTCGGCCTTAGGCTATGTGATTTCACATTGACTTCCGGTTAATTAAACTGAATGTAGGATCGCTGTTGGTAGACAAAATCATCGACATTTTATTGGTCACTTGCCACGAAAAGGAAAGGACTACGTATTCTGCGTGGGCATACTTCCCGCCAAATTACATAAGACGGCGAGTAACTTAACTGGTGCGTCAGTACTTAGTATTCAAATTGTCAGTGTATAATTTCCCAATTTCATGTGTCTTGGTACCACTGCAGCGTATCTTGTTTAAAGATTCTTCTTTTTTTTAAGATTCATTTCATGTAAAACCTAAATGTTCCTTATCACGACATTTCTATACTTTTAGAGAACTAATCACGCCGAATGGGCTATTTGTCTGAATCAACGCCGATGCAGAAAGCGCTTGTTCACTATCAAAGAATTACACCTCAAATTGAATGAAATACACATATATGGTTAAATATCACGTATGCCATTAATAGGAAAATCACTGCGAATATATTTATTACAGCATTCAGAACAAATATCGGTATGAGGTTTATGCTTTTTTGCACGTTAACCTATGCAGAGGAAGAGATATAATTGATCATGTATTCCTTTTTGGTATGTAATCCTATACAAGGATAGATCCTGTACAATGATGAGGATATTTGGGTGATATTGTTTTGTCACACATTTTTTATTCAAGACATCAGACTGTAGGCCTTTTTTGTTTAAAGAGAACATGCCTTGTCTTAAATCGTTTTACTTTTAATTCTGTTAGTATGTGTTAACGTGCGTTTTGAGTTTTAATAGGTTTTAAATATAGCTGTCAGAAAAAGTTCAAAACGAACAAGGTATTTAAGAAAATATATGTATTTCACCAAATTTTAGTACAGATATATAACCGGTATAAAGACGCATCTTTCTTCTTATACTGTCTTTACTCTCTTTATGACAAGATGTTTACTATACATTAGGGACATAACACATTATTGTGGTAATTACATTGTTCTTTTCTCTGTTTATGTTATTCATATAGGTCTGTTTTATTTCCTAGAGATGTACCAGTTATATTGAATAAAACGCAAACATTGATCAAATATCAGCTTGGGAATGATAAGGCTCTGGTATGAATGTTAGGAACTTTAGAAGGTGCTGTTACAATTCTATATATGATAAAGAAGGAAAGAATATTGACCTGAGACAGACGTTGCTTAAGACTTTTATAATGGTGTTAACAGTTTAAAGAGCCTAAAAGGGCTGATATTAGAGAATTGTTTTTATTTTACACCTATATTTTTCAATTAAAAATACAGGATTCATTTGTAGTTAAGCACATTCTTGTCCAAAATGTATTTTCTAGGATAAAATTTGTTTTAAACAACCTATAAAAAGAGTTGCTGCCCTTTAACACTAATCAGTATGAACTGTATGTAAACTAGGATATAATTAAACTTACAAAATAGAAAGAGCATTTAGCATTAGACTATTACTGCACATACAGAAAATCAGATGTTTTAATAACAATAAATGCTTTAAGTTCCAGTTTCAATATATAAATACTGAATTATAAGCGGTACTAAATACAATATACTACATAGAAATAATGTACTAAATACTTACAATATACTACACAGAAATAATGTACTAAATACTTACAATATACTACATAGAAATAATGTACTAAATACTTAAAATATACTACACAGAAATAATGTACTAAATACTTACAATATTCTACACAGAAATAATGTACTAAATACTTACAATATACTACACAGAAATAATGTAATACAACTAAACTTTATAATACTTACGAGCATTTATCTAAATTATAACAGGCATTGGACATTTCTTAATATGCTTAAAACACAGTTAGACTGTTTAAGGTCTGATGACTTCATACTTGACTGCAGCTAACTGGCATTTATTTGATGTTTTATGGATAAGTGAAACCGTTGGGGGTTGGTTTCCTGAAGATTTGTATTTAGCTGTTTGAACAATAAGAATGTTCGTTCGGGCTTAATGGAAATACATATGTTGTGATTTTCGTATGTGCTATCTTATTAAATGAAACTTGGCCGTAAACAAATTATCTAACTGAACGTTTATCGAATGCAGGTCAAAGGTCAATGAAACGTTTCATAAATATCTCAAAATGATAAAGAGACTTGTAATAAGTGATAGATTTAGGCAGATGATACAGAAATGCTGAGGACTATTGTTAATGTAAGAACGCGTGCATCTTTCTATTGTACCTTAATTGCATTTAATACTGTCCCAAATCTTAATCCAATCTTATTTTGCAGGAGAAAGTTTCAAGGACACAATAATGTGATTAGATCGACATTCGAATAGCAAAATATTTCGTTTGACACAATCATTCTAATCTAGGGAAGTTTCTCAGAGACTTCCAGCATTAGGGAGAGTAAAATTCAAATAATTCGACTTTATTTTCATCTTGTCAAAACGTTTGAACACGAATGGGGAAAGGAAAGTCCGTTTATTAGACAAACTAACCCTAGACGAGAAAAGTCAAGATTAACGGGCTGTCGTAGAGCAGATAATCAGTTTATTTTACAAGGTAAGAAGTATTGTTTCCTAATGTAAAGTCCTATTCCAGTGAAACAACACCAAACGCTACCTTCCCTCCATTTGTCTGTCCACTTGTTTTTTTTATCTAAATGATGCGGTTAATCATAATTTATGGGTGCTTGATCATTAAACTGTAAATTTATAGAAAAAAGCTGCTAGGTTTAAATGTGTTCTTTGTCAGTGTCTCTCTGACTGGTGTGTCTTATGGAAAATACTTAAGCCGCAATAACTCGGAATGTTCTGACACTACATTAATTGTAAGAAACACAGCACTAACGTTATAAAGATTACCCACATACGATTACGATGTATTCGTCTTTCATGTACTCGTCAATATGCACATTTATCAAGAAAATCTGGATTAAACAATTGTTAATGGACTCAAGCTATTGTCATAAAACTGCGTAATCTCCTAGATAAAAAATATTCTCATTTGTTGGTTCGTCTGACCATCTAGAAACGTTGGATCCTGCATTAAATTTATTACAGAGGCTAGTTTTATAAATACAGGCACATTCAGACTAAGCAAGCTAGTTTTGATTTCTAGCTGTCCTAATTTTGGTTGCTTCGGAAACAATTGAAAATTATTTGTGCAATGTGGATCCTGGTGTCAATGCAGTGTAAAAGGGCTCAATGGAGATAATGGACTTTCAATTGTCAGTTAAACTATTTATTACTGACAATGCTTTCACCGGTTGGGGACATCTGTATTGCCTGTAATACTTGAAGACTTGAATAATTGTAAATGTCTAATAGGTTAAAGTCGTGTTAAGGTTTTAAGCTATGTCAAAATGTTTCTCAATTTCAGTTCAAAAACATTTTGTTCAGTGGCTTGTTCTGTAAATCGGATTTTTTATTCGTCTAACTTAAATCGATTTTTTCTATGCATTTGTTAAATCAGTATTGTATGAAGCGTTAGTTTTGTTGTTACTAAAATTAACGAACTTGGGGAAAAGTGAGCTGATCCTTCTTATAGCGATATTTTTTTGTTTAATTATTCAATAGAAACTATCCGGCTGTCAGTGTATACAATGCACGTATACAAAGTTATAACCTTATGCTGTGCGAGCAACTATTAACACTTTTTTCTGTTAGCTCATAATTTATAACCAGTAAAGCTGTTGCATTGTTGCCAGTCAGAAGTGCGTCTTATATATTAGGTTAAATTGACGAAGTTACAGAATATGTTATCAAGTTTGCGCTGTGTATATACACGGTAAAAAATACCTTTTATTTTTATTAAAATAAGCTATTATTAACATATCATCTTTGAGGTTATTTCACACGAATCAAACAAAAACACATACAAAACATATACTTCTGGGATCCAGTATACCACAATACATAATGTTTTTGTGAGATGCTCATACATCTCCCTTGTAACATGAAAATATAAGAATGACAATAGTTAAAAAATATACAGAATTTGGAATCTGTTTATACAATGTATATATATAATAAATAAATCCTTTCTCCGTTATTTACATATTGGAAAGATTTATATTGCTTCCCTGGATCTATTCTACATTAATCAAACTATCAATATAACAGACATTATTTTATTGTTTCTCAAGCAGGAAAGCCAAAGGAGACAACGGAACTCGGTGGGAGACAATGATATGTATCTGATACAATCTTGATGTGAAATGATTCTTAATAGGTCTTTATTTATTCATTTGCTACAGTTTCCCTATCTAAGACACAAGTCCTGTTGTAGAAGTAATGGAGAAGAAAAACATTATTTACATATAAAGATGAAATCTTACATTGTTCCTATGTAAAACCAGTGTCTGATTGATTTTTTATAGATAAAAGAAGGACCTGTCTGTCCTTATTGTTCCGTGATGTAATGAGAAAAGATGCACGTTTCTACACTGCCTTTCTATTACGAACATAGAAATAAATAAAAAAAAGACGTAAAAAACAAAAACAACAACAAAACAGTCTCTGACGCAGATAATACAGATATCACAAGCTAGTAAAGGCCTTGAAAGTAATGAAATTATTATAAGTGATTTGAAATTATCCAGTAAACCCAACGACCACCTCTCATATATATCAGGTAAGCCGACATAGGTACTGCTTAAAGAACACACAAAAAGTATCGACGGAAAAGTCCACTTTGCGGACAGATGGACAAAGATAAAACTATTGGGCAACCTGAAAACAAAATGCATAATAAATTACCAGTTTTTAGGTCCCTGTGATAAATGTACTAAAACAACAACAACAAAACGGACTGTAACCGAATGTATTGATAGGTGTTTATTATAATGTGCGGTGACATAATTGATCAATTAAAATCAAATATTTTGTTTCCAAAAGCAACAATTAAGTTAGATTGTATGATGTAAATTTTTAGAAAATATAACAGATCCGAAGAAAATATCAAAACGCATATCAAAACGTGGGGACCAGTCATGTTACAGCGATAAACAACTTTCTGTCGTCAATGAATACAAATTCATACAAATACAAATAAATATAAAAGTATTCCGCATGTGAGTACATGCTGTCTCGTTTATAATAGCAGCACTGTGGGTATGTCGGAAGTGTTTCATATACATTTTATTTTTATAAAAACCAAAGACAATGGACGAATTTAGTCTATAATTATATTACGTTTGAAACTGTATAACTTCTTGGCTTTTAAGTCACAGACATTGAATCAGTGTATTGATGTTTTGTTTAACAATGTAGGAATTAAAGTCTCATCTAAAACGAACGTGCACCAGAGCATGCGATTTTTTTAAAATATCTGTACAAATCTAGGTAAATACATCTCTTAGATACTACTTTATTGGAAAATGGCTCTTTACTTCAGTGCTAATGCTGAAAGTGCTTGTCTGTTACGTATCACGTCCAAAATGATTAAATAAAGAAAAATATTTAAAGTTAATATGTACTATTTATTTCGGGGAAAAGGCACTTTAGAAAAAGAACAGAACAGGTATTTAAAGAGGCTGTACTCCAGATTTGACATAAATTTTTGTTTTCATAAATTATATATTTAGATGCCGTGAAATTATAAAACCATAATATTTTACTTCAAAACTGATTATAAAAGTCAAAATAGAATAAAAAAAAATATTTTTGCTCCAGCCTGATTTGAACTCTGGACCCTCATGTTAACAAAATATTTCCAACGCTTTTACTTTCACCACCATCGCCGCATGTGATATTACAGATATTTACTTTAAATCTTATACGATATAGTTATACCGTCGCGTTACGGTATAGCACCTTGAAAGGGAAAAAAATCAATTTATAATGTAATTAGTTGACTTATTTTTTGTCAGTAAGTTATTTTTTAAGCATTAGTCATAAATATTACAAGAAATTCATAATACAAGAAAACTTTCTTTTTTTGTCATCTGGAGCACAGCCCCTTTAAATATATAATTCAATTTGAACAAAGCACACCGAAAGTTGCACGTATTATATATTAATTCTTGAATTTTTTTTCTATTCATATATTTTCGCAGTCAAAACATTTTCAAGCGATCTTCTTGTTTGCTTATTACCAATATGTCCTCTTCTATATCAATTTCCTGTGATACTATAATATCTATACGTGCGCAAACATAATTGTTATTTATACTAATATATGGACTTTTTAACCAGTCATAACGATCATAATTAAAAATGAAAAATTCGGAAAACGTTTAACCTGACTCTTCACAACATACACATGCAAGAATTAATGCAATTTAGAGGTCTCAGTGCAAAACTATTGTATCCCATTCTTATTTGATATGTATTTACAATTGTTTTACCCTGAGACCTCGTCTTATCGCACGCAAACGCTGGAATTCTAAATTAACATCATCTGTTTATCTGTATTATTCTTTCGTGATTGCATTCACTACTTTACGAAATGTCAGTAAAGTTTCTCTCTAATTACAGTTGGAGGAAATGGATTGTCATTCGAACACTTTCCTTTTGAAATCCGGACAGAGAGTGCTGAAGATCCATATATAACCTGAAAAAAAACTTTTTAGGTTATAAATTCATTCGTAGTTGACTGGGTATCTATTTCACTCTAAAATTCACTATTAACTAATATAAGACTGAGAAACAAAGCGCTAATATGGTACACATTTTTGTAGTAAATCATAAATTCATAGAATAACAAAATAATTTATTAAACTTTATAAAAGTCACGTCACAACTTCTCTGTTTACAGGATACATTTCCTAAAATCTAACTTCATGAAAAGCCAGACAAACAGAGTTAGAAATGATTATTGTTTCTTACTGAATACATAAAAGAACGTGTTTAACATTGTCATTCGTAGATAAGAACATACATTAATATACAGAAAAAAACTCTTAAAAGGCAACACAATTAACATATTTACGTAATGACAGGCAAATACTGATGGTCCATTAATGACTTAATATATTATTTGCCTATTACCATAGGAAATATCATAAATTATTCAACAATGGATACAATTTACATTTAAACAGTGGAAAATATTTCTGAGCTTAATAAAGTCTAGCGGCAAAAACAAGGTGAAACAAAGTCTAGACACATTAAACATAGGTGTAAAAACACTTAACAGTGCTTAAAAGAATGTAAAGAAGTATTCCTCTTATACAAACAGAAGACATAGATTGTAAAGTATTAGTTAGTCAGAAGTCTTTTTGGTTACTTTGAACTTGTAGACATGTCTCAAAACCAATAAGTCAACGTGTACATTTCTCCTTTTCTCCGACCCTGTCGCAGTTTCAAAGAAAACAGATCTCCAGAAATCCTTTTGTTTAAATAATGCCTTTTTCCTAGAATTCTTTGCTGTTGGATTCGCATATAAATAAGAATGATTCAGTTTATGTTTTCTTGCAGTTCGTGAACACGATTATTACATAGTATAACGCTGAACACATCTGTTCTTTGAAATCTGTCGAACTATTTGTCCTTCAAAACAGAAGAAATAATTTGTGCTTTGTTAAACACTACTTACAACGAGTGAATTTTGCAGTTAGAGATACATTGATTTGAAATAATATTACAGTTATACAAACAGACAGTAGAGCATTTCGATTAAATAAAACATGATTACAAACCATTTCAGCTTTATATCGTTTTTCGTTACTACTGTATCTGATGCAGATGTGTGTCTCTTGATTGCAACATTTTGATCTAATATTTTACAATCAAGCTCCGCACTAAATGCCACCATGTAGAGTTCCATCGGCTTCTTTTTAGCTTACGTGTTTACCTGACTTGTAAGTACGAACTGGATGTGTTTATTTTATTACATATTGTGCCAAACGCAGTACGAGGAAGATAAACAAGTTTCTTGATCTCTTAAGATTTAAATACAATGTACTGAAGCGGGGCCGTCGAGAATTGGATCTATTTGTTACGCTGATCAATTGAATACCAATAATAGACATGACTGCTGTGATTGTTAAAGAATTAAGTGGATACTAGAGCCACTCAATTCTGTTGTACTGAACGTAAACAACCGGGGAAGTGCTAGAAGTCTTGACCTATTCGATGAAATACAGCGAATGCATAACTTTAAACAGACTGTAACTCAAATATGTCCTTGTGAAAAGATATGATTATCTAAGTTGTATTTCTCTACTTACGAGAAGATGGTTAATCTTATTAATTTCTTATCATCCGAACAGACGAGTAAGTCTTGAGTACTTCTGCAAATAAAAGTAGCTCCATGATTTTTCATCGTATACAATGAAGTTTCAGTCAAGATCGACATCTAACCAAAACAAATGCCGTGTGACATATTATGCAAGAATTTCCTATTAAAACGTTTAATGAGACACTGCTTAAACAGTCTGAGTTGAGAGGCGTGAAGGACGTTCGGCGCTTATAGTGAAATTGCTTTGTCGCGGGATATAAATGGAAAAGTTTTTAAAAGCATGCTCAGAGTCGTAAATATGTCAACTTGTCAAGATTACTCCTGCTGCAGATAATAAGAGGGTATACTTGCTGAGACAGTATTGATTTATCATCATTAAAGTCAGTTCATTCGTGAAATCAGAATATTTCCTGCCAACTTTCGGTTATTGAGATTTGTCAAGAATATAGATTGTAAAATGATATAACAAATCGATTGACACACGTTAAAAGGAAGTAAAATATTCACAGTATTTGCGTTATTTTCCTTTGGCATAGTATTGTTTTATTTTACAATGTATTTTGAACATTTATTAGAACCTACAATTTCGCCAATTTCTTAAAATATCTTTAAAAATTCTTCTAATAATTTTTGATATTTTTTAATAAATACTTTTTTCAGTAGCGACAAGGGATCCGTCCGTACTGTACGTAAACACAAAAAGGCCAATGAAAGCATTGAAACAATGGACATTCTGAAGCTTTTGTTAATTTTCAACAATTTCAACATTTACTTTAGCACTGTATTTTGGCAATTATAAACAAGCGATAATCAAAAAAAAAAATGTGGAACAGGAGTCCTTAGACATTCGTTAAAGATAAAACGCGCTCTTTTGTCTTTAACTGATGCCTTATTGATTCACTGCATTTCTCTGCTAGAGGTTACCAAACAATAAAACCAGCAATTCTAATATATTTTGCAAGAAGAACATATAAAATGACAAAATATTGATTTTTCATCTTTCGTAAATCTTAACATACATCAGTATGGCTTTCAGTAAAATTGTTGTGAAATATCATCATTTTATCCGGGAATATTTCCGGATAACGAGTTAGATCAGTGTCTGAAGGCATTTTTTGATGATCAAAAATATTTAGTGGATATCGGGGATATGTCAATAATCGACGGACACGTTTGTGTATTTTGTTCCTTCCTAGATACAATAATGCTGAACTCTAACTGGACACTGTTTTTGACACGGACATACCAGTATCTTCTAGTCTTATCCATTGTAGGTGACACTTGCTAAAAACACAGGCCAGCAGCATTAAACGACGCATGTTTACCGTCTTTTAGCTATAGGTGTCAAAATGATAGTTTAAACAACAATACAGGAGTGAATTCACGCCTTTCTCACTTCAACACATAATGATTCCATTTTTTATGAAAAACAAAATAAGTAAAAAATTCTTAAATGTCACTGTTATTTTTTTCCGAACATTCAGAGGCCCGAAATACATTGGAACGTTCGACATCGGGCCCGAACGTTCAAACGTCCACTTATATATTCGTGTATTAAAGTATTTGTTGCCGTTATATTTTATGTTGATCTATGGTATGGAGGTTCCAGACAGTTAACTTTCGCTCTCTTATGGACGCGAAGATTCGACAACGCGAGATTTATTTCGCATTTTGCCCTTTAGAAATCGCATGCAAACACGAAAATTGGGAGACCTGGCATTTTTAAAACTTCGTGTTTATGAAAACCCTCAAGCGCGTAGTCTGCATATTCAAAAGGTTAAACTTTGCATCGTCGCCCTAGCACTAATTCTTGGTAAGATGAATTTTTCCGTGACCAACTATCCACGTAATAGTTTGTATTGACACCAATATTCGCCGAGCACATGCTCATCCCGCTACAAAATTTCAGGAACAAACAACATTAAACGTCGAACAGGAATAGATTTTTTGCCTATTTGGAGACCGAAATAGAAGGTAGTTTTGTTGCCCTAACACTGTCAGACGGTGCTCTAGTAAAATATCGGTGAAATAGTTAGTCTGAGGAGGACAATGCGAAGTTTAACATTTAGAATCTGCATATTTTGCACTTTGTGGTTCGCATAAACACGAAGTTAAAAAATGCTAGGTCAAAAATTATCGCCCAATTTTCGTGTTTGTAAGCTTCTGAAGGGCAAAGATGCGAAATAAATCTCGCGTTGTCATATCTCTGCGTCCGTGAAAACGCAAAGTTACAACTGGCGGGAACAGAACACCGTACTGATTTCTTATGATTTCCTTCAATACTTAGAACTAAAAGAGACTAAAGTAGTTTCAAACAAAAGCAAATTTATTAACAGGATATAGGAAATATCTAGAAAGAAAGAAATGCCGAGGTTAAAAACGAATATCACCCGATTTTATCCTTTTATTTTAATTATTTCGTTCATTTACATTCAGTATGATGTATTATTTGGTACTTTTTTGTTTTGACGCAACATTATTTTTCAAGGCACATGCAAGTAAACTTTTTATCTGTTTACCAGCCTCTGTTGTTTTTGCAGTTATAAGGTTTAGACTGCACGATAGACGCTTATTTAGACTTTTAATCTTAGAATTTCTACGGATTCCTTTATCCCCGTGAAATTTAATTGTGACATGAACAGATGAATATGAAGCTAAAAGGAAGACAGGAAGTTATATTTCTCAGAAATTTTGAAACTATTTTCTTTGACAAGAGCATCTACTTTCAGGCAGTCAATGATAAAATAACTCTTTGACGGAACCACTTATTCGAAATTTTAGCTTTATTATTTGACTTCGGACATCGAGGGGCAGATTGCAGTCTTATTTTGGGGATTTTCTACATGTATAAAATTTTAATTACTTTCTTTATTATATTTTTATGCACATAAACTTATCTTGAACTATTCATAACAAATGACGAATAATAACACAAACGATTCAATATTTATTGATTCATCTATATATTTTAAAACATTAAAAATTGCTCATAATATAACATTTTGTGAGCGTGCTACTTAGTTTCAATAAAAATGTGTAAGCTCGAATTTACACAAAATGACCGTTTGCTTATAGTGTATTCTGATACATTAAGTTTATTTACCTGGCTGATCGCGTATGGGTTATAAAGAATGAAGACTGACCTCGCAGAAAATCAGCATAGCTTTTTTATACATTGACTGATTTCTAAACTTTGAATTGGATCAGTTTTGCAGAGAGAATCTTTCCAAATGTTGCTGAAACTGGGCCTCTAGTTTAAATGCATCAGCTATTAAAAAGATGCTTCAGGTTTTAGGTTTTTCCCCCAAATTTGATAGCCTAGTTTGTCCTTAATGTTAAAGGAATTTCCTGTTTTCGCATGCCTCTTCACATAAATAAAAGGAACGGAAAGCACCTTTCTGAATGCGGAAATAAATACATACTTGCTGCCGCTGGGAATTTTAGAGATAAACTTGTTACGCTTGTTTATTTTGATAAGCCGTGCCCTACAATTTCAACTTCTGTTCGCGATCAAAATCTATGTTCCATAATAAGTAATATTTTTTATGTAACCATACGAGGCATTATTTGAGAAACCTCCATATAAAAGTAGTGCATTGTCGCTTAAAACAAGTATCAAACGTTCAACTAAATAAAATAACGATAAAAGATACTGGTATAAAATGATAACCAGTAAGTTTCTGCTGGAATCTTGACAGAAAACATATAACATAAAAACGATGAAGATCGCTTAACGACTTAAATCGTTTTCTGCTTATATATACATGTATATTTTTTTCTAGTAGGTTCATAGTTTTTAAAGCGACCGACTCACAAAATTTTGCTGAATTTTTTTTTCTTTAAAATTTAGGAGAACTTGATATACTAAGGAAAAAACATAATATTATGCTTCTATACACCATGAAAACTGAAAAAAAAGTTTTCACTTAACCAGGATTTGAACTCATGAACTTTCGGTCAGTAAATGTAAAGCGACGATCTACCCCACTGAGGCCACAGCGTCTAGATGTGAAATTTCGTCAAAATTAATGTTATAACTAAAGTATCTACCCCGTGACTAACGGGGTATTTTTCTTACCGATAAAAGTGTGTAAAACTATATATTTTGATGTTTTTCTGTTCAAAAAATGAGTCAGTAACTTAGTTTAGTTATATATCCTTCACAATTACAGCAAGAATTTCAAGATAAATAAACATTTTCTTTTTTTTTTATCGTCGGCCTGTGAGTCAGTCGCTTTAAGTGTTTGCCCAACGATTACAATTTTTTACTTATGTGTTAATAAAAGAAGAGACATGCATATTGAAAGTCGTTTGGATCTCTAACTAAAGTCAAAATATAATTTTAATCTGACAATTTATGGTAGGAAAATAGCAACATTTTATTATTTCTAGTATTTCAGTTTGATGAAAATATAGTACAAACAGGAAGAAAATTTTCAAAGAAAACACTAATAGCTAATGCAAATATTGCTACATGAGTTGTGTCAAATTTCAAAACAATTTATTATCACCATCAACAAGTGCACTTCGTTCAAAAGGTGATAATAGCACATATTATGACAATATTAAGAAATACATATATCAGACACATGTAATACTTCCAACAACATTTCTTGATCTGGTAAAAATGAAGTGTTGTTTTAATTTTCTTATATCAACTGTGTTTGTTTTTTTACACTTGATCCCATGTGTGAAAAAATTGTTGAGACAATCCCTCAGAAAGCTTACCCTCAGCCATCTGCCTTCAGCGTAGTTGGAAGCTGAAACCGATGAATTCCAGAGCAAGAGAATTTTGATATTCGAAAATATCTAGGCAAATCGATCTTTAGACACTGCTTAGCCGGTATTTCTCTTTCTTTTCCAGGTTTAATGCCGTGTATGGAATAGCTATTAGAACAGTCCTCAATGCTTGGAACAGAAAACGCACAGGTTTGTCATAAATATTTTTGTTTGTTTCTTTTTTTTGGCTTTTGTATTAGTTTGTTTTACTAAACAAAAAATGCCAAACATAATTTTCTATTTGAAAAAGGCTTATTATTTTTAAACAGTCATTTGTTCAAAAAAATAAATTTTAAAGTTGTGTTTGTTTGCTGAATTTTTTTAATTGTCGGGCAATAGGCAAAATGGAACTTTTTTCATACAGATCGGCAGTAATTTTCACCTGTCATTTTAAACTATTAATATTATTTAGAAAATTTAATTCTACAGGCACAGACAAACGGTAACAACCCCAATTAAGAGTGGTATGTATTTTAACTCATTTGTCATCGTTTCTTTCTTCAACTTTCTCACCAGATCTTTTAAGTGCGTTCGTAACTGAGTTCCTTTTAAACCCTTCACGAGAGTGTTTTCAGATGTAATATTATCGGCCTTCTTTTCCAAAGTAACACAATAAATTCTAAAGCCTAAGTTAAAGATGCGACGTATCACTGCCAGATGGAAACCACATTTGCTGATGATCAAAAGTGCACTAGAGTTCGAGGCGCAAGAAATCTTTTGAAAATGTACCAAAAATATGACAAGAAAGGCTTTCCACTCTTGTGTCAGCGGAAATAATAATAGTCCACTTTTTTAACCAACTTGAAAGGTTGAAAATAGAATATGGGCAACAAAAAGGTGTTTGTGTACTACCATTGCATAAAGGCTTACAAGAGTTATAAAGCTTATTTTCATACTTTTTCATTATACATAGCCCAATGCTTCAAGTTGCCGCTGAAAAGGGAAAAAACGTCACTGGAACTTTCTACAAAAGCTATGTTCCGAAAGATATAAGAAAAAGAATTGCGAAAAGCGACGTACGTCAAGGTAGGTGGATACAGTATATCATACCCATTATGTATTTAATGTATGACAATGCGCCATCATATATATCTGCAATTGTACAGGAGTTTTTAAGAAGGAAAAAGGTCGTGTCGTACGCCATGCACTCTCTTCGCCTGATATAGAACCGTTTGATTTCTTTCTATTTCGTAGGTTAAAAAATTCATTTCTGATAGAAAGTATAGCGCTCAACAAGAATTGGGGTCAGCTGTTTTTCAGTGTATGCAGGGTTTACCTAAATCCAACTACGAACATGTTTTAAAAGATTGTATCAAACGCTTTTAATTTTGTACAGTTAACAAAGAGGAATATTTTGAAGGCAATGAAACAAACAAAATCTGTATTCATTAAATATAACAGATTTTTAGGACCCCGAAAATATTACATTTAAAAACACCCTGAGCTCGTTCTTTATGTACTTAAGTATTTAAGTTTTGTCTACTTAAATTATATCTTGTTAAAGTGATAATTTCAAACAAATAATTTAATAACGTTTAAGGGGAGTAATTTACTTAAGATAATCCAATCCGAACACTATAGTAATGTGATCGTAGTTATTGACCATATCACTTGAATATGTCACTAGTATTCATTATAACGGTTCCTTTTTACCATGATTTGAGCATATTTAAAACTGAATTAATGTAATTCTAATTCAATGTAATTAGTGTGTGCATTAACAAAAACTACCAAACATTAGTTGAGATGTATTTTACAGTATCCTAGGTCAGTTTTATTTGTCCCGAAGAATTAGGCTAAAATTGATTAAATATCAAAAAATAGTTTTTCTTAGATTTAAACATTGCAAGTCCTAACAAATAATTATTGTGTTACAAAAATATTGGACTATTTTACCAGTCCAATAATTAAATTAAGAAAATCTCACTTCATCCTGCATTTAATTAATCCTGACGAAACACTCAATGAATTTTGCAGCCAAAACAATTTCTACAGAATGCATAAAGAAGTCATTAAGGAATTAATGACTAAAACACATCTTAAATGCCATGTCTGAAAAGACATAAAATGAGTTGAAATGGCATAAACGCTGGTAAACCCTTTTCAACACAAGAAGAGTATCCATTCAGATTTAAAAATCTGGCATTCAAGAAAAAAATTTATCATAGTTTCTAATTTTGATCTGCGACAAAGAATTGCTTTGTGTAAACATCAGCTGAAGGACGTACAGAAGAAAATTCAAAAACAACAACACAATTACATAACTTTTACACTAAGATCCCTTAATAAGATGATTTGTACAGTCCAATTTACGAATGACTGGTGCCGATTATGTCTGACACATTTAAGAACACCTATTAGCTCTTCAGGAATGTATATTAAACAATGGACAATATATAATCAGTGCTATTCAATAACGTTTTCTCGGTAAGAAAAAGTACACATGATCAAAGGAGCGTGTACAGTTCATGCGGTTTGACCCAAATAAGGCTTGTTTACGAAATTGTTAATTGTTATTTTCATTTATGGTTGAAATTTTGCTTACTGTCTGAATCCTGTATGTTTGCGTTTTAATTCTACACTGTTATACATATTCTTGGCAGGGTATACGGCCTCGTATAGCCTGTTCGAGTTGATATAACCCAAGCCGTCAGGCTTTACGAGGCCGTATACCAGGCTTTGGTTATATCAACTCGAACAGGCTATACGAGGCCATATACCCAGCCAAATCACAAAACTTGTATTCCGACACCAGTCCATCGTGGCGAAGATTAATATTATTATTAATCTTATTTTTATTCCTCTATGGCGCCTCTGTCCCGCTTGATTGTTGTTCATATATCTGCAACAGCTTTGGAAACTGTCAAACATTTACAAGTATTCGCTATGGATAGGAGCATGCCTTTAGGATTCAAATCTTTGTCAGCGGTAAAGTGTTTATATCTTTTTTCCACGAGTAACTGTTTATATATGTATGCAAATGAAAGTTTCGGATAGCTGGCGTTCGTCATGAGGACGCTTTAT
Source organism: Cyclina sinensis (assembly GCA_012932295.1). Lineage (NCBI taxonomy): Eukaryota > Metazoa > Mollusca > Bivalvia > Venerida > Veneridae > Cyclina > Cyclina sinensis. The sequence continues at coordinate 76,368 of JAAONU010000060.1, forward strand.
TTTCGAAAAACACGCGCTTTGTGGTGAACAGATTCGTTGTTTTATCTACGTAACAAGTGGTCGAGGGTAAAAATGTAACGCAAGAATAAGACCTTTACTACATTTATTAAATATTATGAATTGCTAAATAATTTAACTCTTACATTAATTTTGAAAAAAGTCATCAAAACTTTTGAAGTGAAGCAAGGTCGGCCATCTTGCTTCGCCTGTGAATATTTTTTCATAGCCAGTCAGAAAGAACTACTACGGTATATACGGATTTTCCTGATGGTATAAACGAGTGCGTATACAGAACCTCTCGTGCAATGAAAGCCATTCAAATTTATTTGCGGTATTGTAATATAAAATACACAGACTAGAAAACTGAATTGTTCTTGATCTTGCAAAGATAAAAAAATAAAGAAATATGGAACTTGCCATAACAATGAACGGCCATATACCGTATCAGCGACACACTTAGGATAAACTTAACATATTATGATGCTGACTTGTATCTGTTAATCGTTAAGGCTTTGACCTTTTAACTTTATAAAAAAGAACGCGATGCATGCGATGGAATAGAGTTAAACCATGGTACCATAAGCTCAATCTGGTTTATGTATACCTGTTTTTCGTTGTTCCTGTTTGTGTTTTTCTTTGTTTTGTATTTGTTTTTTATTAATAAAGACACCTCTTGCTTTCGTCAATTTCTATATTTTTGTAAGTCTTTAGCAATAACTTTCTTTTTACTTTTTATTAAAGACACAAACCAAGACTTGACTTAAGAGTTGAATATTTTTTTCGTACAAGGTCTGACTTGTTACAAACAACTGTAACAAGGATAATAGCCTTATTTGAGTCAAGTTTCCCCCCAACTTTCTTCAATGGTAATGTCAATGTTCGCCCTTTCAGTGATACGGTATACGACAAGAGTGTGCCGTCTGTGTCATTGCTTGACGTTAAATAGGGAATATATAAATTAATGAACATTTGTTTTCACAATGTTCTTGAATTATTTCATAACAGGTTTCATCGTTATCAAGTATCAACCTGTATAGATTGTTGCTATTTAAGGCTAAAATGATGTTATATTTCATGTGCCAATTTCCAGAACAATAAGAGACGCGTTCTTTCTTTTCCATCAAAGAATAATCCCATTACTCCAATTTCCCCCAAGAAAATACAAGTAAATATCACCAGCAGAAGGTTTTCATCACTAAGTGCCAAATTAATGTTATCTTTATCAATAGATAAGCTATCTACTATACGTTTGGAACAGAACGCATTTTCCTGGTAAATGTAGCGTTCCATTTTGTGTTAATTTCTTCTTATTGAGCTGTAAATCATGGAAACACAAGCATCACTGATACAACATCAACGAGAGAATTGAATTGTGTTGATATCATGTTTTACCTTTGAATGTTATTATGTATTTAAACAAGGTGAGGACAGCTGTTGTTTTACTATAGTTTAATAAAAAGCAAATAACTGTACTAAGGTTTTAGACCCATGATTTACATTCGTTTTTAAACCGCCGGGAAATGAAAAAAGAAAAAGAAAAAAGAAACATTCTATTTTATGATGAATTTTAAGCAATATAAGAATACAAGACACTTTAACATAAGCTCAGGCATAACCCAAAACTTTTAAAATAGCTTTCCAAAAAAAATATAACAGCCTCTTTTTCCATCTAAACACAATATCTTCAGAATTTCCTGACCCTATGTTACTGTATGTATGTTTTTTTTTAAATAAATACTTGGCCTTTTTTAAATTTCTTTTAATACAATTGGATCCTCTATTAGTATTGCTACTGGAATAAAGATTTTTTTACCGGAATTCGACGCTTTTTTAATGATGAAGTTTTGAAACAGAGCACAATTTAAATGAGTATTTTACTGAAATAGGACGAAAAATGCTCCATGAATATTGCACCTTTTACTGTTTTGTCATAGATCGTAATTTGCTGTCTTGATTTGTTTCAGGAGTAAATGTTTAAAGAGACGCACGTTAATTAGATTAACATTTAACTTGAACAAATTTTGTCCGACATTTTTTTTTTTGCAGAAAGAAATGTCACAAGAATGCTCCTGTTTTTTAAGAAATGAAGTCTCAGTCCATCTAAAGTTCATTTATGTCCTGTCAAAGCATTCCACGTGACAAAGATTTACAACGGACTAAGAGGCGGAAAGGGGGTTTCCTCTGTTATTGTTTCCGATGTATATTTTATGCATATAAAAATTAATATCCATTCATCACAATGCAAAGTGTAAGTTTGTGGTTAGGTCAGTAACTTAATTAAAATGTAAAAGTGTATTATACATTAGCTTCCTTTTCACTATTTGTCAGTGTAACAGTCTAAATGCTCTCTTTTATGTTCATTACTATCGGTTGGTATATCGCCAAATAGCTTAAAGCTTATATTCGATGAGAGTCGTAAAATAGAGTCAATTTGAAACTTATTTATATAGGAAAGACTTTTATTCAAATATAGAACTAACCGCATCTCTGAAACTATTCTTAAACCAAAGTTTAGGTAATGCTAGTTTTAAAACAAGAATGGTGACACTGCAGAAACATCTGTGTGACGCTGTCAGGTGCTTTCAGAACATTGCTTTTCTCTTGCCTTTCAAGTTGATCAGACAATCAAATTGAATTTACAAAAAAGTCTATATAAATAGATTATACAAAATAATAACCTATTATAACCTAATTACCTATCAAATCTGCAATAAAGTTCTAATGACAGAATAATGATCCCCGGTCATAGTATAATGATTGCCCTATCAAAATATTATGGCTCCATAATTTTATTATAATGACTTCCCTACGCTTAGTAATAAGACCGTTAACAACCATTAACAAAATAAATAGTAGTCCCCATACTTAAATGTGCGCCCATGAAGTGTTGATTTTCATTACAATTTATTTCAATAGCTTGTGTACTAGGCCCACGTTTCACTTGTGTTGTTCCCTGTCTTCAAGGAACCAATGCAGGCTAGTGGAGTTCAGGAGACTATAAAACATGATGCACTAAAGGATTTCAGTGAGTTTCACTTATAATAACATTCTGTACTCAAGTCTCATTTCAAGCTCGACTTAATTCATTAAAAAGAAAAACGATGTAATTTTCCCTTAACAAATTAACAACAACAACAAAACCTTTATACAGTGCTTTGGTTGCGACGTTCGTAGAAACGATTCTCAGTAAGTCTAACAGCACAGTAAGGCTAAGAAGCGCGGCAAGTCGATCATGCGCAGCAAGTCCAAGGAGAGCAAACTTATTTACGCCACCCAGTCCTGTACCAACTTGTCATCTAGTACATTTCCTGTAAGTTACAATCATTCAAACATTGATGCTTCAGTTCCACAACATGTAATTATCTCTTAGATTTAATTTGACCTTGTTTCTACTTCTCTATTATAAAACATTTATGAACTGATCAGATTTTCCTCTAAACATTAACTTAGTCACTGCTTAAACTGAATAAATTGTAAGAAATATGTTGCTGTTATATCTACCTGTTGTGTCTGTCTCCATCTGATTGTGCAAAAAATCATTTGTGTATTCATGTTTTAGTTTTTTGATATTTTGTATTTACTTCCGTGCTAACAGTGGTATTTGTCTTTACAATATCTATTCTTGTTTTTTTCCCAACTAGCAGATTCTTGTTGAGCTAAGTCATGAAAAACATAAATTCGCATTAACACAACAAAATAAAGAAGTTCATCCAAGAACCAGTCAAGATCTTGTCAGAAAGGATCTTTAAAATCACGGACTTTCTGACATAGTTCCAAAAAATTCTGCTCTAGCCTGTTTCAATAATGTGGCCATATCTGTTGCAAAGCGATTTCACATAACATGCTGACGTTACACTAAACACGATGGTAGATGATAGCAACAATTGAAAACATGTAAATTCATAATAGTACGCAGACGGTAAAATAACTAGACCTTAATCACAATAGATAACACTCTCAGATATAAAACGAACATACAAAATTAAAATATATATCTGTCCCTCGCCAGAAAATAAGTTGTGTCGAGAAGTCGGAGTAAGGAGACGATAGATGATGAGAAAACACTTTATAGATAGACAGATTTATTGAAAATGTAGATTGACAAATGTGAAAGAAAGCATACAAAATATGTTTGTTTTTGTGCAAGTACAGAAACAAACATATAACTCAAGATAACTTTAAAAGGAATTAAGGAATATGTACTTTAAAAATTACTGATCATGCGGATGAATGGGAGGACTTAGTTATGAAAGAGTCAATTGTACTGGCACTTGACATGCATCATTCCTTTATTATCATTAATAATCTCACTAAGTAACAACTTAGTCCTTCAAACAACTTGTTAGTTAGAGTGACATTTAACTGGAACAAATTTTTTGAGTAACTGTGGGCTACAGACCTTAGAAATTTTTCAAGGAGCATCATCTAGAGATCCTCTACCAAGATTGTTCAAATTTTGCCCCTTCGGTCATTTATGGCCGTACCCAGGGGTCACTTGATTTTATGTTAGGCTTATATAGGGAAGACTTAACAAATCTTCTTGTCTGATACCAAATTCCCTAGAGCTTAAATATTTTGTACGTAGTATTGTCTAGTAGCCTCTAAAAAGTTTGTCCAAATTATATATCCCTGTGGTCAAATTTGGGACAGCCACAGGATATATAATTTGTGTAAAATATAAGTTCTTTGAATATCTTTTGTGAGAAAATATAAGCTTAAGACATAACGTATTTTGTGTGAAGTATCAGCCCGGGGTTCTCTACTAAGATGGTTCGAATGGGGTCACGAATGGCCCTGCCACAAGGTCATTTGGTTTTAAAAAGGCGTATATAGGCAAAGCTTTTAGAATCTTTTTGTCTGCAACTATGACAAGGAGCTCACATATTCTTATCTAGCATTGTATAGTGGATACTCATCAAGTTTGTTCAAATTATGTCAGTGGGGTCATGCCCTGTCCCAGCCATCTATTTGTAGAAAATATCAGATCTTCAGATATTTAACTTTAAGAATACCACGTCGAAAATATTCAACATTTAAATAGTTTGCTAATTTTCTGATAATCAAATAACGTTCAGATGAAAAGAGAGCGACTTTAAGCACCCCTATATCAAATGATTGTTGGAAGCCGTTTAACAATGAAGTGCAATGCAAACTAGCCTTGGGAAATCTGTTTCCCAAAATCTGTTTCTGTCAGCACAGTCAAAACGCATACTTCAGAAAAAAAACTCATTAGGTATCAAATGCGAGAGAAAGTAAAAAATAGGAGAGTTCAAAGGAAGCTATATCGTAATATTTACATATTAGGTCATTTTCTCTGAAGCGAAACTGTTAGATATTTGTATTTAAAAGGACAATGTAGAATTTTTGTATCAAGGTAGTCTGACTAAAAGTGTAATGTATGAAAGATAACAGCGCGATGGTAAGCCTATTTGTAAGATAGAAAGCAGTGTGACTGTAAGCTTTATTGTAAGAAAGAAAGCAGTGTGACTGTAAGCTTTATTGTAAGAAAGAAAGCAGCGTGACTGTAAGCTTTATTGTAAGAAAGAAAGCAAGGTGACTGTAAGCTTTATTGTAAGAGAGAAAGCAGTGTGACTGTAAGCTTTATTGTAAGAAAGAAAGCAAGGTGAATGTAAGCTTTATTGTGAGAAAGAATGCAGCGTGACTGTAAGCTTTATTGTAAGAAGGAGAGCAGTGTGACTGTAAGCTTTTGTAATAAAGAAAGCAGTGTGACTGTTATCTTTATTGTAAGAAAGAAAGCAGCGTGACTGTAAGCTTTATTGTAAGAAAGAAAGCAGTGTGACTGTAAGCTTTTGTAAGAAAGAAAGCAACGTGACTGTAAGCTTTATTGTAAGAAAGAAAGCAGCGTGACTGTAAGCTTTATTGTAAGAAAGAAAGCGTAAGCTTTATTGTAAGAAAGAAAGCAGTGTGACTGTAAGCTTTATTGTAAGAAAGAAAGCAGCGTGACTGTAAGCTTTATTGTAAGAAAGAAAGCAGCATGACTGTTAGCTTTATTGAAAGATATAAAACAACGTGACTCTAAGCATTTGTAAGAAAGAAAGCAGTGTGACTGTTAGCTTTGTTGTTAGATAGAAAGAAGTGTAACTCTAAGCTTTATTGTAAGATAGAAAGCAGCGTGACTAAGCTTTTTTTGTAAGAAAAAAAGCTGTGTGACTGTAAGCTTTTGTAAGAAAGAATGCAGTGTGCCTGTTTGCCTTTTTGAAAGAAAGAAAGCAGTGTGCCTGTATGCCTTTTTGAAAGAAAGAGAGCAGTGTGCCTGTATGCCTGTGTGTAAGAAAGAGAGCAGTGTGCAGGTATGCCTTTTTGAAAGAAAGAGAGCAGTGTGCCTGTATGCCTGTTTGTTAGAAAGAAAGTAGACTGTCTACTGTTTTTTAAGAACAAAACACGTGACCGCAAGCTTTCATAAATTGTTGCCTTGTTTTAACTTAATGCACTTGTGACATTTTCATCTTACTGCAAAAATACCTATTGGTTATATCTATATATTATATATGGCTATTGGTGTACTAAGAAAGAGACGTGCTTGTTATGTTTAAAGGAACGCCAAAGGTTTAACTGCTTAGGAATATTTTTACTGAGAGAATAGAAGTTGTTTATTGTATTTAACAGGCACTGGTATAGACTAATATTATTTGTCTACATCTGCTCTTTTTACAAATTTATGACTCCTTTACAAAGAGAAACCTCAGTCATACCTGAGAGTTTGCATGATAAAGGTGCAGTCATTTGTTCAGATTTATCAAAACGTTGTTATATGTTTTGATATCTGTTTTGTATAATTCTGGATCTTGATATGCTATATATTAGCTTGGCACATGTTCAGGTCCAATATTAACTACACAGTTGAGATTAATGTTTGATCTGAAGTCTTAAGGTTGACCGTGAAATTTTTAGATTAATAAAGCTGGTATTTATGAAAACAGCACCGTAAGGGGAGTCTCAAAATTGATTTTGAAACCCTTGCTAATATGGTGAGTGATCAGTTTTAGCGACCAACTTATATCACAATATAACTGTTCATTTAAACGTGATAGCATGAGTTAGCAGTAGCAGAGCTGTTCAGAGTTCACTTACACCTTTTTTCTGGACCAGGTTGTCTCTCCCCCTTCGAAGAGGTTGGGTGTATTATTTCCTGATGTCAAAGATCAGTCAGTAACCTCAATAATTTTCAATCAATAACTTCCAAACACACTGGCACAAAGATTTGAGATTTTATATGTAGGTTGGGCTTCTTATGCAGATAACTGCTGTTGTTTGTGGCTCGGAGAATCAATAGTTAAGCACACAGAAGCCCGCACTTGGTTTCCAGTCAGTTACTCGAAAATAACTGACCCAAGACCCAGTAAACACCCATGGATCGATGGCATGATCAGTAAATTTCCTAGATTTCAGTGCAAAAATAGTCTTTAATATCAGGAACTTCTGTGCATAAAACACCCTGACTTTACAGAATGGTTTTGCATGATAGATTACCCTACTGAGTATGTGCTCACTGTATCAAATGTCAGATTCACAGGGGCCTGTACTTCTGAAAGAAAAAGTGAATTTAGGAATTTAAAGCATAGTTTAGGGTTATGAGTGGATAACCCAGGATCGTATTGTTTTAGACTCACCATGCTGAGTCGACAGTTGTCATTGATCTTAGAGATTTCTGATGCGAGCTGTGTGAGTGTGTGTTGGGCATCATTGTCATTTTGTGACAGCTTTTGTCAAAAAGAGAGAACAAAGAATGTTTAAATATTCTCACGCAAACTGTAATTGGGTAGTTCTTATTTCAGGCAAAATCAAATACCGTGAAAATCGCACTGATGTTAGAGTAACAAATCTATATGTACTTCCTGACATCAATTACCTGACGTGTTGAAAACACGCTGCAACCCACTGTATTTTATAAATATGTACTGTATTTAACATAGTTTTTTAAACTAGCACATTACCCTGTGCTTAGTCAGAATTAAAAAAAATGTCTTTGCTAACGAACGTTTGAAAGAAAATATTTGAATCTATAAAAACTGTGCCAGTTTCAACGCCTTAAAACTTTTGTAAAATACTATTTTGTTATTTATTGCTTGCCTCAGTGCGTACTTCCGACACGTCGTTTCACCTCACCAATTTTATAACAACAACCGTCATTGATAGACAAAGTCAGCGAGATATTTCCCGTATACTGTCATTGTAACGATTCGCTAAAAAAACTGAACATGCATTTATTTTAAAAATTACAGTTAGTGGCCATAGTGTTTAAATTTGGGTTAAAGGCAGATACAAGGTCAATTCGAACTAAACTTTATGGGAAAAAAACGTGAAAACCTTGATAAAAAATATCTTTCAGATAAACTTCATTTATCATCTCCTGTAACTCCCACGACAGAACTCGAACTCAGGTCATAGAAAGAAGAAGCCAGTTTGTTGACTATTTGGTGACTGCACAACCCTGTAGTTAAAACATTGTGATCCAGTTGTTCAGCTATTTTTTTGTCTGAATACTGTTTCAGCTAAAGTAACGCATTATGTCTTGAAAAGGAAAAGATTAGTTGTTTACCACGCCGTTTTCGATGTCACTCTTTTGCAAGTAATTATGTATAATGCTTTCTTGTCTCAGTTTTAAGATTGTTTTGTATTTCTTGAAGATAAACTGCCAAGCAAAGACACACGTTGATTAGATCGACATTTAACAAGGACATTATTTTTTTTTCTGTCGGAACTTTTGTTATAGTACTGGTGAAATAATGTAAAGAAATTCTTAGCATCGTTTCATAATGTCAAAACATTAGAGATGTTTCTCTTGGGAGTGGCTGAAATGTAAGTTTAAGGAGATGCGGTGCTTGAACAAAATTGCATTGTAATAGACATAAATAAATAATATAAAAAAACCCGTAAAATCTCATAATGCCTCAAAGTTGACCTTGAAACATAAAAACAATTTTGATTTAATATCAACAAACTATCCAAAATAAAATCAGTTCTTTAACACAATTGATCTAAGCTTGATGAACTGTTGTAAGGTAAATAAATCCTTACGTTGTCACGTGGTTTCACTATAACTTTTTCCGATGATTTGGTGTAAAAACATATTGTATTAAACTTCCCAGGTGTTGTTATCAGAACCATGACCTAAGTTTTATGTAATAGACTTTTTGCAGTATTTGAGTCTATCTCTTTCATTTGAAGCTTTAAAAGATTATTGGCAAATTCTTATCTTTTTGTGTTTAAAGAATGAAGACTAAAATGTTCTGTCTGGAAATGTTTTATCTTGCTGCCTATTTGTTTAGATTTTTTTCACGTTATAGAGGGTCAAGACATCAACGTTCATCAACATATTTCCTAGGAAACAAATTAACGCGTATTAGCTTTAGAGGTAATAACTCCACTATATACGTCTAGCACCTAATATTACGGGGCCATTCATTCACGACGACTAGTTTAAACCACTCACATCTCCTACTTTTTTTTCTTCGTTTAATTAAGGAAATAACAACGTTTATTACCATGTCAAAGGAAATGCCTGTTTGTTAGAATATAATTGCCGCAAGCGGAAGCTTTCATTAATATGTCTTTCATCATTGTTTTCTCTCTCTCAAATAGACAAGATATTTACTATACATTAGGGACAGAACCTATTGTTGTGGTAAATACATTGCTCTTTTCTCTGTTTATGCTATAAAGATCTGTTTTGTCCTAGATATGTACCAGTTATATTGAATAAATCGCAAATATTGACCTTGTATCGCTTATGAATTATTGGGTTCTAGTATGAATGTAAGGATGTTTTTGAACATGCTGTTATAATTCTGTGTTTGATGATGAAGAAAGAAATATTGACCTGAGTTAGACGCTGCTTAAGACTTTTATTATGGCGATAAACAGCTGGAAAAAGGAGAGGATCGATCTTTGAGAACATTTACAGAGATTTCTTTAAATATTTCTAATGATCACCCAGGAAATGAATCTAGTCAATACAATTTAAACGAAACTATTTATATGACAAGGCTGCTATTTTACCCCCAAACTTGTCAGTTCATCTGCATGGTTGCACCTGACTCTCCGAAATCTATTTTCTGAGAAAACTGTACTTTAACCCCAAGTTGTCGGAGCTTTTAAAAAGTTATCAGTATGATGTGTCTGTCAAACAGGATATAAATAAACTAACAAAATAAATTTGCAACAGGTCATCCGTCTACTACTGAATATATGTAAAATCAGATATTTTTATTATCATAAAATGGTTGGAATTCAAGTTTCGATATACTAATACTATATAATAATACAATACTAAATACTTACAATTTACTAAACTGAAAACAATCAAAAACATCTAGGCTTTATACGTTTTTACGAGCATCTAATTTGATACTTTTAGATCTGGCTGAGGTTCCGTGGACGTGACCATAGCTTATTGGCGTTTAGTGGATTAGTGAAAACGTTTGTTTCGTGCAGATTTCAAAATACAGAGTTGTATTTAGCTGTTTGAATTATGGGAAATGTTCGATAGAAATATAATTGAAACACATCAGCAAATCCTGTTGTTTTAATAATCTTTTATCTTCACATATGCTTATTTAATGAATGCAGATCAAAGGTTAATGAACTATATCATAAATATCCTTAAAAAGTAAATAAACTTGTAAGAAGTGATAGCTTTTGGGAGATGATACAGAAATTTGGAGGACTGTTGTGAATGTAAGATCGCGTGCATCTTTTCATTATACCTTATTTTACATTTATTACTGTCCCATATCGTAATCAAATCTTGTTTCCCAGGAGAAAAAATTCAAGGACGCAGTAACTTGATTAGATCGACATTCGAATAGCAAAACCCTTTTCTTAACATCCATTCTGATCAGGAGTTCTAGCATTAGGGAAATAAAATCCGAATCATTTGAATTTAATTTCATCTTATAACAAAAACTTTTAAACACGAATGTGGGGGAAGTTCGTTTGTCAGGTCTGTTATGTTTTTCAATCTAACCCTATACGAGAAAAGCCAAGATTACCGAACAATCGTAAATCTGAATTTCCGTTTATTTGCAATGTAAGAAGTGCCGTTTCTCAGTAAATACAAGACCGGTGAAACACCAGAGAACCCCCCCCCCTTTGTTTGTCTATGCATTTATCTTTCTGAAATGATTCGATAACTCTGTAGGTATTGGTAGTTGAGCATGAAACTTTGTACGTTGATAGATACCAACCTCATGGTTTAATGTGTTCTGTGTCAGTGTCTGCCATTCTTGTGCTTCATATGAATAATAATCCTACAATTACACAGAGGTTTCAGACATTACATTTATAAATGTACGTTTTGAGCGGAAACATAGAACTGCTTGATACACAGCAGTATTTACGGATTATCTACATAAGGGTAGAATCTGTTCCTTTTTCATATACTCGTCTACATTTATGTCAGTCGCCAAACTACTTTTTATTTCCCAACCATCCTAATTTCCGCGTTTGCTTTGGAAACAAATTGAAAGATACTTGTGTAGTGTGGATCCTGTAATTGTTTCTAAGGTGACAATGCAATATACAAAGCTAAGTGGAGATAATGAACTTGCCATTGTCACTGTACATTTTCATTACTGACAAGGCTTTCACCGGCGGGGGACATCTGTATTATCAGTAATACTTGAAGACTGGTTATTTACTTCCATGAATTTTGTTTGTATAACTTATATCGGCTTTTTCTTTTTTATTTGTAGTTTTGTGATACGATACTGAACGGTAACGTATGACGTTCATTTCTGTTACTGTACAAGTTAAGTAACTTCCAGACATGTGAACTGATTTGAAATTATACGACCTTTATATTTATAAATTCAAGCAGGGCAGCAAAATTTGCAACGCAAACAACTGTTCAGTGATTATGGTATACAATTTCAGTTAAACACTAATAGTGGTTGTGCAGGCAGCTTTTAACAATGTTTTTTTTGAGCAGAAAAGCCAAATGAGAAAACAAAACTGAGACAATGATATGTATCTGATACAATCAGGATGTAAAATGATTCCATGTAGGTCTTTATTTATTTATTTATTCATTTTTTTTGCTATAGTTGCTATAGTTTCCCTATCTTAGACAAAAGACCCTTCGTAAAAATAATGGAAACCAAAACATTATTTACACATAAAAATGGAATCTTTTATCATAAGTAGGAAAAGCAGTGTCTGATTGAAATTTATAAAAAAAGAATGACAGAAGTCTGTGTGTATTGTTCTGTGAGATATTATGAAGAAAGTTGCAAACGTTTCGGTACTTGCCTGTCTGTTTCTAAGCATTGGAATGCATAACAATGACATTATTTACATTGTATAAAAGTTCTCTACAATAACTGTTGCTCTTTCGGTAGTTCGTTAATTTGAAATTCCGTAAATAACGGCATAAATCCTTAGTTTTTAATTTTGAAGAAAAAAAATAACGACAAGTGCGTTTTGTGAGTGTGAAAAAATACCAGTCTCTAAAGAAGATAATACAGCATCTTCTAGCTTGCAAAATCCATTAGTAATTTAATTGTAAGTGAAAGCACCAAGAGATTGGAAATTCTCCAGTAAACTCAAACATCACCTCTCAGATATATCAGGTAAGCCGACATATGTACTAATTTAAAACAAGCTTTTGAAGAAAAAAAATGCTGACAGACGGACAAAGATGCAAATAATAAACAATCTGAAAAACAAAATGGAACCTTGCAAAGTACATAAGAAACAAGAAAAATCTTGAAATCTTGATGGTATGCAGCAGTAATTATGCCGAGCCAGAATTATTGCTTTTTTTTTTTTGCAGATAACTACGTCTGTCAAAGTAAGATGTCATACGAAAGAAGATAATACAGAAGATAATTATGAAAAAAGATGGTATTAAATAATGTTCTTAATTGATGCCAGTTGAAAACTTACAATCAAGAATGAACAATATATGATCAGTCCATATGTACCTACGCTAAATGTACTAATAACTTAATAAGTATACAACAACACCAATACGCTTTGTAACCGGATTTATTGATAGGTGTTTATTATGATGTGCAGTGGCTTAATTCATCAAATAAAACTAGAACTGCTACTGTCCTGGCACCGATAGCTCCGCATGCCGCTTTGTCAGTAGGGTATTGATATAAAGTAACATGTTACTGTATGCCCCGGACAAAACATAAGTTTGAAAAATAGGGCAACAACTCCAAAAGTATGTAAAAGAGAGTTATGGTTCTTAGGCACTGCACTTTCCTTTAATGAGATCTGTCCATCTATGAAGTTTTAGGTTGATATCTTCAATACTTTTTGAGTGATGCTGCGGGCAAAAGTAAAGTATGAAAAAATTCAAAGGGCATTATCTCAAATTAATACAGAAGAGAGTTATGGTTCTCAAACAGTGCCTTTTCATCATTGAGATCTATTTATCTATAAAGTTTCAAGCTGATACCTCAAATACTTAGTGAGTTATGCCCCGGACAAAATTAAGAATGAAAAATTTTAAAGGACAATAACTCAAAATTATGCAGAAGAAGGTTGTGGTTCTTAAGCAGTAGTTTTTGAGTTATGCCCCAGATAAAAATTAAGTATGAAACATTACAAAGGGCTATCACTCCAGAATTATGCAAAGGAGAGTTATGGTTCTTGAGCCCTGCACTTTTCCTTAATGAGATCTATTTATTTATGAAATTTCAAGTTGATACTTCTGCACAGGACAAAAAAAAATCCCGGCCGAACGGACCACCGGACAACCTGATTCCAGTATACCCCACTCCCTTACAACTTCGTTGTGCGGGGAATATAATAATATAAAAAAAATTAGATAAGAGTTTCTTTTCAAAAGCAAAAATTAAGTTAAACTATGTAATATATAGCCTTAGAAAATGAAATAATTTTCCGAAAAATTTAATTATATAATTCATTTTCAACACGGCACACCAAAAATACATATGCATCATATAATACTCCTCAGAATTTATTTCTAATTATACAGTGTCAGGAATTCTTCTTGTTTGATTCCTTCCCATATTTCTTCTTGAATAATTTCTTATAATACGGAAAATCGCGGGAGCCGACCAAAATTGTTACTTTTACCTTTTAATATTTCCTTCATCATCTGGACTTTTTAACAAGCTCCAACAACTATGGTTGCCAATGAAAAATACGAAAAACGTTTAACCTGACATCTTACAAGATAAAGATTCAGGAATTAAGAAATTGAAGGCTCAGAACAAAACTATTTTATCCCCTTCTTATTATATATATAAACAATAGTTCTGCACTTAGCTCTCGCGATGTCCTATCACACTCTTGGTAAAAACTTGCATTCCTCTCTACACGATTCTAAATTTACTTCATATGTTTATTCAGTAATATTCTTTAGTGATTGCATTCAATATGTTGGTAAAACATTGACTGTCATTCGAAATGTTTCGTTTAAGGGTCCCGGACAAGGCGTGCTGTACTAAAATGCAGTCGATTCAATATATAATCTGAAAAGGGAACAAAATAACTTAAGTTTTATAGATATATATTTAAAGGTTACACATTCATTCTCAGTCAACTGAGTACATCTTACATTCTACAATACATCATTTGACAGTAGTTAACTAACCTGAAGCAAAGAAACAAAACGGTTGTATGGCACACATATTTTAAAATAAAACATAGAATCGTCATTGTACCATGTGAAAATTAAACAGTAGTTTGAATTAACTTTTTCATGTAAAACAAAATGAACATTACAAATGTCATAGCGTTCTATGTGTACATTGTAAATCTCCTAACTCCAACATGAAAAAGATGCTAAACAATTAACATAATGACATAATAACAGACAATTTCCTAAGGCGCATCACAATAATATAGTAAAACCTTCTTTATGTTAATGTCTTACCAGATTATTCGCTTATTACTATAGAGAAGATCATAAATTACTCAACAATAGATAAATTTACATTAAAAGAGTGGAACATGTTTCTCTACCTAATAAAACAAATGTATTATGTAGATAAAACAAAGTGACAACAGAATCTAGAATCATCAAAACATAAATATTAAAACATTTAACAGTGCTTTAAAGGATGTAGATGTAGCAGAAGATTTATTCTCTTAAAAAGTATCCCTCACATACTGACTTTAAATGTATTTTCTTCCACAAAGATTGTAAAGCATTATTCAATCAAAAGTCTTTTTTTCTAACTGGCAACTTGTAGACATGTCTCAGAACCTTGTTGTCATATATATACTCGTATTTTCGACACTGTCGCAGAATCAAAGTAAGTAGATCTCCAGAAATCCTTTTGTTTAAATAACGGGCCATCTCCTTCAGTTCTTTGCATAGGCTTTGGGTATAAATAAGACTAATTTAATTTAAGATTAAATTGTTGTTTGTGAACATGATGATTATATGATAAAGCTGGGCATATTTGTCTGTTGAAATCTGTCGAGTTATTAGTCCTTAAAAACTGAAAACTATATTGTACTTTGGAAATTTTGCTAGCTTCGAGTAAAGTTTGCAGTTTAAAAAAGTGAAAACCGCATAAGGAAAACCACAATCAGAAGACACAGTCAAAAAGTAGAAAGGAAACGAGAGCATAGATTTATATATTGATCAATCAAAAAAAAAGACACCACAGACAACGACATTGAGATCCTAAGGTTACCGCCTTGGAACAGTTGGCAAAACATTTGCAACTGTGGGTATAAACCACGTTCAAGGGTGCACCAGTCCCATACTTCCCCAAAAGGGACTCATAAGCACAAACAAGTACAAGTTATAAATGAATTCACTCCAACCTCCCCATCAGCTCGAAAATGTTGCATGCAAAAGCACACACACATATATAAATATAATAAGCTAATTACATTGCATAGCAAAAATGGTAGGTACACAATGACCTTACTGAGACCAGAGCACTTGAAGTTAAATCAGCAAGAACACGATAATTCATTCTAAATACTATTACAGTCATACAAATTCCGTTGTCAAGAACCTTATTAGCTTTACTTTGCTCTTTGATACTACTGTGTCTGATGCAGATGTCTGTCTCTCGGTTGCATCACTTTCATCTCATAACTTACAATCAAGCTCGTCACTAAATGACATCATGAAGAGCTCCATCTGTTCTGTTTATCTTGTTTAGCTTACCTAACTTGTGGAAAACCTGTTCGCAGTTTAATATTTAAGTATGAACCAAATACATTTATTTTATTTCATATTGTGCAAAACTCAGTAAGAGAAAGAGAAAGCAAACAAAAACAAATGTTTCTAGAATACAATAAACTGAAGCGGGATTGTTAATATAAAACTATAACTATTTTCATCAGCTGAATACTATTTGTAAATAGTGTTTTGCAGCAGTTTCTGTAAATTGCATTTTAAAATTTAAACCAATTACAGTAGTGTTTTCTCTATTTACTCAAAAAGTCTTGAAATTAATATTTTTCGGATAATTGGTTCAATTTCCTCACTTAAGTATAATAAGAGCAACACGTTTACTAATTCACAGACAATTCCACAAGAAGAAAAACGACAAGTGAACAGGCGGTCATGACTTCTGTTATTGTTTAAAAGGAATTAAATGGACACTTGAACCACTCAATCTTATTGTGGTGAAAGCAAACAACCGGTTAAGTGGAAGGAGCATTGCCCTATTAGATGAAACATACAGAATACTTAACTTTCAACAGAGGTAATAAGAAAATTCTTTGTAGAACATTGCTATGTGTTATTTAACAAATTTACTCTTAAAATGGCAAGTTACAAATAAGAGCATATACTTATGAAGGATACAATTAACCATTGATGGTGTACTTTTGCAAATAAATGTAGCTACATGATTTTATCATACACAGTCACATTTAAATCAAGATCGATTTTGACTAGAACAATTATTGTTTGCCATAAAAAATTGTATTGTCGTGAAAGGACATTTTAAGAATTTTTTTTTGTATTACGAAAATGAAGTCTGCAAAACTTCCATCTCAAAACATTTATTGAGACACTGCTTTAATTAGTCTGAGATGAGAGGCGTGAAGGAAGTCTGGCGCTTATAGTGAAATTGCTTTGCCGTACTTTGTAAATGGAAACGTCTTTAAAGACATGATCTGAATCGCAAATGTGGCAGAATGTCAATATTACACATGTTTAAAATAATAAGAGTGTATATTTGGGGTATAATCATTTTAGTTAGTTCATTCGAGTGAAATAAGAATGTTCCAACTTTTGGGTATAGAAAATTTGCAAGAACGTTTAAATGAAGTAAATATTGCACAGAACGTTTTTTTTTTTGACATTGGGTTATTTAAGTTTACATTTAACGTTGAAAATTTATAAAACCTTCAACACTTTATCAATTTTGTTAAAATCTAATGATTTAGATAATTCTATTTTTTCAGAGGCGAATACTGTTTAAGTGAACACAAAAAGCCAATGCAGTAAAAGTTCTTAATCAATGACCATAATGAAGCTATGCTTTCTTGTTGATTAACAATGAAGTCAACATATTCATTAACATTATAGTTTTCTAATTCTATACAAGCGACAATATAAAAGGGTTTTAACTGAACTGTAACTAAATAAGAACAAGACATACCTTAAAGATTTAACTTTTTTATCTTTAACTGATTTTATCTGTCAACTTCCGGATAAGGAGTCTAATAACGAGTCAGATTAGTCTTTGAAGGAATTCTGTGATGAGCGAAAATAAAGTGGCACATATTTTGAGCGATAAAACACATAAATCAACAGGTAAAGTCTAGAAAGAAAGACAGGATGAGGCTAAAAACGAATATCACCTGAATTTATATATCGTTCATTTACATTTAGAATGTTTACTTACCTGATAATCTCTTATTGTTTTCAGAGAACATTAGCTTTTTAATGCGCGTTTTATTTGTTGTTATGGTCTAGTGCACATCCTCCTATAATTGTATAAATACAACTTCTGACATCTGTGTCAGGAAATCGAGTTTTTGGCTCAGTGGTTAGAGCGTTGGCGTGTCACGCGGGAGATCGCAGTTCGTATCCAGCTCTGGGTTGTGTATTCTAAGCTGCATTGTGTCTTTCTGTTAGGGACTTTCGTGTTCGTAAGATGAGGGCTCGTCCGAGATTGACCTTTCCTGGACTTAGTTGTAAAAATTAAATAATAAATTAAAAATCTTTCTAGGTTTCTGTCTGATCCTCTGATCTAAAATACACAACACGATTCGGCATCATAAATGATGACTTCTCAATACGGGATGTGTTACGGTCTAGTGCAAACCCTCCTATAATTGTATAAATAAGGACTTTCATGTTCATAAGACTGTTTATCAGCTACTGTTTTATATGCAGCTATGAGGTTTAGGTTGGAGAATAGACAATCATTCAAATGTTTAATCTTGGAATTTCTACGAATTCATTTAGTACCGTAAAACATTTTTGTCAAACGAACATGAAATTACAATGAAGCCAGATAGGAAGTTAAGACCGTTTATTTCGAAAACCACTATTAACAGTTTTCTATGAATAATTGTCTTGTATTGAAGTGTTAAGAGAGAGAGGGACATTTAATATTTTTGGATTTTCATTTAAAATGTGTTCCTGGAAACTCGAATTTAATGTATAATAAAAAAAACTGCATTCAAAGGATCAGTTTTGTTATATTTTTAAAAAGTTTTTCATCATTTTAAAGCAATTTTCAATTTAAACAGCAAGAGTAACTGTTTTCAGGCAGCAAACAATACAACAACCCCAAGCAATACAACAACCCTTCTACATAATTGCCTTGTCCTTCATGAAACCACTTTTATCATGCTGTCATGCTTAATAATTGCCGGGTAAAGCCTTGCCGGATAAACTTAAACTTATCTATCTCCAGTCAGTGCGTCACATGATCTAGTGGAATATTATCCATTATTACGGACTTTTTTCATTGTTTACTTATTCCCACGATCTGTCTTGTTCAGAATATAGATGGTTATATCTTAGCTGGGTCATTTAAAAACGTAAACTGCACAGTAACCAGTGAAAGTACATTCCTGCTGAGATTTGAACCCAACACGTATTTTTCCCAGTAAACTTCAAGAACTCATTATTTCACTAGTTTAATAAGGCAAAAAGACATCAAGAACTGTCTAAAAATTTAGCCAATACTGATAGAAAATGTCCTAGCCTAGAAAACAGTACCCATGTATCCGCCTCCAAGAGAGAGAAGTACAAACATTTTCAATGACAAAAGTAAGTCTTCAAGTTTATAACGTGTTTAAACGTGAGCAAAACCAAACACAGAATTACCAACAAAATATGTCTATCTGTGCCGATTCCATTACGAAAACACAATTTGGCCCTAATGCAACAGGAAATATCTAAAACTTCAACTTATATATGCAGTAAATCACTATCAGGACTGTTAAACACACGAAATCTGTCACTGCCCTTCAGCTCGTGTTCGGTAGTGATGCAACACCTGTAACTTGTAGGCGAAATATGTTTTGTGTTATGAAATAGGTCCCATATAACTGTTAATTATTGATTAGATTTTTACTCAAAAGTGCGTAAATTAATTATTTCTTAGAATTAAATTCGTGTAATTGTTGAAAATGTCTTTGATTTTTAGTGAATTTTATGATTTAATAACCTTTTTTCTATGGCAAAACAGCACATACCAGTACCTCATATAGAGCAGTAATGCGGCTAACCTTAAAGCTCGTCTAGATGCATAATTACAGTTAAATACATTAAATCGGACTGAAAGCAGGTTAAATCGAATGTTGGTGCCGAGATGGAAAAGATTATCCGATTAGCTGCCAAAGCGAATCGTGATCGCTAAAGCTCTTCAAGACACGCTTTCACGCTCAACGGATAAACCTTCTTCATCTCGGCACCAACCATATATAATTGATTTTAGCTTAATCTGACTTCAGACTTCGAGGAGCAGATAGAACACTATGTATGGGCATTGTGTTAACTCGTAATGACAATTCAAACTCTTTTGCATAGTTATTGGGTCTGTCGATATCTACCTGGCATATCTTGTGTGGATTATAAAAGAGATGTCTAACGTCACAGAAAAACATCGTACAGAGACAGTAAAATACCGATACATTTGTTTTATATTGACTGAACAGTCAGCAGTTATTTCATCTGTTCTGATTAATTACATTGAATAGAATCAGAAATGCAGAGAAAACCTTCCAAATTTATTGAATACGGGTCTGTTATTGTTAATACTTTGTTTAAATAAGCATCTTTTGAAAGAACCTTCATGCTGCTTTGTCTTTTATAAGAGGTATTTCCTGTTTGCGTATTTCTTTACACAGGAATGAAAAGACAAGAAATACGTTGGGAAATATCTAAGGAGCTAGTGGGCATTTCAGAGGTGAAATTGTTACACTGGACTATTTATTTAAACTATGTCGTACTGTTTAAATTTTCCTGGTCACGATCAAAACTCCTGTTCCATAATGAGTCATATCTCTATTTTGCACAACGTTAGGAAATATTTTGTCTGATTTTTGTAGGTGAGGGTCTCGAAATACATACAAAATAAAACAAGTGTCAAATGTTCAACTTAATTAATCAATGATAAACAGAATACTGTCAATAATGATAAACAATAAGTATCTGCTGGAATCTTGATAGACATAAACATAACATCGAAAGGAAAGCTTAGCGACTTATATATAATTATATCGTGTTCTGTTGATATTGCTTTGTTCTTTAGTTTGTTTAGTGCTTGTCCGACACATGTAACTTGTAAATAAGAGAATATGTATGACCAGTTTAGTAAGTTAGAGTCAGAATTTTCATTTTGATCTGCCAGTTTATGAAAATAGAAAAAAAGAAAGAAAACAAAAATAAACAAAAACAAAATACACACGTTTTATTATCTAATATTTCAATTGGAAGATAATTTAGATTTAGTACAAACACCTATCAAATTCTTAAGGAAATCAGTGGATAGGTAACGCAAAACTGCAAATACCCGAGTTGTTTATACCTGACTACAATTATTGTCACTATCAACAAGAGCACTTAGTTCGAAATAAATAGATTGAAGTTCAAAAATGACACATTTAGGATAGGAGTAAGAAATATATACGCAATATAATTTAAATAATCCTAACAACATTTCTTGCAAAATAATATCATGTAACAACTAACAATTTTCTTAGTCATATATGTAAGTTATTTTCACTCGTATAAATAAGTTAAATAATTGTTTAAAACAACCCGTCAGAAAAGCTTGCCATTAGTTAACAGCCTTCAGTATAAACAAAAGTTTAAAAACCTCCTTTACAAGCGACTGTATTCTAGAGCAAATGAATTGTTGAGATTGTCCAATCGATCTCTAAGACACTGCCCGTCTTACAATCTTAATTCCATGTATCGGAACTATCAAAATCGGTTTGAAGAGAAAACGCACAGGGTTATCGTTTGCGTTTTATTTCTAGTTTGTTACTGGACAAAACATCTCCAACGTTTCTACTTATAATAAGGCTTTTTGGTTTTGGATACATTGCTACAGACCTATTTCTTTTGAATGTGAAGCCCTTTTACGCATGCCCATGTGGGTAATTACAATTATTTTGTTCATAAGAAACTTAAATTTCAAGAGTTTCTTTTTTTATTGTGTTATTGAATGTTTAATTTTATCGGGGAGTAGGTAGAATGGAACTTTTTTCACACAGATCGGCAGTAATGTTCAATTGTCAATATAAGCTGTTTGAAAATTTCGTACTACAGGTACATCCATTAAAGGATACAAACCAAAATGAGGTTGGAATATATTTAACTTATTTTTTCTAGTTTAGTTCTTCATTTTTTCTATTTAGATCCTTTCAATGAGTTCCTTATTAAATATTCCCTTTAAACTATTAATATTATGTTGGATTCCCATACACTCGTCATTTCAATACAAAAAATCTTTCATAGGAGTGGTATGATTTACAATGCACCCGGTTAAATAAATCAGGAATTTCAAGGATATCGACATATCAAACCAGACAGGATATTTTATAGTTATTTCACTTTTACAAATGAAACACTTCACACGTCAGTTTTTATCTGATAAACTGACAGTTTGTTAGAGAACGTTGCAATTATTGGAGCGGGTTTTATCATTGTATTGGTATTATTTTGCAATATGTTATGTGTGGCTAATTTTTTAATGCGCTCTCCGTCTCGCTGTAGTACGAGTGAGATAAATGTTTTACAGATTGTATGTTGGTTAAAATTGACATAAACTACAGTTTGTTAAAATGATTATTTTATACTAATATTCTAGAACGTGAAAAGGTAGTTTTTTAGTAAATCCGAACAGTCGAAACAAAACGTTAGGGTTATGAGTTGTTGACTATATCCCTTGAATTTGACACTGTTATTCATTGTGACGATTTAATAGCAACGTTTACTATAATAACAATTTTGCTGAAACTGTTACTGTGTATTGTACACAAAATAAAACTGATTAACACATGTTTTTGGTTTTTATCTGTATTCATCCTTTGTGCTCTGACTTGTACATATTTAAAATTGAATAAATGTGAATACTCATTTAATAAATGCAATAAATGCATACATTAACTTAAATTTACAAAACGTTCAGATGCACAACACATAAATCTATATTTACAAGATAAATATTTAAAAAATAAATCTTAAAAAAAGACAGTACTGTTCACAAAAAAAAAATTAAACTTCTCATTTAAACACAAGTAACTAATTGAAATTATGACGATATGGATACAAACCCATAAACAACAGCAGTTTACAACACACACATACATT
The DNA here is from genome assembly GCA_012932295.1 of Cyclina sinensis. NCBI lineage: Eukaryota > Metazoa > Mollusca > Bivalvia > Venerida > Veneridae > Cyclina > Cyclina sinensis. The sequence continues at coordinate 99,121 of JAAONU010000060.1, forward strand.
TATTATATGCTATTATATAAGAGATTTGATACAGGCCCGTTTATTTGTCCGAGGTCAGTTGTATTGGTCCTGAAGCCTAAGGCCGGGGTAATTACGACTGTTCCGAAAACATATAACAGAACCTTTATCAAATCATGTTTTAATGACAATTTTATTACATAATAACTAATTATAAAAAAATGATTTGCCTACTTTTTTTTAACTTTGTTAAACAAATGTCTGAAAATAATTCAAGTATATTTGAGTCACCGGCACTATTATTGTAAAGGAAGGCGTTCACTATTTTACGAGTCTAAGTTATAAGAATAAAAAATACCAATAAATCCAGATTTAACTTACTCCTGACGTACACCTAAAGAAGAATTTTACAGCCAAAACAATTTCCATAGCATGCATAAAGAAGCCATACAGGAATTCATGACTAAAACATATCTTCAATAACATGTCTGAAAAGACATAAAATCAGTTGAAGTGACATTTACGCTGGCAAAGACTTTTCAACGCAACAGCAGTATTCATGCATATTAATGAATCTAGCATTAAAACCACAAATCGCTAGTTTCTAATTTTGACCTTGGGCAAAATATTGCCTTTGTGTATGCAGCAACCAGTGAATGTACAGAAAACTATCTAAACACTGTAACAAAATAACATTAATATTATCATTACACTTAGATCTCAAAAATAAGATGATTGGTGCAGTTCAAGTTACAAATGAATAATGGTGACAAAGTCAAGATACATTTAAAAGTAAAATTGTTAAATACTAACAAGTTCTTCAGGATAGTACGTTTATTATGCAATGGAAAATGTATAATAAATGCTGTTTAATTATGTTCTCTCGGTACAAACATGTACACACCAACAAGTAAGGAGTTGTACCTATGATCAAAGACACTTGATGTTCAGTTTATGCCGTTCGTTTAACACCACATTTAGTGAACATGCAAATTTTCTGTCTTTTTGTTCTTGCCTCTTTGTCCAAGGAACACTTTTTCCAAGAATCCTTTAGTTCTCTTAAAGGAGATTTTTCTCGCATTTGCCTTTGGTACTTTAATCTCAAGCTCTTCACCGTCGGCGTCAGATTTAAGTCTGAAGGCTATGTATACCCACAAGAAGTTTGACAGCACGATGGTTACATGCTACTGTAAGTTCTATATATTCACAACAATACCTTCGTTTATGTATCTAAAAATGTATATAAGTTGTATTAATTTATTTTTGTACCTTCAGCAGTTAGTATCGTCTCTTTGGTCTTATAAGTGCTTTGTAAGCGTTTTCTCACTTTCAATAGTGGAAAAAGCACAGTAAAGTTGAAGTAGACTTAATAGCACATTTTTTGAACTTTTAAAAAGTTCTTTTAATTATTTTATTTAATTCCGCATAAAATAACAAAAGAAAAACAACAATTACATGTTTGTGGACGTAGTAGTTGCACTACACATAAAATCTCGATAGCAAAATGAGGGAAAATTACAAAAAAGTTTTATGTGTATTTCTATTTTCCGTTAAAATATCTTTTCTTGTCTAAGATCTACAGTTTTGCGTTTTCATTTTACATAATAAAATAAACAGAGCTGAAAGATAAAAAAATAAATCTTGCAAAATACCACAAAATACGTGAATTGCAATAGCAATCAAACTGCCATTTAATCGTTTTATCGACACTGTGGATAAACATAACAAAATATGATGCTGAAATGTGTCTGTTAATCGTTAACGCTTTGGCCTTTTAACTTTATAAAATAATACTGCGATGCATGCAGTGTAAGAGAGCTACACTATGGTACCCTAAGATCAATCTGGTTTACGTAATTAGATTATTCTTATGTCACTTACGGAAGCTTGCACCTGTTTTTGTTGTTCCTGTGTGTATGTGTTTTTGTTTTGTTTTATTACCGACACATCTTGTTTTTGTCAATTTTCTGCATTGTTTCAAGTCTCAATGTACTTTTTGTTATTAATTGTCATCATCCAAGTTTTTTTTCAGTATGTAATAATGTTAATCAGTTACAGTGCTTGAAATGCTAGATATCATTGTATCACACTTCGACGTAACAAAACTTGACGAGAGTTGCAACTCACATTCTTGATTGATTGTTCTTTTGCGTACCAGGTCAGCCATTGACCTTTCCAAGGCGGTAACCCCTCATTTTTGATAATTGTTTGTGGTGTCTTTTTCAGATTGATCTATAAATGAATTTATTCTATCTTTTCCTCTACCTTTTGATAGGTAGGGAGGCCATGTTTCTTGATTGGTTTTTCCTGATATGCTTTTTTCACTTTTTTGTTACCAACAAAGGATTATTGCCTTATATGAACCCTGCTATACCCTAATTTGTTTTAAACAATCAATAGCAATGACAAAAGTCACCCTATTAGTGATAAAGTAAACGACGACATGGACTTCTATCTAGAAACTTTCATCTTAGTTCTGCTAGGCCAAAATAAAATAATAACTTCAGCCAGCGATAACTCATATAAATTGCTAAAAATGTTATTTACAGACTAATTGCTTTCAAATAAAGTCAGTCTACTGGTTGGCGACCTACAACCGGACGTTTTTATAACCTTTTTAACAAAAGTTTTAAAACTGTTTACATTACACACTAGATTTTTTACCTGCAGGAAGTTAGGTTCAAGGTCTCTCTGACATCATGGGGGTTTCTTATTTCTAAATATAGAACACATGTTTTGAGGCCCTGACATAGGGTCATTAAATTGTGTTAATTTTGCTTAAAGCTGTACCATGTTTCCGGACGGCCCGTCAACATTCATCAAAGTTGCATTCTATCAGATAATTGACATTTTACTGTCAATGATCAATTGATTAAACAGTATAGATCAATATTTATTTGCTATTCTGGTATATACATAGAAAATATGTATAAAACAAAGCTGTGCCGTTACTGAAACTTGTGCGGTAACAGACAACAGTTTCTGAATTGTTCCAGTTATTTTATAAATCACATGACTTCCAGTTCGACACTGAAACATTATCATGTTTGTTTTTGGAAATGTTCGTCTGCAACACATGTTCTTACACTTGACCCCTTCTTTAAATTTCCGGGCCTCAGTAAAATATTTGCGCATGCGCATTGGGTAATATGTAACTTCCCCGCGATCATGCAACAGGTCAAATGCCACACAAATGTAAATATTGCATTTTTGACAAATATACTTACAAATTTTGACGATGTTGATTATGGTTGCTTCAAAATCAAGCGCCTGAATGATCGACAACAAATGATCAAAGTAAACAACGAAATAAAGCGTTTACGCGGGTGTCCGGATTGTAGGACGTCCGACTTTATAAGTCGCCAACCAGTACATCGTTTTTGTCCAACATCTGCCGTCTGTGGCATCCTTAGGTGTTAAAAACAGAGAATCGATGAAGGGATCAAATATATTGACGTAACAATATTCTTCAGTATCTTAAAACGGTTTACATCCTAATAAACGATAAACCTTTATAACCTTAATAGATTATTGCTATTCAAGGGATAAATTACCTCATATTTAATGTGCCAATTGCCAGAACGGTAAGAGGCGCGTTCTTTCTTTTATACAAAATAATAATCCTATTTGGTCATTCCTTCCCCGTCCGCCACAAAAAGGGTAAAATTCTCCAGAAGAATATTTCCATCATTAAGCGCCAAATTAATGTTATCTGAATCAAAAGATAAGCTATTTACTATACGTTTAGGACAGAACACATTTTTCCTGATAAATGTAGTGTCCCATTTTGTGTAAATGAGATTTTTTCTAAAGATTTGGGAGCTGGAAACCATGAAAAGCACAAGCATATCTGATCTAAAATCGACGCCACAAACCATGAAAAGCACAAGCATATCTGATCCAAAACCGACGCCAAAATTGAACTGTGTGGATATCATTTGTACAACAGCGCGTTTCACTATTGATTGTTATTAATATTTAACTGCGTTGAGGGCAGCTGTTGTTTTCCTACAGTTTAATAAATAGCAAATGACTGTACTAAGGTCATAGACCCTTACAAATCCTTTACAGCACTACTATCCTATTTAGATTGGCCACTATTTAAATTAATTTGCTATTGAAAAAGGACGAATTTGCTTTCTTGTTTTGGTTAAGGTTAAAATGTAAAAGCGACGGACGTTTGTTAGATCGACATTTTGTTGGGACAAAAAGTAAGAGACGCGTTCTTTCTTTTCTACAAAATACCGTCCGTCGCAGAAGGAAATTCAATCAGAATATTCCTCCATTCAGGAAACAAAGTCTGTCTGAGACAGCCTAAAGTTCATTTAGTTCCTGTCAGAATATTCCACTTTGACAAAGATTTATAACAGACTTAGAGGCGGAAAATGTATTTCTTCTGTCATTGCTTCCGATATATATTTTTACGTACTTTCGGTTTAAAATCCATCCATTACAATACAACATTTATGCCTGTCTTTAAAAGAATAAAACAAAATATGAGTGTTTTTTCATACCATAGCTTTCTTTTCACGTTGTGTAAATATAAAATAATCAGTTTGAATTTTATGTAAAAGAGAAAGATTTTTATTCAATATCTCTAAAACTGTTCTAAAGTTAAAGTTTTTTTGAAGCAAGAATGACAACAGTGTTGAAATATCTGTGTAACTCCCTTAGATGCTTTCAGAAAATCACGTTTCCCTTTGCCCTGTGTGTGAGAGACCAGACTTAAAACAATGTGTAAATAGAGATATAATACGAAATAAAAAAAAAATACATTTTCAAGAACATTAAAGCATAACAACTAATTAAGTCAATACTGACTTTGTATAGCACTTGACGTTGCTGGAAATTATTTTCCAACATATTTCAGATATGGAATATGTCCTTTTATCTGACAATTTCCGGATATTGATCAACATTCGTCTTTGTAAGCAATCTTTGATAAACAAAAACTGGACCGACTCACGGATATTTTTTACCGCCATAGTATAATGACTTCCGGGTCATAATATAATGACTCCCTTGTGTTTACTGATATGATTGTTAAAAAGCAAATTAACCCGCATATTTGAATGATTTTCCAAGAACTTTCGTTTTTCATTAGAGTTTCTTTCAAGACTTATGTCCTAAAACACCCGTTCAACTGTTGTTATTCCCTGTCTCCATGGGACATGCAAACTCAGTTTACGGAGTCTGAAATACACGGTGCACATAAGGTTTCCGGCGCAGTTAATTTGGAATAATTAGTTTAGTACTAAGTACATCCGTCCGTTAACACTACTATGGAGCCATTACTTAGTACTAGAAGAGTTAAGCAACTTTTACAGTGATTTCCGCTTATATTAACAATAAAACACAGTCTCATTTTAAGCCTTGCTTCTTTCGTTGTAAAATCTGATAAAATTTTCAATAAAATTATAAGAACATTGTAAGCGATTCGTTATGACATTCATAGAACCGAATTCACAAAAACCTTACAGGGAACTGAAGAGAATATTTATAACTAAACAGGTGAACTAAGAAGCGCAGTAGGTCTAGGAAGAACAATTGTAGAAACTCCAAGAAACGCTTCGTCACTCTTCAAAAATATACCGCATTGTATAAACGCATAAGTAGGGAGTCGGTATTTTAGTTTAGCCGGTGAGCATGTCTGCAATATTTATCTGAATTCCACCATTGTTTTTCCATAAGCAAGAATTTGTTTTCAGAACATATTTCTACGTAATACGTTGAATTAAGTTTTAGTTTCTAACCTTTGTACGAGAGCATTTCCGGAGTTTGCGGTCTATTTGTTTCAAGCGAAGAAATGCATCCTAGAACCACCCGATGGCCTGTGGATTTTAATGATCATTTTCTGATAGAATGCCAAAAATCTCTGCTCTAGCCGAATTTAATAACGTGGCTAGGTCCGTGTCGGCCATGTGATGAAATATTTAACATCACATATGAAGTCATATAGCAGCTGTAAACATGTTGATTAATAACCGTTTAAAAAACAAGCACAAGCAAAAAAAAAAAACAAACAAAAAACAAAAAAAAACAACAAAAAACAAAAAAACAAACAAAACACTAGACCTCAGTCGAAGCATCAAAAACACTCAACAAAAACGTTGTTTATTGATCTATCGGAGAGACAATGATCTCAGAAATATATATTGAATTTTAACAATCCCTCTGTTTAAATGCACAAATATTCAATGTTCAGACAACTTGCCTTCGAAATGAGCGATCGCGTTTGAAAATGTAGACAGAACTTATTTTATCCATGAGGCGCATATTAATCGTCTTTATCAAATAGGATACAAATGCTTTCGACATATTAAGGTATAAAACTATGAATAACGGAAGGCTGCAGACAGTTTGCAACGGATCGGGGGTCGGGGTGTAGAGGAGCGGCTCCAGAGTGTTTGTGTAAATCATTTCACATTAAATTCCTTCAAACATTATTTTTTCGAACACGTTAAAAGCAATTTATCACTTTGTAAAAAAATTAAAATCAGATTCACGAAAACGTGAAATGAAGCAAACAAAGCCTAATGTCATTTACCTTCTAATAATAAAAATATTCAATTAAATTCGTGTATTTTCCGTGTGCGAATATTCAAAAGCATAGTCTGCAAATGCTAGTCGACCAAAAGTTTACTTTCATAACAAGCCATACTTCATAAAAAAGAATGCTATCATTTTTTTCAACTTTATTTCAGAATGTATAGAAACCGTGCCACAGTGAACTGCAGAAAAGATAGACCAGACAGCCACTGAAATACACTAAAAATCAATAGTAGACATGGAAACTAAGCCATGGGGTAACCTAGTGCGAACGGTCTGTGAAATTAGATTTCCTTTTTCCATTTTGTGAAAGTGAAATAAACGTTTGATATTTGAATAAAGTATAGAAGTTAAATTGTTCGCTAGAAACCATGAGCATTTCCGCTAAAAGTTATGTTAGCACAAATTGCATTGCTTTTGTTCCTACAGTGAGTTGCAAATAGACAGCAGAGCTGATAAAATTAAACTATGATTATAATTGATGAATTAATGAATAGGCGTTATTTCTATGTGGCAGAACACTTTGAATTTGAAAAGTTTTAGAAGAGTTCTTCGTTTGATATTGTGATCTGCTTTTGAAAAAAAGTGATTCATAAAATGACTACAATTGTACTTTGTGTTTAAAAGATAAAATACAGAAAAATACATCGTAAATATTCAACAAATCAAATACCACCGCTTGCAAAACTGACTTAGTGTTTCACGTATTCGGAACGCGGTAAAAAGTGACGTTACGATGTTTATTTCAGTAACTTAAACTGTCACTTTACTGATCATCCAGTCACAGCGAAGCAGTTTTCTCATGTATATCTGCCAATAAAACTGCGTCTTGCATTCTACCCGCAGCCAGAAAAAATGTGCCTTAGCAGCGCCAAAGTTGCTGTGTCGTAATTGTCGCTGCGTTGCTACCGGAAATCTTCACTCAATTTTTTTCCTAACCGCTTTTCCATTTCGTACACAAAATAACATTTGAATAACACAATTGCCTGGTAAAAGGAGGAGTTTGAAAGAGACACATTGGACGGCGCTTTAATTGTTTTTTGACAGGTATAACGAAGAGTTTCATTCTTTACCTGACACTGTAAACTCTAATCAGTTTTGCAAACGCTTGTAATATTCAGGGGGGACAAGAGTACCTCACGCATAATCTAAGAAATTTTGAAAACTGTTTAACCAGAAATTTTAATGCAAAGTAGCCTTGCTGCTGAAAAAAATCAGTTTCTGTCAGATAAAAAAAAAATAAAAATAAAATAAGAAAATAAAACGCTTTCATTAAAAATCAAATCAACAGTTTCTAAGGAAGCTGTATCGTTTAAAAGATAAATGTTGACTTTTTGAAAAAAAAGAAAAGAAAGATAGTGTGATTTTTAGCTGTTTAGTAAGAAAGATATACGTTTAACTGTAAACGTTTTTGTAAGAAAGATAGCGTGATTTTAAGTCTTTTTAAGAAAGAAAGTTGCGTGACTGGAGGTTTTATTGTAATGAATAAAACAGCGTGACTGGAAGCTTTATTTTGAGGAAGATAACAGCGTGACTGTTTTTTTTTCTCTTTTTTTGTAAAACAGTAGACAGCGTGGCTGTAAGATTTTTTGTAAGACAGAAAGGAGGGTGATTGTTGTAAGCTCTTTTTGTAAGAAAGAAAGCAGGGTGATTGTAAGCTCTTTTTGTAAGAAAGAAAGCAGGGTGATTGTTATAAGCTCTTTTTGTTAAAAGAAAGCAGGGTAATTGTATGCTCTTTTGTAAAAAAAGAAAGTAGGGCGATTGTTGTAAGCTCTTTTTGTAAGAAAGAAAGCAGGGTGATTGTAAGCTCTTTTGTAAGAAAGAATGTAGCGTGACTATAAGCTTGTATGTAAGTAAGCTTGTTCGTAAGAAGAAAAGCAACCTGACTGTAAGCAGTTTTCTGAAAAAAGAAAGTAGCTTGAGTGTAAGCTTTTTATGGAGAAGGAAAGTCGTTTGTCTTTAAGGTTTGTTCTATACGAACGAAAGTGAAAACACGTGACTGTAGGCTTCCAAATATTTTTAGTTTATAGTTAAATGTACTATGTGACATTTTTGTCTTTACGCAAACACATAGTGGTCATATCTAAAGCAAGAATGTTGTAACACAGGAACTTTGATATAAGAAACAGAAATAGTTTTATCATCAACAAAACGTGGTATCGTCAGAGATAATATTTCAAGAAATCCAGAAATATCCAGCATCAAAATTAGCTCTACATATCTCTACATATCTCAGCTTTTCAATCGTTTTTCAGATACAAGATCTTAACAGATGATTTCTGTTTATGTGGTGCATTTGTTAAATTTTCCCCAAAATAACGTCCCAGAGAAAAAGTTTGAAAGAGAAAGTACTATCGTTTCAATATAAATGCGTTTTATGTTCCGTTTAAATCACTATGTTGAAGTTGAACATGAATATCTATCGGTTTAGTGTAATGAGTCTGGTCACATTTGATGTTACAGCCTTTTGTAGAGATATTTATTGGATAGATAAAAAGTTCTTCTTTCACAACAGTGTATCTAGCAATTTTGGAGACCTATTTCTGAAACAAGTACATGCATTTTAATGCACCGAACAGTTGTATTGGTATAGGCTAAGAAATCAGGGAGTAAATGTGTTCACTAGCACAGGCGTATCATAAGCTTGGGAGACTGCCACTTTTACAAAGCATACTCACAATTTAAAATTTATATATACTGAATAAATCTTTTTCTGGGGCATAAATATTTTGGTGTACAAAGTAGAAAGTGTTTTTTTTTCTGTTTATAGGTACACTTAAGATTTAACTGTTTCAGTATATTTTCGTAAGTAAAGTGATGAATAATCAGTTCTTGCGACCAATTTCCATCAGATTGTAACTGCAGGCATGAGTTAGCGTTAGCAGAGCTTAGAGGTCACTTACAACATTCGTCAGATTTAGGACCAGTTTGACATCCCCCCTCCTTTAAAATAATGGTGGTAATTTGGGGGTGGGGGATATCAGTGGGTAAACTAAGTTGTTTCCAATAAAAAAAAAACTTACCAACAAACAGACACAAAAAATTGAGATTTGGTATGTAGGTTTGGCATCTTATGCAGATAACTCTATAGTTTTGGCCCACAGGCTCAAGGGTCATGCCCACAGCGGCCCGTACTGTGAACATAGTTTCCAATCAATAAATCAAAAATAACTGATCCCAGGCCCTTTAAACATCACAGGATTGTTTAGCATGATCAGTAGATAACCTGGATTGCTTTTGTGTCCATGGGTCAAAGGTCAAACTTACAGGGGCCTACAGTGCAAAAAATGTTTCTTTTATGTTACTCAGAAACTACTGTACATAGATTCCTCTGATTTTACTCGATAGTCTGGCATGTATAGATAAATCCTACTGATTTTATGATCAATGTATCAAATGTCAAGTTCACAGGGGCCTGTAGTTTTCAAGTAGTCTTCGATCAATTAATCCAGGCGAAGAGTGAATCCAGGAATTTGATTCATAGTTCAGATTTCTGAGTGGATAACTCAGGATCCTGTTGTTTCAGACTCACCGTCCTAAGTTGACATTCTTTTTAAATCTTAGAGATTTTTTATCTTAATTGTGTTTGTCGTTTCGAAAGCTTTTGTTAAAACCTGAGAAGACAGTATGCTGAAATATTCCAACATACACACTTATTGGGTAGTTTTGATTCAGGCAAAATCAAGTACTGTGAAAACCGCACTGATATCAGAGAAACAAATTTAAATGAATTTCCTGACATCATATACCTGATAATAATAAATGAAATGCAATACGTCACCAGAGATGTTTTTACGACACGCTCCAACTTGCTGTATTGTATGGATGTGTTCTGTACATTACATGTGTTGAACTGTTTTGAAACCAGCACATTACATTGGACATAATCTGAATCTAAACAGTGTCTACACAAAAGCAATGATCGGTTGTGAATCCACAAAAGTTTGCCACGATCAACTCCTTAAAACTTTTAAGTATTATAATTCTCGTTTTAAAAGTATTCTGCTGTTTTCTTTAATAACTTGCCTCAATGCGTACTTTCGACTCCTTTCATTTAACCTCAACAGTATTATAACGACAAGCTTCACTGGTTAACAAAGTCAGCGAGATATAGTCTCGTATACGTTCATTGTAACGATTTTCTAAATATGTTGAAATCTAAGCAGACGTTTTTTTAAAATGCCGCTGTTAGGACCATAGTGTTTAAATTTGGGGAAAGGGCAGATAAAGAGAAAATTAAAACTACACTTTATGGGAACGAACGAGACAACCCGGATAAAATTACTTTCTCTCAGTTAGACTAAATTGATGCCAAAACATTAGAGCTTAGAGCTACTGGAAGTAGTTGGAATGCGACGCTTGAACGAGAAAAAAATAAGTGTAATAAATAAATAAATAAATAAATACATATATTAAAACCGTGTAAACTCATAACCTCGTGACTTAAATACAAACTTGAAAAATAAAATTATATAAAACTAGAAGTACGATATTTATGAAGATGATAATTGATTAATCATCATTACACTAGCAGAAATAAGATCCATTCATTAAATACAATTTATCTCGGCTTGAAGAACAGCTAAATGCTGCTGTACTCTCTTAGTTATGTTCAGAACTTGATTGATTAACACAACAACATTTCAGGAAGAAGAACAAAACTTAGGTTGTTTCAATGAATTAATCAAGAAGTTCAGACAAAATATCTATTTAATCTTGTTTTTCAGATAATTTCGAACGGATTCTTTCTACTTCTTCATATTGTGCTTGTAAAGCTTTTAATATTAAAAGTATTGGAACATTTGAATATCTGCTTTATGTTGAATTGCATGTACACAATGTCTGACGTTATCTAAAGCATATACAACATCAATTTTTGAATGTTTGCATAAACGTTGATATAAATGGTTAAAAATCCAAGGTCACATTATTATATGTAGCACTATTTTCTCATAAGTTTCGCATCACAAAATAGAAAACGCAGACGATACAAGAAAACAATATGCCCTTAACATTTTTGCCACAATGCTTAAACTGTACAATGATCAAAGCTGTTATTAATGTATACACAAACACTTATTACTCTTTTTCAAAGTTTACTAATAAAAAGGGATACGCTCCCTTACCGTTACATCACACCGCTGCTTTATCTATTGTAGATTTATGATATTGACCTTTACAATGAACTTTAAACTGTACCAATATCCCCGCGACCGAAAAATCTTTACACCAGAAATAAGAAAGTGAAACCTTTGACAGATGCGAAGAGAGAGAGTCGGCAAATGTATAAAGTGTAGGAGATAGTTGCTCATATAATTGATTGTGTTTGTAATTCTATACAAGGATGAATATACTTTTACGCTATTGGCTTGCCTGTCTTACCTTTACCTATTGTTGTGTAATCCTATACAAGGATGAATATATTTTTACGTTATTGGCTTGCCAGTCTTACCTTAACCTATTGTTATGTAATCCTATACAAGGATGGATATATTTTTACGTGATTGGCTTGCCTGTCTTACCTTTACCTATTGTTATGTAATCCTATACAAGGATGGATATATTTTTACGTTATTTGCTTGCCTGTCTTACCTTTACCTATTGTTATGTAATCCTATACAAGGTTGGATATATTTTTACGTTATTGGCTTGCCTGTCTTACCATTACCTATTGTTATGTAATCCTATACGAGGATGGATATATTTTTACGTTATTGGCTTGCCTGTCTTACCATTACCTATTGTTATGTAATCCTATACGAGGATGGATATATTTTCACGTTATCGGCTTGCCTGTCTTACCTTTACCTATTGTTATGTAATCCTAAACAAGGATGGATATATGTTTACGTTATTGGCTTGCCTGTCATACCTTTACCTATTGTTATGTAATCCTATACAAGGATGGATACATTTTAACGTTATCGGCTTGCCTGTCTTACCTTTACCTATTGTTTATAATTCTATACAAGGATGGATATATATTTACGTTATGGGCTGGCCTGTCTTACCTTTACCTATTGTTTGTAATTCTATACAAGGTTGATGACATTTATGTGTCACTGTTTTGATTTCCCACTTATACAATACTTTTTTTGACGAAATCGTTATTTAAGACGCGTTTGAACTTTGGAGCAATAGGCCTTTGTGAGATGAAAAAAACCAGGTCTACATGATTGCTAGAAAGTTCAGTTTTTCTGTCAGTAGATAAAAACTTCCTGTTTATTTTTTATGTTTTTTTTTTTGCTATAATTTCAGGAACAATTCAATACGAAAAAGGTTTTTATTTTAGAATACAAATCTGCGTTGCACCAGTACATTTATTAGTTTAAACATATTTATTTCCAGAATATGAAGTAAGCATATATGAAGATACACACATATCAGTTACATATATTCCAAGAAAACGATTAGAATGGAGTACAGACTTCCTAGAATTCTCTAGAATTCTTCTCCTTTAAGGTAATATTTAACATGTACTTATTTTGTAATACGTAAAGTTTCCTGAGAAATCAAGAACTAAAAATATTGATTACATTAACTACAAATATTCAAAGATATAAAGATATTTTATTTCTTGTTGCATCTTTTCTTTTAAACTGACTTTAGTCTTGCAAAATAAAAGACTGCTTAAACTTGGTTAAATCTGGCAAGACCGATAGTTTCCTTGATAAAGCTGCATTACTTTGTGTATGTTTTATTATATTATTAGTACAATATTGCGGTATTTCCTGTATTTTTCTAAATCCCGATTATTCACAGACCTATTTCATTTAAAAGAAATGCAATATTTTCTGAATGAACGAAAAAGACTAATGGAAGAGGAAATTTTGACTTAATTAGTTGCTTTTTATAACAAAAAAAAACCATTCGTTTTCATTTATAACAGTGACCAATCTTTTTTAGTATATGTAGTCTTCTGTAGTAGTAGAATATGTAAGTATAAAATGTCTCTGATACTATTATAATTTACTTGTAGAAAGATGTTTCCCTAATGTAGGATCTCATTACAATGCATTAAGTAAAATATGACCTCATTATTTAATTTCAAACAAAACAAAATTTAAAAAATCCTCATGTAATCTTGCTGCATCTCTATAATTTTTCCGATGATGTTTTGTGAATACATAAATCCTCACGTCGTCTTGCTGCATCACTATAATTTTTTTCCGATGGTGTTTTGTGAATACATAAATCTTCACGTTGTCTTGCTGCATCATTATAATTGTTTTCGATAATGTTTTGTGAATAGATAAATCCTCACGTTGTCTTGCTGCATCACTATATTTGTTTCCGATGGTGTTTTGTGAATACATAAATCCTCACGCTGTCTTGCTGCATCTCTATAATTTTTCCGATGATGTTTTGTGAATACATGAATCCTCACGTTGTCTTGCTGCACCACTATAATTTTTTTCCGATGGTGTTTTATGAAAAGATAAATCCTCACGTTGTCTTGCTGCATCACTATAATTGTTTCCGATGATGTTTTGTGAATAGATAAATCCTCACGTTGTCTTGCTGCATCACTATAATTGTTTCCGATGATGTTTTGTGAATACATAAATCCTTACGTTGTCTTGCTGCATCACTATAATTGTTTCCGATGATGTTTTGTGAATACATAAATCCTCACGTTGTCTTGCTGCATCACTATAATTGTTTCCGATGATGTTTTGTGAATAGATAAATCCTCACGTTGTCTTGCTGCATCACTATAATTGTTTTCGATAATGTTTTGTGAATACATAAATCCTCACGTTGTCTTGCTGCATCACTATAATTGTTTCCGATGATGTTTTGTGAATACATATATCCTCACGTTGTCGTGCTGCATCACTATAAGTTTTTCCGATGATGTTTTGTGAATACATATATCCTCACGTTGTCGTGCTGCATCACTATAAGTTTTTCCGATGATGTTTTGTGAATACATATATCCTCACGTTGTCGTGCTGCATCACTATAAGTTTTTCCGATGATGTTTTGTGAATAGATAAATCCTCACGTTGTCTTGCTGCATCACTATAAGTTTTTCCGATGATGTTTTGTGAATACATATATCCTCACGTTGTCTTGCTGCATCACTATAATTGTTTCCGATGATGTTTTGTGAATAGATAAATCCTCACGTTGTCTTGCTGCATCACTATAAGTTTTTCCGATGATGTTTTGTGAATACATATATCCTCACGTTGTCTTGCTGCATCACTATAATTGTTTCCGATGATGGTTTGTGAATAGATAAATCCTCACGTTGTCTTGCTGCTTCACCATAATTGTTTCCGATGATGTTTTGTGAATACATAAATCCTCACGTTGTCTTGCTGCATCACTATAATTGTTTCCGATGATGTTTTGTGAATACATATATCCTCACGTTGTCTTGCTGCATCACTATAATTGTTTCCGATGATGTTTTGTGAATACATAAATCCTCACGTTGTCTTGCTGCATCACTATAATTCTTCCGATGATGTTTTGTGAATACATATATCCTCACGTTGTCGTGCTGCATCACTATAAGTTTTTCCGATGATGTTTTGTGAATACATATTAAATATTGTTTTAACCAAACATGATCTATATATATTTCCTTAGAAATCATCAACACAAACAGTGTGACAGAAAATCATTATGACTGACCTCTAGATCATTAATATCTAAATGCATCGCTTAATGCATCGCTGAGAGTAAACATATTAAGCTATCGACAAAAAAATCAAATTTTACAGACAGACGGACAAAGATGAAACTAATAAGCAATCTGAATACTAAAATATAACCCTCCGAGGTAAATAAATACAAAACCGATTGTGTGCAGTTGTAAAGACAGAATCATTGTCGATTTTATTTTGCAGATTATTCGTACGTTTATCGAAGGTAGCATATCCAACAAAAAATATTTATGAAAAAAATGCATAAATCATGTGCTGTTCTTTATAAATGCGAATTGAATGCTAACAAACAAGAATGTAAAATACATGATCAGTCCATAGGTGTCTATGCTAAAGGTACTCAAACAACGGCAAAACAACATCAACAACAACATCAACAACAAAACGAATTGTTATCAAAATTATTGGGTAAGTTTTTTATCAAAATGTAAATAAATATATGTTGATAAGATAAGATTTTGTTTTCAAAAGCAAAAATTAAGCAAGATTGTGTGATATAAATTCTTACGAAATGGAAAAAGAAATCTGAAAAAGATATTAAACATCCTATCAGAAAGTAGCGACTTATCACCTTACAGCTCTAAATAAAGTTTAGAAATGCATAATGGTTTCGGTTACGAAAACAAATTTCGAAGAAATAATTAAGTACTTCGCAAGTGAGTACATGTTGTTACTTTTATTATAGCAGCACCGTGTGTTGAAGTAAAACTGTCTTAATGGTTCGGATGTAAAATTGCAGTTTATTATTATAAAATTTAAGGCACAATCTCAAAATGAGTGAATGAATTTAGTCTATTTATATTACAACATCATTGCTTTTCAGTCCGGGCATTGAATCATTGTATTGTCTATTATTTTTGTTTATCATCTAAAACGGTCGTATACCAGAACATAGTATATTTTGATATTACATATCTAAGTGAATGCATTCATTAGGCACTCCTTTCTTGGATACTGCTTCTTTACTTTAGTGCTAATGTTCAAAGCACTTGACTTTCAAAGTATCACTTCCAAAACAATTTAAATTACCAAGAAATGATTGAAGTTCATTTGTGCTGATTATTTTGGAACATCTTTTTGTTTGAAAAAAAAGAAAATTATATTCGCGCTACTTAAACTGTTTCCTATAGCTCATAATATTTGCTATAGCCTCTGGGCTTTTTAAGTGATATTAACTACGATTGCGAAAAAAGTTTTACGTGACACTTTACAAGATGCAGATGTAGGAATTGATAAAACTAATCTCTTACTGAACTCTAAGTATAATATTGCAATCTGCTGTACACGATTCTGAATTTACATTATGTGTTAACCAATCAGTTTTATTCTTTTATGATAGCATTCACTGTTTTATGAACTGTCAGTAAAGACTCATATAATTTACAGTCGGTGGAAATTGATTGCCATTCGAACTCTTTCCTTATAGAGGTTGAACCGGGAGTGCTGTACAGAAGATACGATCGATTCAATATACCCTGACAAAGAAGAAAATAACTTTATATTTTATAGATATATGCTAAGCTTATAGATTTACTTTCAGTCAACTGAGTTTCTGTTACTCTTAAACAAATTATTTCGCCTTGACGATAGCTATCAAACACTAATAAACAAATTATCAAATAATCAAATAAACAAAACGCTTGTATAACTCACAGATTTTGTATTGTCACTAATTTATAGAATTAATCAGTAATTTGTATAAACGTTCATGAACATGACAAATGTCACTTCATAATTTTCTCTGTTTACATAGTAAAGAATATACATTATTATACAAATGTGAACATAATGGTAGGCAATTTCCTATGGCACATCACAACTATATGGTAAAACCTTCCTTATTTCAATGACTTACCATGATTATTCGCTTATTGCAATAGAACAGTTCATAAATTATTCAATAATAGACAAAATCTACATTAAGACAGTGGAAATTGTTTCTCTTAATAAAGCAGAGAAAAAGAAGGTGACAACAAAGTCTAGACACATCAAAGCATGTGTTAAAACGTTTAAAAGTGCTTTAGAGAATGTTTGTGTAACAGAAGAGTTATTCTCTTGAAGAAGTATCTCTTACATAAGAAGTAAATATATATTTTCTTTCACATAGATTTTAAAACATTATTCAATTAGACGTGTTTTGTATGTAACTTGTAATTTGCAGACATGGCTCAAAACCTTGTAGTCAGTGTAAACTCTGTCGCAGTATCAAGAAAACAGGTATACAAAAATCCTTGACTGGAACGCAAAAATGTTAATGCAATGTCGCATCTTTGTGAGGCGGGGCGCAAGGCGAAAATACGACACATTTAACTTTTCAAATTTTCTTGTTTTCGCCTGGCGGGACGAAAATAAAAAGACACGAAACATTGAAGGAAAAAAAACGACACATAGAATGTAGCGAGTTTTCGTGTGGCGGGGCGAAAGGTCGCCACGCGAAAACACGACAAACTTATAATTTATCGTGTTTTCTCATGGCACGTTTTTGCCCTGCCATATAAAGATACGACAAACTTTAGGTACAGACACGGCACATAGAATGTGACGTGTTTTCATGTGACGGGGCGAAAGGTCGCCAAGCGAAAACACGCCAAAATTGCAATATTTTCGTGTTTTCGCATTTTCGCCCCGAAAACACGCTCATTAGACATGGCAAAAATCAGCCTCCAAAGTTGTCTTTCAATTGATCAGTTTGATCTTACTACTTATAATCAAACTCCGCACTTAATGAAATCATGTAGATTTCCTGTGGCGTGTCAAACATTGCAGTTTAAATGCAATATTTTTTAAAATTTATGTTCAATATCTTTTAGTTATATGGAATATATTTTCATTTAAATGCAACCTTTTTATTTAAGGCTATGAATTTCATTTAAATGCAATAAATTTTACCCTATATTTTTTGTGTATTTTTGTACCCACAATGCAATTATTGCATTTAAACCATGTGAAAGTGTAATATAACATTTCAGTAGGAAAAGTATTGAATATAAATCAAATATTGTTCATTACCATGAAATTTATAACATAAATCTAAACTTTTATTGAATATAAATGAAATTTTATTGAATATAAATAAGATATTATAAAATACTTTATTTACTAAACAAGCTAAACTACCTTAAAGTTGCCGTTTAACTATTGTTTAGCGTTTTCCCTGTACTAAAGTCTTATGATTTCCTTCAATATTTAGAACTGAAAGACTCAACAAGAACAAATTGCATTTACAGTAAAATGTTGACTTACATAATATTTTCCTTTTTCAACGGCATGTATAAGGGTATTATCTAGAAAAAAATGAAGAGATGAGACTAAAAACAAATAACACCTGATTTTATACTTTTATAAATTATATGATTATATGCCTTATACATACTAAATGCAAAAAGTACCTTGACTGGGGCGGGTCGGTAACATTTTTCTTGACTCGCCTGTGTCAGTTTTTAACGATAAAGTGTAATAATTGAGACAATCCCTCACACAAAATTTGTCCTTAAACAGCACCCTTCAGCGTACGAGGAAAAGACAAAACAAATGCATCTCTTAGATACTGCTTTCATGGCTTCCAGTATTAAAATCGTGTATTGAAGCTATTCAGTCAAAACGATTTGAAGAGCGAACGCACAGGGTACAAAAATATTTTTATTGTTTTACCAGACAAAAATAAATGTCAAAAATTTGTTTCTATTTGAAACAAGGCTTATTTGATTTGAATTAACTGCTGCAGACATTTTCTTTTGAATGAGACTCTCTGTCTAAAAATAACAGTTACTTTGTTTAAAAAAACGCTGACATTTCAAAACGACTGTCTTTGTTTGTTGTTTGCCAAATCATTTTTAATTGTCGGGGAAAAGGTGAAATGGAACTTTGTTTCATATAGATCGGCAATAAATTTCAATTGTCAGTAAATGCTGTTCAATTTTTTTATTGAACATTTCGTACTACTGGCTCAGGCATTAAGGAACACAAACCAAAATGAGACTGATATGTTTTTGAACATATTTGCTCTCGCGTTTCTTCCTTCTCTTTCTCAACAGATCCTTTGATCGAGTTCTTAATTGATTTTCTTTGACAGTAGTGATAAGTTTTACAATGGTCTCGACTGAATAATCGAAGAATTTAAGGACATTGACATATTGAATCTGACAGGATATTTTATAGTTACTTCACGTTTTTGCAAATGAAAGATTTCATACATCTGGTTTTATCTAGTAAGCTGACAGATTACTAGGAGCAGGTTTATCATTGTATTGGTATTGTTTTGCAGTGTGTTCTGAGTTTTATAATGAGCTACCCGTTTCGATGTAATATCACTCATGAGTGAGATGAAAATTTTACAGATTGTAAAACTTGAGAAAAACTAGAACTAGTTAAAGTGATGATTTCAAACAAATATTTTTAGAAAAAAAAGAAAGTTGTTCCTTTAAGAAGGTACAACCACTTCGAATAGTCGTAACGAAACGGTATTGTTATGACTTTGAAGTTTTTGACAGTATGACTTTAATATAACGCTGCTATTCTTTGTGAAGTTTTCATTGATTAACAATAATAACTTGCTGAAACGGTAACAAATTATGGTGCCTAAAATAAAAACGGAATAATACGTGATTTGTTCATATCTTTATTTATCCTTTTTTACCATGACCTGTACATATCTAAAATTAAACAAATGTACATACTCATTCGATATATGCAAGAAATGTATATTTTAACTAAATTCATAAAACACATGTTCAGATGCAACAAAGTGAAAATCTATAGATACAAGATAAATTCTTAAAACATAAATCATAACAAAAGAAAAATAGACATAACAATTCACTTAAACATTATTATTCTCATTAAGAACACATAAATCTAATTGAAATGATAATGACATGAATAAAATATCATTTACAACGATTATTTTACAAGACACATACTTTCATTATATGCTAATAGAAAAGTAATTTGATATAGGCCCATTAATTTTTCCGAGGTCGGTTTTATTGAGTCTGTTCCAAAACCAAATAACAGAACCTTTATCAAATCATTTTAATAACAATTTTATTTGATAGAAACTAGTTATCCAAAAGCTTATTTGCTTAAATCTAAACTTTGTTAAACAAATCACTACAAACAATTCACGTCTATTTGTAAATACAAGAACTTTAAGTCCTTGATAAGGCAAATCATATACCGTTATGAACTTCACACTTCCACAGAGCTCAGTCTCATATATAGAATAATTTTATTCCTCCAATACAGAAATCATAACATATCATTCAATCAATTATAAATATAAATACATATTAAATACAGAGCTGAAAAAAGGTAGAACCTCTATAGAAAAGAATTATATACAAGTATAAACATATTTGAAGAAGATATAATCAATTATTTATTAATTCATGAACAGTCATTTTGAGCAAAGAGCTAGCAACGCCATTTTTATTTCAAGTTTAAAATTAAAACAAAGTTATCAGTCGGAAAGTAATATCATGGTGGTCGTAGAATGAACAAAGCTGACATTAAGGAATTCATGACTATAACACATCCTCAAAGACATTTCTGAAAAAAAACAACATAAAATCAGTTGAAATAACATTTATGCTGGCAAACCTTTCCAACACAATAGGTGAATTCATGCATATTAAAGAATCTGACACTTAAAACGAATCGCTATTGTAGTTTCTTATTTTGACGTAGGACAAAGAATTGCTGTTGTCTAAACAACAACCGGTGGATATGCAGAAGTAAATATAAATTCTACAACAAAATTAGATAAATATAACATAAAATCCCAAAATAAGATGATTGGTACAGTCTAATTTACATATGAATGGTGTCGATAAAACAAGACACATTTAAAGATATGCTTTAAAACACTAACAACTTTTTGAGGAATGTATATTATACAATGGAAAAGGGTATAATAAGTGCTATTAAATAACGTTTTCTTGGTACGAACATGTACATATTATCAAGTAAGGAATTGTTAATATGATCAAAGCAACGTGATGTGCAGTCATGCTGTTCACTTAACACACATTTAGTCAACATACAAATTTTCTGTTTTTTTGTTCTTGCCACTTTGTCCAAGGAACACTTTTTCCAAAAATCGTTTAGTCCTCTTAAAGGAACTTTTCCTCTCCTTTGCCTTGGGTACTTTACTCTCATGCTCTTCACCGTCGGCGTCAGATTTAAGTCTGATTTGTTTATGTATACCCACAAGAAGTTCGTCAACACGATGGTTAAGTGCTGCTGAAAGTTCTATATATTTACACCCATACCCATCGGCGGCTGATCGGCCCTCTGAAAATTGACAATAGTATGCATAGAAGCTTATTTCGTTTTAATTAATTAATGGATACCGATAATTAATATTCATTTATTCTTTCCACCAGTATAGAAAACTTCAGCTGTTAGTATTTTTCCATTAGTTTTGTAAGTGTCTTCTCACTTTCATTATTGGAGAAAACACAGTAAATTTGAATTAACAGCATATGTTTGGTTGTTCAAAAGTTGGGTTTAGTATTTTACTTCATTTAGCATAAAATAAAAGAAATGCAACAAAGGTAAATGTCTGTGGACGCAGGTGTTGCACTATACATGCAATATTGACAAGGTAACGAACTAGCTTTACATAAGTATTTTCTTGTTTCGTTGAATTATGTATCCTGTTTGCGTTTTCATTTTACATTATAAAATATATAGGGCTGAAAGATAAACATTTCTTTATCTTGCAAAATCCCACAAAACATATGAATTGCCATAGCAATGAAAATGCCACTTAACCGTATCAGCGACACTGCGGGATAAACGTAACAGAATATGATGCTAAAATGTGTCGGTTTATCGTCAACGCTTTGACCTTTTAAATTATTGAAATAATATTGCGATGCATGCAGTGTAAGAGAGCTACACCATGGTAATCTAAACTCAATTCTTGTTTACGTAATTGGATGATTCTTACGTGACTTTCGGAAGCTTACGCCTTTTTTTATTGTTCTTGTGTGTGTTTTGGTTTTGTTTTATATTATTACTGACGTCTTGTTTTTATCAATATCCGTACTGAAGAAAGTCTTAGCAATAACGTACTTTAAATTATCAATTGCCATTCAAACTGATTCTTATGTAAGTAATTAGTTACAATACTTAAAATGCCATATAATTATTACATAACATCGTACCCCATTTCGGCGAACTCACCTTCTTGACTGATTGTTCTTTTGCGTACCAGGTCTGACTTGTTACCAACAAGGATTATTGCCTTGTTTGAGCCCACCTCTTCCCTTATTTGCTTCAAAAGGTCAATGGCAATGTCAAAGGTCACCCTTTCAGTAATACAGTAAACGACGACAAAGGCGTCTATCTGGAAACTTTCATCTTGGTCCTGTAATATCAAAATTTAATAATATATTCAAAGTCATATCAATAAATTGCTAACATAGTTACTTATATTCTAATTGCTTCCAAATATATGACGATCCACACCGTTTATGTCCAACGTCAGCTGCCCGTGCCATCCTCTGACAATAAAACAAAGAACACGTGAATGAATAAAATATTTTGACAGAGCAGTGTTCTTCAGTACTCTTGACCTTATCTTTAAGGTACTTACTGCCAGAGCAGTAAGAGGCACTTACTTTCTTTTCTACAAAACAATAATCCAATTATGCCGTTTTCCTCCCAAGAAAATAGAAGTATAAATCTCCAGCAGAATGTTTCCATCATTAAGTGCCAAATTAATGTTATCTCAATCAATAGATAAGCTATCTACTATACTTTTAGGACAGAACGCATTTTCCTTGCAAAATATAGTGTTCCATTTTGTGTTAATGCGATATTATTTTCTTTCTAAAGATCCGGGAGCTGTAAATCATGAAAAACAGAAGCATAACTGATCAACACCAACGGGAAAATTGAATTGGTACAGCAGCGCGTTTCACCATTGAATAATATTATGTATTAATAAACGAGGTGAGAACAGATGTTGTTTTCCTACAGTTTGATAAATAGCAAATAATTTTACTAAGGTTTTAGAACCATAAAATATCTTTTCAACCCTGGATGGAATGAGCTTTTGAAAGAAACATACTTTCCAATGATGGAATATAGACAATATAAGACATGTACAGCATATGCTATACTTCAAACCTCACAACATTTAAAGTAAGAGAAACAGGTTTTTTTTATTATTTTTTTTTATTTATTTATTTACTTAATCTGAACATAAAAAGTAACAAAAACAATGTCATTTGTAATGACTCATGAAAACCTACTGATTGCTTACGGAAAATAAGTGTATATTTAGCACAGCCAATTATGAAACCCGACGAAATATAGACACGGTACAGAGTGGAAAGGTATCAAATCAATGGAATCTATAACTCTTCAGAGTTGAGATAAGGCATTATGAATGTAATAACCTTGCAAATGTCTATTACAAGTCTATTTGTCAAATTTACGCTTTAGTTTAATTTGTTAAATAGTACCGATGTACTACCCTTATTTAGAAAAACAAAATGAACCAAATCACTTTGAAACTTTCTGAATGATCTTTATATTCTGGCTTTTATTTCCTGTAGGCTTATAATCATGTACGAGAACATACACTTATCAAAAGTTACATTTTTGGGGGTAATTTAAGAAGAATTTTTGAAAGAAATTTAATGCTTAAACCCAAACAAAATAAGACAGGTTTTCGGGAAATAGTAACAGAAAAGTTTCTGTAAGTATACAATATCTTCAGATTTTCCTTTAAAACTGGATTTGTAACAAATTTTTCACTTTTTTTATTTGTTTGAAAACAAAATATGATATTTTTAGTATTCTAATTGAAATAGAGCGTTTGTTACCGAAATATTACAATTTTTATAAGATTAATTTTGAAATCGGACACTATTTGAATGAATATGTTATTGAAATAGGACGAATTATGACAAAATTGACATAGATCGTAATCTGATTTCTTGTTTAGCTTCAGGAGAATGTATCAAAAGAGACGCACGTTAATTAGATCGACATTTAACTGGAGCAAATTTTGTCTGACAACTTTCGTCGCGGAAGGAAATTTCACAAGATTGTTCCTCCATTTAGGAAACGAAGTCTGAGTCAATCTGAAGTTCATTTATTTCCTGTCAAAATATTCCATTGTGACAAAGATTTATAACAGATTAAGATGCTGAAAAAGGTTTTCTTCTGTCATTGCTTCCGGTAATATATTTTACGCACAGTGCGTTTAATATTCATTAATTACAATGCAGTGTAAGTTTGAAGTCACGTGCATAAGTTAAAATGTAAGTGAGTGTTTTTTGTTTTGTTTTGTTTTGTTATTGTTTTTTTGTGTTTTTTGCACACCATAGCTTTCTTTTTCACTATGTGTCAATACCGTATTCATAAGTACTGTTTTCAGTTAATTACTACCGGGTTATAAATCGTCATGTAGCTTAAAGCTTGTATTAGATAAGGGTCGTACAATAGAGTCAGTTTGAAACTATTTTATATTAGAAAATGTTTTACTCAATATCTCAAAAACTGTTCTAAAGCTCAAGTCTTAGTATATGCCAATTTTGAAACAAGAATGACGACACTGTAGAAATATCTGTGCAAGGTGCTTTCAGAATATCGTTTTTCTCTTGCTTTTCGAGCTGTGAATAAAATCAGTTTTAACTTACACAAAGTCAATATTAATAAACTTTGCAACAAATAATAACTATGCTCATAACAGTAAGCTCGTGAGCTTTTATTCTGTTTTCCCAAGCTGTGATAATTGTACAGGCATATGAAAATATAAATTCGATTACAATGATTGGCTTAAATATTTGTACGTAAGTTTGTTGATATTTTCTTATCATTAAGATTTATTAAGGTAAAAGATCTCGGTTACTATTTTCTAAGATGCTTAACGAGCTGAGATAATTACGATCGATTGAAGACTACAATAATTTTAAGCTCTTGAAAACAGAAAAGACAGGTATTTGCAGAATGTTATATCCTTACGTCATTGACCCCATCAAAATGCAATAGAGCATCTTTTTTTTCACAAGAATGAAACGAAGACCATACTTTAATGTAACCCGGAAAAATCCACCTTCCCTGAGCTAAGTTTGAACTCGGGTACCTTCAATTACTAAGCGGACACTCTACCACGTCGCTATAAAAGCTAGCTGATAGGCAAGGGAGTAGAAGTGCCGTATTATACTCCTGCTACATTAAAAAATGTGTTAAGAAATAGAAATATACTATATTCAAAGTATAACAATTTATGAAGTCAATAAACTGACTTTGTATAGCACTTGACATCGCTGGAAAATATTTTTGATATTGAAAATATCCTTTATTCTCACATTTTCCGGATATTGATTAGCATTCCTCTCTGTGGGCAATCTTTAAAAAACAAACATGGACCGACTTAGGCAGTTTTTTACCCCCATAGAACAATGGCTTCTTGGTCATAATATAATCTCCCCTGCGATTAGTAATAAAACCATTAATAAAGCAAATTTATCCGCTTTAAATAGCTTTCCATGTATTTTTGTTACTCTTTACAGTTTATTCAAAGACCCCCTGTTTAACTTTTGTTGTTCCTTGTCTCCACTGGGTCCAGACATGCCAGCTCAGTTTAAGAGACTATAAAACACGAAGCATTAAGGGTTTTATACGATGTCCTGTTCCCCCAAGTTTCACGGGAGCGAAGATACGACCACACGAGAATTTTTTTCGCATTTTCGACCTTCAGAAATCGCTTACAAACACGAAAACTGGGCGATAATAATCGACCTAGCATTTTTAAAACTTCGTCTTTGTGGGAACCACACTGCGAATTCTGCAAATTCTAAATGTTAAACTTCGCGTTGTCGCCCTTAGACTAAATGTACGATATAACTTGATCTTTCTCACTGATATTTTACTAGGACACCGTCTGATAGTGTTAGGGTAGGGCAACAAAACTACTTCTATAGACCAAAAAATATTCTTATTCTTCGATTAATGTTGTTTGTTTTTCTGAAATTTTGCATTGGGATGGACACGTTTTCGGCAAATATCGGTGTCAATACAAATTAAAACGTAGATAGTTGGTCACGGAAAATTCATCCCAACAAGAGTTAGTCCTGGGACGGCGACGCGAAGTTCAGAGAACATTTCTGATTTCGGAGTCATTTTTTTCAATGCAAAATATCAACCAGGGATTAATTATGTATCTGGTCAAAATACTTCTATACACTGGCACAAACAATTTAGTGTTTGTCACTGTGGAAAATTACATCCAAGTCATATTTTACTTATTGTAGTTTAATTGTCATACAGAATATTTCTTTTGGAATAAAAACATTTCAAATACTGAAACTTATTTCAACATCATGCAGTTATTTCCAGATTTAATTTGGCCTTAACGATATCAGACTGTTTCTTTTTTCTTATTCTAAATCATGTGTCTATTTATCAAATTTATCTTCTTAAACCTTAATTTTTAGTCAATGCTCGAAGTAAATATCATCTGCCTTAATTGTAAGAAAAATGCTGCTATTATTTCTACCTGGAAATCTTCTGATTGTACAAATTCTAGTGTCGATTCTTCGCCATCCACTTGCAATGTTATAGTTCTGTCCCCCTCTGATTGTGCTGAAAATATAGAATGAATATTCATCTCTAAGTTATTTCAAATTTTGGATTGACTTCAGCACACACACTGCTATTTGTCGTAACAATTTCTGTTTTGTTTTTTTCGTTTTTTCCTTTTTTTTGTTCTTGTTTCTTTTTTTCATTAAGCAAACACATATTGAGCAGACATCGAAAACGTAAGTTCCTACGGACGCAATGAAGTAAAAAAAAACATCCTAGAACACCCAAGGCCTTGTGAGAAAGTGATCTTCATAACTGTGATTTATAATGATCACTTTCTGACAGGGTGCCAAAAAATCTCTGCCCTAGCCATGTGATAGCTCTGTGACGGCCATGTGTTGAAATATTTTTTTATAACACGGTAACGTCACACAACATTTGTAAACATGCTGGTTCATAACAGTACGAACAAGTTTAAATAACTAGACTTTTATCAAAACAGATAAAACTCTGAAAATAAAACAAACAAAAAGTTATTTATTTATCCGAGAGACAACAATCTAAGAAATATATAGATAGACTTTAAACAATCCCTCTGTTTAAATGCACAAAATATTCAATGTTCAGACAACATGTCTACAAAATGAACGATCACTGTTGAAAATCTAGACAGAACTACTCAATTCGTGTGATGCATATTAAGTGTCTTAAATCACATAGGATACACATGCATTCAACATATTTAGGTACACAATTTAGGATCCGGGGGTGGGGGGAAGAGGGGTGTCTGCTCCAGACGTTTCGTCTCACATTAATTTCCGTAAAACTGATTTTGATAAAGCTAAGAGCGGATTTTTTATTACTATATCAAATAAAAGTAAAAAAAAATAACAAAAACATGAAAACAGCCAAATACTAAGTAACTTTATCTACATGCCAGTATTATTATACAACTGTGGTCTTATCACTAGACACTAGAATAGTTTCAAGACTTTCAACAACAAGAACAAGCCATAATTTCTGACGTAGCAAAAGCATTAACACTTGGGTACCATAGCACCTTGAACTGCGGTCAGTAGATAGATCGAACAGTCAATGAAATACAGTGTAAACAACTGCAGACATGGAAATCAAGCTATGCGAAAACTTAATGCAAACGGTTGACACAATTATATTTTGCTTTTACCAATTTGTGAAAGAAAAATAAACATCTTATCAGTTAAATAGAAGTTAAATTGAACATGGTGTTAAACAGAATAACTTTTAAAGTCGTAAATATTCGTCATTTAGATATTTTGCTAGTTTTCTAATAATAGAACATGTAATTGCTGGAAACACAGCAAATAACGTTCAGATAAAATGAGGGTAACTCAAAGTCGCGCTTGATCTGTCTTTGAATGGTTCGAACAGGTTTAATCAGGAAATTTAATGTGGATTAATTTTGAAGATTAAATAAATCATTTCTTGTCAGCGCAGTCAAAAGACAGACTTCAGAAAAGAAAAAAAAAGACTGAGTAGATATCAAATGTGTCAGGAAGTAACAAAAATAAGATTTTAAAGGTTCAAATGAAGCTGTACTTTTATTTGGCTTTGATGTAATGTCATTTTCCCTAAAGAGAAACTATTAGTAGTAAATAATTGTATTTAAAAGCACACTGTAGATAGAAGATCAGATCACAGAACCACTTGTCTTTACCAGATGTAAAGAAAATACAATTAAAATTGCAACTAGGTGCAGCTTTTTTGAAACTATAGTCTTTGTTGACGTCTTTTATTAATATTTTGTCACCACGATAATTCTATTAATCATTTTAGGTGCTTTTCTGAAAACTTCCCTTTGCTGAAATATCATTTTTATGACGAAATGGAAATATAACGATAATCCAAACCACGGAAATTTAAATATCATTAAGGTCTCTGGTAACATTTTATTGCTTTTCTTTATCAAACTAAACAAATTGGTCTGCGCGGTAACAAATCATTGCTTAGGCACACGTGCACGTTATACACTAAAACATTGATTAAACGTGAAATTAGCTTCCATGGTAATAATGATGAAAGCTGTCATCAGAATCAGTTACAAAATAAGTGAAAATACAGGCTGATGATATAAGACTCCTCATTAGTAATTTTGTAAGTCATCTGCAGAAAGATGCCATTACTGGAACAGTGTTCATTAGTTATAATTACCTTAAGTTTAATCATATTTATTTTTCGGAATATGTGCACATACCGTTACAACATACACATACATATTAACATACTATTCTTTAGTAAAGGATCAAAATGAAAGACAAGGTCTTATAAAACTCTTCTAAAATTGTAGAGAAGAAATATTTGTTTCTTATTTGTTAACAAAAATCTGAGAAAAACATATACAATTTTATCAAAAAAGGAAAAACAAATTATTTACCTTTGACAGTGAATACAGTTGTGAAGTTCTGCTTAAAATATATCTGCAGAAAATTGGTTAATATGTTAGGACTTTTATCAAAAGTTATATTTCAGATACTAGTAACAATTGTTCATTTATAAATTACTTGGACACAAATATACGATATTTTTTTTCTGAAAATTTAATTTAAACAAAGAATTCAAGTGACTATCAAACCTTATCCACATTCAGCCAGATTGTACACAGTATTTCTAACTGTGATTTGATGTAGAAGATGAACAGGTAAATACTTCAGAAAAGTGCCTCGACTGTTCTGTCTTTAATTTTTTTCCACATAAAAGCCTTTTCATAAATATAAAAAAGTGGGCATGTGTAATAAAAGGTTTTTTTTATAGAAGTTATTCGCCTACTCATATATTCTATATGCAGTTTTTTATGATCAAAATGAAAAAAGTCGTAAAAACAAGACCTTTTACTTGAAAGAAACAGATTCATTTCATAAGAAGTAGTGAGGTAAGGCAAGGTTACGCGATTTCAGGTCTTCAATAAATTAGAATATATTTGCTTTAGACCCTTAACGTTGTAAATTTACTCAACTACATTACTTGTTGTTACTTACCAGATACTAGTCAGTATAAATGCTATTCAATTAAAATTTTAACAAGGGTTTTATATTTGCAATCATGTGTTAGTATTAGAGAAATCCAAATGAATCCAAACACTTAGAAGTTTAAAGATAGTATTAACAGCTAAAATTGAAATGATACGAAATGTAATATGAAAATCATGACTTTAGACAAATACAGGCATGTCGATGTTGCATATTCTTTCATATTCCAGGAGTATATATATTAGTTATTCTGAGGACATAAATAATTTCGGTTAAATTTTTTGAAATTAAAACTTACATATATTTAACATCCTGTTCCCTAAGAAGTCTGACGTCATAAATTGGTCGATTAAAGACGTTTTTCCAACACCAGCTGAGCCAACAAGTAAAACTCTGGAATAAAACTCTCCTTCAATTTTACTGGTTGTTTGATGAAGATATCCAGAGTTGCTAGGCGCCTTTAGCAAATAAATTTGACTTATTAGGTTAGATTCAGTACCGTCATCAAACGAAGCTCTTTTCTCCATTTTATCACCCCGATTGACTAGGCCTTTTGATGTTGTTTTGAATGATCTAACTCGTCTAAGATTCTCTCCATCCTTATCAGCTCTATCTTTAAAAGACATTGCTCTTCTGGTTCGAAGTGTGTCGTCCTGTCTTGTATCTGTCATTTTATTTCGTCTCTCAACTTGGTTTGTCTTCACTCCTTCACCATCACGATGCCTGCGAAGTTTGACCTCGTTTGCTGGTAAACTCATCCGACGTTGTCGGTGACTTTTGTCGGTGACTTTATTACCATGTATAGTGCATCTGTTCGAATGGAGAGAATATGATCTTGGTCTATGGTGGGACACAAACGATTGTCCCTCCGAGAGAATGTCGTACACAAACGAATGATCAGATTCCTCTTTTGAAGCATGGGAGTAGTGTTCTATTTCCTGAAGCCTGTTTCGACTCATTTTATTTTTCAGTTTTGTTTTCTTTTCGTAATCCGCTGTGAATGTGACTTGCGTACTTCAGTTAAAATCAGAAAACGATTACTGTAAGCTTAGTCTGTTATTATGAGAGCGGAAGCGAACTCTTAGTTTCTTCCTTTCCTTATTTTTTGTAAAATCAGGTACGAAATTTTTACTGATTTCAACAACAACAATCATTTACCTTTACCAATCATTGCTGATTTAAAAATGTTTATGAATTTTTTCAGACTACAATGTTTTCCATAGAAGTTTTTTTTTCTCTCAGATTTTAAACACATTATATTAATAAGAAAATAAACTTGCTTTCTACCTTGTCATATTATATATCTTTCCAGTATTAAGCATTTTAAACCACTATGTGTCTTATGAAAATATCCCAAAGAATTAATATTTAATGCGGTAACACTGAAGC
Organism: Cyclina sinensis; assembly: GCA_012932295.1. NCBI lineage: Eukaryota > Metazoa > Mollusca > Bivalvia > Venerida > Veneridae > Cyclina > Cyclina sinensis. The sequence goes on from JAAONU010000060.1 coordinate 130,244, forward strand.
TTATTTATTTAAATTTAACGCGTTTATAATTAATTTTGCGTTCAACAGTTATCCAGCTATCCAATACTCTAGTGCCTGTAATAATTTATTGGAATAAAGCCATCGCAACAATACGATATAACAGCTTTAACTTCGTTCTATTAGTAATCTTTGTTTCTAACCATTTCCCATTTGTGACAAGGAACATTGACTGTTTCAAATCGATTTTCAATAATAGTTTCTTAATTGCGATCATACAGAAAATTCACATGGGCAAACACAAAATCGATATACTTTTCATTTCAGTATCTGCGAATACCATTTATTCCGGAGAGATAGAGTAGATTTTCCCTGCAACAATATACACCATTTTGTCATTTTTGCAAAAGTACAGCGAAACAATTTTGCAGATGGAAGGAGGCAATTAAGTATGTCTGCCAAACACATAACATTATATTGTTTTATTTGATGGCTTCAATGAAAAGTGTCTATCTGCTTCTTAGTAAAACTGTCACAAATCTAAGATGTGCAATTATATATTAAAATAAAAAAAGTACTTTTGCATAGACAACTGCTGACTATGCAGATGGAATGGGTTGTATGTAATGGTATAATGCCAGACCTAATTAAACCTGTTTATATTACAATATAAACGTTAGAAACATTGTGCAGCAGATTAGCGCAATAAATATAAGATGGCTTTATCTAATATATAGGACATCTTGTTCTCTAGTTTAAAAGATCTAGATACAATAACGATTTGTTTATATGAGATGGAATCTCATTTGTATTATTCCATTAAAATAGCATTATGTTATTCTGTTACTTTTCAGGGTTATCTAAGCAATGAGCTTGCATTATACGTCTTTTATTTCTGATGGTTAGAAAGATAGTGTTCAAATATTAGATATAAGATTGTTCCTGGGTATTCTACCAGTGTACTAACCAATTTCGCCGCAAGGGACTGACTACTTCCTCACCTGCGTCAGAGGTTTGGGACAAATGACCTATAGACACGTTGTCTTGTCCGATGCTCTGCCGATTGAGCTAGCCAGGCTTCTAAACGTTTACTTGCTACTTCTAAACATATATTTGCTACTTCTGAACATTTACCTGCTACCTCTAAACAGTAACTGGCTACTTCTGAACAGTTACTTGCTATTTCTGAACATTAAATACTACTTCTGGCGCCAACAACTTCAAAGTATGAAACTCTTACGTATATATAAAAAATCTTGCGTTACACTGTTTGTATTATGCAATAAAATATGTTAATTTGTGACTTAAGACACCGTTTCATCTTTTCTTAAACAAAAACTATATTTTTTCTTCAGATTTAGGTGTATTTTTTTGATGTTTATTTTCTCATTTTACACTGAACCTGCTCACTTGTAAAAATAAAAATAAATCATCTATTGTAAGTTTTTATTATAATAAAAATAATAATAATAATAATAATAAAACTGCACCTGTTCGTCTTAAACAATTAGTAAATGCTATCAAAAGGTCACATGTTTTTCAAGTCCGGGATATAGATATGCTGTCATTATACCAGTAAAGCAAATGGGAATTATTTCGACTTTATATTTAGTGTTTTGTGACCATTTGGATAGTGCAAACACATAATGTCATTGATTAAACGTTGATATCAAGTTTGAAACATGAAACTGGTGACAGCTTTCCTGAAAACCTTGAAAGGTTGATTGACGTAATTGATATTTAATGCGTGTATCTTTCTTTGTTGTAAATAAAAAGAAAGGCCAAGAAACAAATAATGTTCATGTAGTCAAACAATTGTCCTCGAAGATCATCGATTTTCTGTTCTTTCTCACCCCTAAAACGTTCCTTAAATGGGCTTCAATAGTTGTAAAATGTTAATGAAAAAATCTTTGAACAGAATGCTTTATTTTCGTTTGTAGTTCTTACAAACGTTTTCTTGATTATCAATATTTGAACACTTTTAAAACTTTTTTTAAACTTTGTTAACAGAACCAAGAAGTAAATGTAATGGGATATCAAATAGTAGCCTGTAAGGCTGAAATTAAGCATGTTGTTAATTTGATAAAATTCTCAAATAGTGGGAAACTGCAGTGAAGATTATGTATTGCAAATTCAAAAGTCACTATCTCTACGATTATTAATGATTAAGAGACCGCCTTCTTGGTTAAAAGATTTTGTTGTTTCAGCAATTGATTACACTAACTCAATAGTACTTGTGTATGCATGAAATGACGCAAGTTGTCTGAAGAGCTAAGGATATCCCAGACTAAGACTATCCTAAGATGTCAATGTTATGGTTTATTCTAGTGCATAATGCAACAGTATTACAGTGTGACCATACCACGCGGTAGATGATGTCATTTTGGCTGTAGCAAGCAGCATTCCCCCCTCGATTCGGAGGAGAAAACTGCTGTAAATATTTCATTTCTTCCTCCACTTTAATGGTATATAGCGCATGAGAAGCGGAAAATTAGGCCCCACACAATGGCCCTGATAGTTCTTTTCTTAGATGTACATAATTTTCTAACATTGGGGAAAAATGATCCACTTTTCGCGATATTTTTACGACCTCTTTATTTCTAAAAAAACTACGTCTGACAAAATAATCATTAGGGCTTATATACTTTGCATGCACTCTGTCTCCTTTTAATTGATAAAGAAATGAAATACTTACAGCAGTTTACTCCTCCGAATCGAGGCAAAAGATGCTGCGTTCCACAGCCTAGGTGACATCATATACCACGTGGTATGGCCACACTGATTAGGCATATTATGTATACAATACGAAGCATACAAACAACAGTTACAAAAGAACACAACAATTTCAGCGAACGAACGATTTATCAGGAAACGTCTGAGGGGTTAAAGATACCTTGAATTAACATATTACATTCAAGCCTTTTTTATGTTGCTAACTGATTTGCTTTTTGAAGAAGATGTGTTCGTGACCCACATCTCGTTCGAGCCTGAAATGTCAACATTGATACAATGGCACAATCTCGTGTGGTTTTCACTTAGCAAAAGGTATGGAAATGGTTATACTGTGCAACATCTTACGTCATATAACTCTACTGACGATCAATCAATATCATGAATAATACATCAGATCGTCACAACTCTTAGGGTTGATTTTATTTGTGATTATACCGGATGAATTATGGCAGAAACACGCATATTTATGCGAGTAAGTATCTATCTAAAGACTTTGAGCAAACAAAAAAACAAATATTTCTTTAACAATGTTAGAACAAACTTAGATTCCGTCGTTCAAAGGAAACCCCAAATCTATGAGTCATTCATGTTCATCTGACGGTGATTTTCCCCGGAGCCAGTGACTGAATTGTTAGTTAGTTATGCGAGCTGCTGGTAAAATTTACAACCATCAAATTATAGTATACGATAGTTTAAATGTGTAAATTACAAAAATCACTTGATTGTTCAGATGAATCAGATGTTTTATTTTTATGTCGAGTTCTTTTACTGATGTTTAGCTGTAAATGCACTGAAAGTGTTATTTTCTTAATTATGTCATTACCAATTCAAAATCAAACAAGTTATGGATTTGATGCCGCACAAAAATGGACAAGTAAACATTCAAACGTCTCTAATACGCTCATGTGTGCTATATACAGACCCTGCTATTTTCCTAACATCCTTCATACATTTTATTGCAAGACATGAACGTTTCCTTTTTTGCACAGCAGAAGAAATTATTACGACATACTATATTAGTTCTATAGTAGTTTACACTAGAAAAAGAAACACCATAAAGAGAACGTTAAGACAGATTCTGGTGATGGAATGACAAAAGTGTTTGCAAAAGCAGGCTATTAGCTTGAAGAAAGCAGATTACTTTTCATCACATAATGATTCAAACTTAGCACTAAGAGATGTTAAGAAAACTCGCAAGGTTTTAAAATACTGTCATTAAATTTTGTAGACATTTCAGTATGAAAACAAATATATGTTCATTGATACGCTTAAAATGGTTGTTTGTTGCTTATTAAAATCGGCTTGAAAAGCTAAAAAAAAAGACTGAAATGATAGTTCGCTTCGGATATAATTAAGTTTAGGTCGTTAAACTGTCGTCAAAAAAGTAACTTATTACAAATTTCTGCTCAGTTTACCTTTAATGGCACAATGTCGCCTTCAATGGTACTTGAAAGATGCAAACAGACATGTGTCTCATACTTTATAAGAACAATTGCTTCTTTATAAACATTGTTTGCCGTGTTTTATTATCTGTCTGCAAGGACAATGGTATTAAACTCGGCTTTTATTTTATCGTAAATAGTTATAGCCACTTTAATACTTTTCATTAAAATAAGGGCAGAACATAGATTTCAGAACCAATGTGCAACGCAAAAGAATTTTCTAGCGTTATGATCGATAAAGTTTCATGAATCTCAAGGAGTCGTTTAAAACGTAAATATATTACTTTTTTTACAAAAACAAACAGGACTTACTTACCATTGTTGATGGAAAGTTCTAAGTGAAGTTGCTTGGTGTTTTCATAAATTTTCACTTTTTCACGAGCATTAACATGTTTGAAATAATATCGATCCGTTAAAATAAATTCAATTTCTAACAAGTTTCTGATTTAATCACTGCCTTTTCTCTGAATAGCCATTTTCTAAGGGAATCAATGTTTAATATGTTCACAACGAAGCTAGTAAATTACATTCTACTTCGTAAATATTTGATGTAGCTTTGAATAACAATCCAATTAAATCACTACCCGATACGTTGAAGCTATACATACAGTCATCGAACTGAAACAATTAATAACATAAATATGAAAAAAGAACTTTCAATTTCCCCCTGTCACTAGTTATATTGGCTGCTCAAAATCGTTTATCATGAATAGTTTCCTAATCACCACCACACTAAAATTAACGTGGGCTATAAAGAAATTATTCTAACACTATCCGCAATTTGCCGACAATAAACAAAGAAGGACTTGAGCGTGATATATCAGGCAGTATAGCAGGCTGAATACAAGCGCGCGCCCGCTGACATCACTGAGAACGCCACCGTTAAATAGTGCACATACTAACGTCCCTCATAAATATACGTACGTGTTAGAATGGAAATAGATTTTAACATTTTCGTGATCTACCGTCGTATATATCACGGTTTCTCGTTCATATGCGTAATTATTTAATCACTCAGGCCTACGGCCTTCGTGATTAAATTACTACGCATCTGAACTCGACACCGTGATATATCAGACGGTATATCACTCAAACTTAAAATCTATTTCCTAAGTATACAATTTATACACATTTCATTAGAGTATGTGATAATCATGTTTCCGATATGGAGTCGATTTAAACAGTCACTAAACAGACTTTATGTCATTATTTGTAAACGTATAAGCGGAAATATTTCTAGAAAACTTTAAAGAGAGATCGCCAGGTGTTCAAAGTAAATGATGTTAGCTTATAAATGTTTACTAGCTAGAAATGCGTTTATTCCAAGACTAAAAAACTTCAAAATCGTTTAAAAGGTTACCTCATATTACAAGACGTGATTTATGGAAGGACGTTTAATTTTACTAAGACGTTTCAAAAGCCATACAAGCTTTAGATTTCTGAATGGTTATAATATAAAGGTATTCCGCCAGAAAGAACTGTCATTAGAACAGGTACAGTGACGAATGTTTTTTTTTTTTGTAATCATTATTTGACCTAGTAACCAGGCACATTATGCTAAATGGAAATCACAGAAAAAAATGAAGACCATGACTCGAATATGTCAATCACCGTGAAACACATACTTGTCAGATTTGTTTATGATATATCCTAAACGTCTGAAGGATTGAGCAGACGATCTCCGCAATAAATTTGAAACAACTATTGTTTTTTGTAAACATCTGTCTGGTGTGTCGACTGTAAAAGTTAAATTAACAAAATGATTATTGAGATAAATTCTCATTCATTGTATTAGTTAATGAGAAAAATGTTATTTAACTTTATGTTTTGTATATAATGAGGATACTTAAATGTTTCTGTTTTACGTTATCAGAAGAAACAGAAACTAAACAGCTTTATAAATTCCCGAGAGTAATGATGTTAAACTAGTGCTGCTGAAACCGGATGTTTGTGCAACAGATGTTTTTACAATTAGAAAGAAAATATAACCCTCAATGCTTCCGTTGACAAAAAATATAAAACATTCATTTTACACTTTAAAAGCCTATTGTTGCTTTTACAATTACACACAGAAAACATGACCCTCATTGCTTCAGCTAACGAAAACATAAAACATTAATTTTATACTTAAATAGCCTCTAGATGTTTTTACAATTTCAGAGAAACCTTGACCCTCAATGATTTTGTTGACTTAAATATGTAATATTAATTTACTCTTGAATTATCTATAGATGCTTTTTCATCAATTTATATTTCTTGTTGAGACTTAAAACTTTGTCTGTTCTGAGACTTTTTCTGCTCATACGGGGAATTAATTAGGGTACCGGTTCATAATTGTAGAAAAAATTCTGAACTCGAGAAAATATTAAGATTTTTTTGGACAATCGGAATGTGCTGAAGACGTTTGAGTTAAACGTTATGTTTTGAATTATACCGAAACGTTTAGCCGAAATAAAAATACACGGAACACAAGAATGAGTATCTTTAATACTTCGTTTTGCAAGACACGAACGTTTTCTTTTGTTGCCCAGTAGAAAAAAGTATTGAAACATACTATAGTTTTTATAGTTTTATACTAGAAAAAAAATAAAAACCTTTAAGAGAGCATTTAGACAGATTTTGGTGATGTTAAAAAGATGAACACTCTAATCATGTTTCGCGAGTCACTCGATGATAGTTCGCTTTGGATCTAATTAAGATAAGTCATTGTCAAAAAGTAACGTATTGCAAAACTGTGTTCAAAGTAAACCCTAAATGTTACAATGTCACCTAAAATGGTAGTTGAAAGATGCAAACAGACATGTGTTACAGTGGCATGTTTCAAAGCAATTGTTTCTTTATAAACATTGTTTGCCACAACCTCTCGTGTTTTATCATCTGTCTGCTGGAAACAATAGTATTAAACGTGGCTTTTATTTTATCGTAAATAGATATAGCCACTTTAATATTTGTCATTAAAGTAAGGACAGAACTTAGACTTGTTGAGAACCGATATGCAACGCAAATGAATTTTCTAGCATTTTGATCGATCAGGTTTCTTGAATCTCAGGAATAAGCAAACATACTCACCATCGTTGGTGAAGTTTCGTGGTGTTTACATAAATGTTTTCTTTTTCACGATTATTGACATGTTATATAATATCGATCCGTTGAAATTCGAATTCCAACATGTTTCTAATTTATTCATTTCGTCTTCTATACACTTCTATTTTCTAAGGGAATCAATGTTTAATATGTTCACAACAAATCCTGCAAATTACATTCTACTTCGTAAATATTTGATGTAGCTTTGAATAACAATCCAATTAAATCACTAACCGATACGTTGGAAGTGTTCATACAAACATCGAAGTGAACCAACTAACTACGTAAATATGAAAAAAGAACTTTCAATTTCCCCGTCACTAGTTATATTGGCTGCTAAAAATCGTTTATCTTGAACAGTTTTCTAATCGCCATCGCAATAAAATTAACACGGGCTATTACGAAATCAATAAACAATTCATTCGAATATAAGACCATTTTCATTTTAGCAATTTGGAGTCGATTTATTTCCACACTAAAATGACTTCATGTCTTTTTTTGTAAACGTATAAGCGGAAATGTGTCTAGGTAACTTTGGATTTCATTCTTCCTGATGGCGTTAAAGAGAGTTCGAAAGAGCTTGAAAAAGTTTACTAGCTAGAAATGCGTTTATTCCAAGACTAAAAAAACTTAAAAATCGTTTAAAAGGTTACCCCATATTACAAGACGTGATTTATAGAAGGGCGTTTAATTTTACTGAAGATGTTTCGAAAGCCACACTAACTTTAGATTTATGAATCAACTGACAATATGGTAATTATGTATAGGTATTCTGCCAAAAAAAAAAACCTGACAGTAGAGCAGGTAAAGTGACGAATGGGTTTTTTTGTAATCACTATTTGACCAAGAAACCATGCGCATGAGGCTATCACAAAAGGAAATCACAGAAAAATTGAAAACCATAACTCGAATATGTCAATGAGCGTGTAACACATACTTGTCAGATTTGTTTATGATATATTCTAAATGTTTGAAAGATTGAGCAGACGATCTCCACAATACATTTAAAACAGCTCCTGGTAATTTGTGTACACCTGTCTGGTGCGTCGAATAAAAACTTTTTAAATAAAATAAACAAAATAATGGTTGAGATAAATTCTCATTAATTGTTTTAGTTAAAGAGAAAAATGTTATTTAGATTTATGTTTTGTATATAATGAAAATACTTAAATGTTTCTGTTTTACGTTATCAGAAGAAACAGAAGATAAAACAACTTTATAAATTCCCGAGAGTTATGAGTGAAGTTCATGTTAGACTAGTTTAGCTTTAACCAGATGTTTTAACAAATGTTTTTACAATTACAAATAAAACATGACCACAGTTTCTGTTGACCAAAGTATAAATCATTCATTTTACACTTTAAAAAGATAATAGGTGCTTTTACAATTACAACGAAAACACGACCCTCAATGCTTTCGTTGACCAAAATATAGAACATTCATTTTAAACTTAAATAGGGCATTGATGTTTTTATACTTACAAATAAAACAAGACTGTCAATGATTCCGTTGACCAAAATATAAAACATTCATCTTACACTTGAATAGCGTTTTGTTGCTTTTAAATTTACAAATAAAACATGACTCTCAATTACTGTTGACAAAAATATAATACATTCATACATTCATAAAACAGCTCATAGATGTTAATACATGACCCTCAATGTTTTCGTTGACCAAAATATAAAACATTCTTCTAACACTTAAATAGCCTGTAATTATCAATATATTATCATCAATTTATATTTTTGATGAGATTTAAAACTTCGTCTGCCCTGAGATTTTTCAAAAAGAAGAGAAAAAGAACAGTTTTATGTGTATATTTATGGTCGTTGTAAAGAGATAACCGTCAAGTTTCGCACGACCCTTCATTTCTTTTTAAATTTAAATTGTTAGCATTTAGCATTATCAAATGTATGTAAATATTTCTGAGAAATTGCAATCACAAACTTTTTCATTAAACCAGCACAAAGAATGTTTCTGAGTTTATATTGTTTTGATTTTATTTGGCTTTAGAATTTATTGTTCTTAATATGTCAAGGATTATTACGTAAAAAAATCACGTAGAATTCTTTATGAAAACAAATAAAACGAAATTGCAATTTGACAATAAACAGCAAAAGTTTTTATTTAAATTAACACATGAAAAATGTGGTTTTTAGTAAATGAACCAATATGTGATCATTGAACTTAAAGGCTAAGCATTAATTTCCTATTTACGCAGTGCAAACACATCAGAACATGCACTGAACTCTTTGAAGGTGTATTAAATTACACGCATAATTGGCGACAGCCTTTTTTCGCCGAAAAGGTAAGGAACAAAACGTAGTACAAAACTAAGGACACTGAATCAAATCAATGAAGTGTAATTCTATTCACCTCTAACTTGCGGTTTGCGGTTGCAGGTATTTGTTTTGGCAATTTATTTGTTTTTCTTACTGTAAAGCTAATTTGTTCAAAAAATTTAAGTCAAAATTAAAATTTCTTAAAAAGCTCTTCAAAGTGACTTTTGCACCATCCTCATAAAGTATCAATAAGTCAGAATACATGACTCAAACAAGACCAAAATCAGTTAATAGCTACGCCTTGCAAAACAGCATACTTTTTAAACTTACTTCTCACATAGAACAATAATTCGATGCCAATCATACCTCAGAGGTATTTTCTATAACACTAACTTTCCATATGTCAATTTTGGTCAGAATCCCGGAGATTCAGTTTTGTCCCAAATATCGTGAATAAGCAGCTTTAAGACGTTAACAGAGTAAACAGGAATATCTTTGTACTTTTAAGTGTCCTCATTTACATTACTTAAAAAAGAAAAAAATCCACTGCTATAGTTTATGAGTCATTTTGAATGCCTGCAGAAGTTGTACTACTCATATTACTATAAATATTTTGTCCATTTCTATAACAATAGCATAAATTCTCGATAAAAGATCTTAAATAACAGGAATCCTTGTTTAAGAACATTCTAAGTAATAAAACATTGTATAAATGATATAAAGCAAAGAATTGTGCTGTGCGAGGCTCACTGAACTTATTTATTAAATGACAAGATGCACTAGAAAGAACGTTATACAGAGTACAATAGATCTGAGATCACTGCTGTCAAAAGCAGCTACTGTTATAAGAATTGATTTGTTATGTGCAATATTACACTCTTGTAAAATTTTTAAATTAACACCGTCAACTTCGTCTTTTTTATCTTATGTATCAGTTACATCCTTATTAAATTTGGCATATTTTCGTACAATATAAGCAAAGTTTCAGCCAGTTAGAATGAAATCAATAAATAACAGGAAACTAAACTATAGGTTAAGCTTATAAGCTTTAAGTTAGCCTTGTTTAACAGACTTGGTTGGTCGTAGCATGTACAAAGAAAATTTAAAGACGGCTTGTAAACTTACAAAATCGAAAATAAGATGTCTTCTATGGAAGGGGATATCCGCCACTGTATGTCTACTGCTAAATTACAATTTTATGTAATTTACTTTCATATGCGTCCTACTTATTGACAACTTCATTAAAGTTGCATAAATTCTACCTATAAGTAATTTGTTTTTCGTGTTTCCTATTGCTATTGTTACAATTCATTCCCATATTCAACTAACTCTTATTTGCAAGGAGTCCGTGGTTTAACATTTTTTGTACCGTTGTGAACTTGAAATGTTAATCTGTAAAATTATAGACTGAAAACTATGTATTTGTAGATTCATTTGACTTTGTTGCTATTGAATGTGACAAGTAGTTAACAACTACTTAAATCTTTTTTGTTTCTTAATTTGAATGTATCGGCTTTTTATTCAACATCATTCTTGTTTGCTGCCACATCACGGGCTGTTGTTTAAATTGAATATTCCAGAACAACATGAACGATAGGAAAATTAAGTTTAAACTTCAGAAAAAGAGGTATTTAAACATGATGCATAAACTTAGTATAATCGACAATCGGTTGTTAAAAGCATCATATTAATGTAAACTTCGTATGGAACCAGTAAAGAATTTAAGATTCTAGCGCAAATTATTATACACGGGAGATAATTGTGGAAAAGCAAATTAGACCTTCGGTGTTTTCCGTGGTTTTACGGTGAAATAGTAATTACTTGCCCGTCGTGTATTTTGGATGAAATGCTAAATAATGGCGAAGTAAGTGAATAAGTAAATATTTCTTTTTCAGTGGTAAAATTCTCCCATCTACACATAAGTACAAGTTTTGACCTGAGGTCATTTATAATTTTATATTGTCAAATGAAATTCTTGGAAAAGTGGGTCAAATAATGAAGATTAGAGGTAGAAATCTGGTTATTTGTTTATATTATAGCTTTCTTGACAGATTCACAGACACAGGCCACGTCTCACGTCATTTTCAAACATGTATGAAAATACTGTATACATGTATAATAGGATTATATTAAAACAATGTGGTCTGTGGACCGATTAGGTTTGAGAAAACAGTTTTCCATTTTTCTGGGCAAATCACCCTTTCTTAACGGAATGAAGGACAAATATAAAGAAAATATAAATTATGCATAGCGTCTATATGACTGAGAATATTGTTGAAGTACATAAGTAGAGAAAATAAACTTAAGGGTTCTGTAGGGAATTGAACCCTAACAGCTTTCATGAAGCTCAAACACTGATGGCAACAACAAGGTTGTTGGGAGTGGCCTAAACCACTACATTGTAACAGGGTCTTCAAAAGAGACCCTGATTGTAGATAAATATATGTCTATAAGTTAAAGACACCATTTGATTATTTAGTCAAAATGTCAATCGGAACTGGTTGAATGACTTAACTATGAGATGAATTTATAAAAACAGGAGTCTTTTTCATTTTTCTAGTATTTTTTCAGCTAATTGAAAAATAAATGTCATGAAAATGTTTTAAATATCATTTTGTATGTTTTATGATTAAGCTTTGTTTTTGAGTGAACATTAAAATGAGTGATTTTATCAAAAAATGCTTAAGTGTGTAGAACTGTTCAGAACTGTTCCTTAAGAGGGAAGATAACCTGTATGAGGCTGGGTAGCTCAGACAGTAGATTAGCGGAACAGTATTCCAAGAGTATGGAGTTTGAGTCCTGGTAGGCTGCACAGACTAATATACTGAAAATTGTAGCATTATATATATTCTTGAGAAATTATTTATCAAAATTTGGAAAAAAGTGGGATTTTTCAATTGGGAACGTGCCTTTATAGCATGCAAAAAAATGAATAACAAAGTTTTCAGCTTGTACTTAATCAGGTCAACTTGTACCTCAGTGACTTTTTGAAATGGTAAACTCTTACCTTGTTACTTTTTTATTGATGAAATAAATACAAAAAGCCAAAATTATGATTAATGTAGCTGATAGATTATTTGCATTGGTCAGCTTATGCTCTTGCTACTTTTAGTTTTATAGAATACAAAAAGAGAAAATTATTGTTACGAGTTTACTAACGTACGTGATGACGACGGAAATAATAGTCGTTCAGTGAAAATGTAGTTGCCTGGAGTACTTATGTCGGGAGGAAAGTGCAAATTTCTAAACGAAATAAACTTTTGAAAAAGCAATTGACCTTTTTGTCCTGTTGTATTGTCCGTCTTGGATTGCACTAGTTTGCCTGGTATTTTTTTGTCAATACACCGTTCATGATTAACCTTTTTACGGAAACTGCCGAAAAAAAATGGTTCCCAGCGTTATATGAATACATGTTACAGATGCATTCGGTTAGTTTCATGTTTGCTATTGCTTTGTGCTAACTGATATCTTTAAGTGAATATAAAAAATTGTTTTAATACATTAATAAGTATTACACATAACTGAGTGCAAAACATAAAGTCCAGGCTGAATCGTGTACTTTAAAAGTTTTCTGAAACAAACATTCAACGTCGAAATTACCAAAAGGAAATAATAGATGTTTAAAAGCTTATGTGTGTATTAAACAATATATAGTCACAAAGAATCACGTCAAAAGAAGTAAGAACTTATAAGCATCAACATTTCAAGGTTATACACAATCGAATAACAACCGAATATGCATTTTCCCTTTACATTAAAAATTGTAGTATTTACATACATCGAGTTGCAAAAGCTGCAAGATATTTGCAACTAGCAGAGGAAATAAACTCAAAGGCACGGGGAAATGCAGATTATAATGACGAATTAAACAAAGCAATATGCAATTGTCATACAGCAGTATGCATACACTGGCGTATATCCCCTTCCATAGTCTTCATCTGATCAAATTACCTTGAAGTAAACAACCAATTCAAATATAAGACACCATACGAGCTTTACACTCTCCAAAAATCATTAAGGTATTAGATACCCAATACCTTACGTCCACAATGAAGAGTATTCAGTTGCTTTAATTTCTGTAGGATTGAGACAATTTCACTGAAGAACATGGGTTCAAACCTCACTCAAGCCAATTTTTGTTCTCTAGTTTTTGACATTTTTACATTGTTTTGGTAACTTTAATAGAATATAAGTTCAATTTTTTTTTAAAATATATTTCAATTGTTAAAAAGCTTTTCACCTTTTGCGTATTTGTTCAGAATAATACATAAATAAAAATAACTGTAGCTAATTTAAAGCCCCGAAGATTTAGGTTGAAGTTAACGTTTATAAAATTCCCACAAAATGAAGTGATGGGATAAATCGTGCCATGTTTATAATCATAATTCGTTTCTTCTCACTTTCATCTTTTCATTTTGTTCGGTTTTTGTCAGCAGTCAGTAGATCTTCATAATGTGAAAGATTACATGCCAAGTAACAGTTGTTTTTATTGTCAGACTAAGAAAAAACATTGTGTTTCTCTATACTTTATAAGACAATCAAGTCGGGTAGGGTTTTAAGTGAATATTAGTTATTTCTTGAAACTCCCTAAGGTAAAAGTGCCTTATATTGTCTAAAGTGTAGGATAGTATATTTCTAAAAAAAGCTCAATTCAATGAGAGTTGACAAAATGTTTATTAGAATTCTAATACCTTAAGGCACCTTATATGTATATGGCTACTGAAGCTGAAGAAAACTTAGGTGATACTTTATTCGTAAAATAATGTAAAAAGAGGAACTATCTAAAACTTGTTTTGCGTCTAGACTGTTAAAAAGCACCGAGTTTAATTGCTTTCAATTTCCCAGGAGTAAAATGTCATTGCAATAAGCTGACAATTATATCATGCGTAGGTCGTAGATTTACCTTTTAATTGAACCACATTGTAGCCGCCATTAGGTGTAATTGCAGATTTAATGGAACATAAGGGCGAAAACGTGATAAAGTCTCTTTAGCTGAAAACTGACCACTTTCTTGTTTTTCTATTAAAAATATTATCTCTCGGTTTGCTTGTCGCGTTTTTCTATCATTTTTCTACAGTATTGAGACAATAACTTTATACCTTCTAAGGACAATAGTAGGATTCTACGTCGTCACGCACCTATTTTATGCTCTCTCGCGGATCAGCAATCCGACGCACGAAAAGTAAAATGATCTTTTTAAAAACGAAATATGTAGAGTTACAAATAATCATTTTGTGCACCGAAGATTTGCTGGGGTGCTTTGTATTTATGGAAATAATTTTTATACTGTAAAATTCTAGTTTAGGCCTGAAAACGAGTGAAAGTTGTTTTCAGCATGTATTCAGGAAAAAACTTTCACCCGTTTCCAAGCCTAAACTAGAATTTTACACTATAAAAAATTCTCTACGTTAATACAAAGCACACTAGCCAATCTTCGGTGCACAACATGATTTTTGGTAACTCTATAGATTTCTTTTTGAAAAAGACCATTTCACCTTTCAAGCGACGGATTGTTGACCAAAAATGGCATAAAACAGGTACGCGATGACGTAGTATCCTACCATTGAAAGATGTTCAATAGTTTCTTTTCTTCTCGAAATTTTGTTGCTAAAAAGGCCATAACGTAAAACTTTGCAGTAAAGATGCGGGAAAAAATTGTAAAATTGTACAATTGTAAAAATGTCAGTAAGGTGGCCGAAAAAAAGAAAGACATAAAGAATCAAAACGACATCTAGAAAAACAATATATGTTAATACTATTCTAAATTCAATGCTTTATAGTAAACTCTCTGATAATCTGAATATTTACAAAACATATAATAAACTACTTTTAACGAAGATGTCAACTTGAAACTGGTTTTGCTGGTTCTTCTAAGAATACTTCAAGTAATTTGAAATATTCAGGTTCACTGAGTGTTAGTAAAACCGCGTTAAAGCAGTAACATTTTGTTATTTAATAAGATCTTATTCAAATTAGTAAAAAGATCCTTAGAACTTAAAACATTGGTGTCATAATGAGAAAGTTTTTGATAGGATTCCGTCTA
Organism: Cyclina sinensis; assembly: GCA_012932295.1. Classification (NCBI taxonomy): domain Eukaryota; kingdom Metazoa; phylum Mollusca; class Bivalvia; order Venerida; family Veneridae; genus Cyclina; species Cyclina sinensis. The sequence goes on from JAAONU010000060.1 coordinate 145,789, forward strand.
CTCTTTCAACTGAATGTCGTGCTTGTTTTGACAAGAAAATACTGACCAATGTTAACTGAACTCAGAAAACGCTATATAAAAATAGTTAGGTGATACGATCAAGCTTTATGTAATATTATCGGTAGGAACATTATCATGTTTAAGAACGACTAGTCTGTTTTGATGTCTTCTGATTATTTTTCTAAGAAGATATTTATGCAGTGATATATAATTTGTTTAATGATACTTATTTCGCTAAATGCATGGAATGAATCTTGAATACTCACAAATATTCAACGCTCCGTTCCCTATGAACTCTGATGTCATAAACTGATCGATTAAAGACGTTTTTCCAACACCAGCTGACCCTACTAGTAAAACTCTGAAGTAATATTCTCCTTCTTTACTTTTTCTTGTATTAACGGGAGTTTTGTTGGGCGCTTTAAGCAAATATGTCTTGTCAACTCCATTGGATTCGCTTTTGTCAAAACTGTCATCACACTGGGCTACCTTTTCTACTTTATACATGTCACCACGATTCACTAGTCCTTTGGATGTTGTTTTGAATGATCGTACTCTTCTATGACTCTCGCCACCTTGATCAGACCTCTCTTTAAATGACAATGATCTCTTTGTTGTAAGTACGGCGTCCTCTCTAGCATCCTCAGTTGAATGGTGGTGCCTTTCAACTTGTTTCGTTTTTGTTCCTTCACCATCATGATGCCTGCGAAGTTTGACTTCATTTGCTGGTAAACTCATCCGACGCTGGCGATGATTTTTGCCTGTGACTTTATTTCCATGTGTAATATATAAATTTGAATGAAGAGAATATGATCTTGGTCTATGGTGAGCTGTGAAAGCTTGTCCTTCCGAAAGAATGTCATACACAGACGAATGTTCTTTCCGATCAGAATCTGTCTTAGTTAAATGATTAGTATGGTCTGATTCATTATTCCGATTTTTACCTATTTTACACTTTTGCTCTGCCATATTAAAAGAAGTAAATTGAAACAGTGTCCTAAAGTCACAGCATACAGTTGTTATCCATTATTTATGTTGCTTTGTATTGTATAAGTTCGTCATTGCTTTTGCGAAAGCAAACTCTGTTTTCATTGGATACCAATACAAGATAATCACATTTCCTCTGTAAATGATTATTGCTTGTTATGTAGGAGTGGGAAGCTGTTAATAAATGTAAATAGACTGTTTATATTCTACACATGTTCATACTTAATTTGAGATTATTGTTTACACTTATTGTCGATAAATATAAAGTATATAAATATTAACTATATTTTTCAAGAACGTATAATTTTTAATTAATCGCTTGTAATGTGCATTTAGTCATTATCCATTTAAATCTTTCTGTTTTATTCCGGTGATTATAACAATTATATTGACACGACTCGAAATGTTTACTCCGTTCAGTTAGTACTTACAGTTCCAACAATTTCCCCTTTGTGACAAGAATAACTGGCTGTTTTAAATCGATTTTCAATAAAAGTTAATTGCATTTCATAGAGAAAATTCACGAGCAAGTAAGTAATATTGACACTTCTAAACATATGAAATCATTTTCATCGGTATCTAGTAGATGTTTCCGGAAACTAAATGCGATATTTTGTTATGATTAACGTAGATAACAGAGAACAAAAAATCTAGGGGAGATCAACCAAGCTGCTAAACTATTATTGCTTATTGAACAGTTTCTGTCATTTCTGATCACTGATTTCAAAGATTACAAGTTAGAAAGGTTAATACGTTAGTTCGGTTCGAAAAACTTTGTTATGAAAACCTTTACCTATATCATGATAAAGTCACAATTGTGATTTTGTATTGAACCTGCATATCGTGTTTGAATGGATGTCATTAAACAAATAAAAAAATACATTTTCATGGAATTAAGGCAGTGAACCGCTAAAAATACTCTCTTATACTGTGAAAGGTGTCAGTGGTACCCTTATCTTAAAGTCCCTGCAAAGAAACCTCGTTTAGCTTATGCAAACCATTTGAAAATATATTTTACACTGAAATCAAATACAACAGATATTGTTCGTGCATGTTTCGCTTTGTATCTCAACCATGATAATGTTACTGATACATTTGTATTCTCTTTAAAACCACACATAACTGTAGCGTGATCGTCATCAGTATTTTATTTACAGTGAAGAATAGTAGAATCTAGTAACATCTGGTTGTTGCGTACTTTTTGCTACTTAAATTGCGTGAGCAGTTGTAATTTGAAGACACCTGAGATGACAAAGCATGCGATTAGACCACTGATTTATTGAGCGTAAGTAAGAAGTACCCAAAGGATTCAAAAAGTTAAGCGCCTATCTTCTATAGAAATATTGAATGATATTTAAGAATTATTTACCATTTTCCCCTTTGCAGTTTGAAACCGCTTCTTTTGGATCATCACACCGCGGATTAAACTACATGCTACTACATTTACTGGTAAGCTAATAAGGCAGACTACTGCGATAATTGTTAAAAAACATATATAGTCAACTAGGCTGACAGTCATAAATCCAAACTATAATTCGTGATATGAAATACTAAGACAATCAATTGTTTCTTCAGTAACACATTACTGAGTCTAAATTTGTGATTCCAAGTAATAAGAACCTATTACTAGGTGAGTGAGGAAGGACTTAAGATGACTTAGATGACTTGAGTCCCTCCCTTGCTTAAATGATGGAAACATTATCATATCTGACAACTTATCTAATGTAAAGGAGAGAGCACATACAGTTAGGTTTATCGATTTTGTTAGCATGCATGCGATAACTCTTAAATAATGTTAAGCGAGACTGCAACAGTTGTGCCCCTTCACATAAGACACACTTATTGCCTTCTTTTCAATAATCACAGTCTGATATCTTTTTTGTATTTTTACTAGTATTTTCTTGTTTCAACATCCATATCATAAAGGAAATGACTGTTTTTTGTAAAGATGAAATGTCCGAAAACAATTAAGTGTTTAGTGTATTGCATCCCGCAACCTTCGTTACCTCAACACCCGAAAAAAAGAAGAAAAAAATTGCTTGCTCAATTAAGGAATAAATAAAATAAAAGGTTTTTGAAATTTCGATGAGTAGATTAATGCCCTAGCACAATGCACAAAAAACGTTTCAAAATACAATAACTTTGCTTAACTGTTAATTATTTTATAGGACTGTCCAGAAGAGAAACTGGAAATAATTAAAATAGAATAATTTTAATGAGAATAAAACATTTCTTAAACCGATTTGGCGATTCAAATATTGTTGTAGGTTTTTGTTCTCTTGAATGTAATGCAATGCAAAATGCAAAGATTTTCAACATTAGAGTTTAACAAGAATAACGGTTGTAGTGTTGGATGTACCAAATTACGACAAATGCGCTTTGTCCGTAACTCGACTATTTTTATATCTAACTACTCTCCTTTACAATCAAAGGGCCATAACTAGGTGAATATTCTTTCGACCAAAACTTGCTGAAAATATGCGTAATGATTCTTGTTAATGATGCTTTACTTAGAGTTAACCACAGGTTCCTGATAACAACTGATGAAACGGACGGACGGATGGTCAAAGGAACCGGCGATGGATCGGTGGCTTTATGAATCTCTTGGGATTGCATAAAAATAAAGTTCTTCATTTTACAGAACTATTTCGCGACTGATTCACAAAGTTCAGAAAAACAAAATTAATAACTTCAAGATCAAAGACAAGAGGTTATCATCATCTTGGGACATTCTTGCGCAATTCTCTGAAGCATATTAGATTAGGTATCACGGAGTCTTGTCAATAGCACTTTATTAAACTTGTCCCTAAAGGAATTGTTGAATATCATGTGTACGAGAAAACTTCGTGCATTTCAATGAATATGTTTTAAATCTGTGTTTGCTTCAGCAGCCAGGAAAACGTAACAGAAATAAGGATTAAATATTTATCAGTGAAATAAAATCTCTTTCTTCGCACTATTGTGTATCAGTTGCATTTTAATTTGAAATCTATTCTTCCAAAAGGCATGTTGCTTTTCAACATTTAAAGTTGAGTTTTACGTTAAAGACTAAATAAACACTGAAACTTGTATCTGAAAACAATGCAAGTCAGCAAATACCGATTGTGAGGTGTACTAGCAATTTACATTTAACAAAGTACTGGGAAAAAGTAAGAAAAATGAAAAGACTTACATACCATTTTCCCTTTCAATCAAAAAAAAAAAGAAGAAAATTCTTTAAATATTTATTTTGCAATTGTGTTTAAATCTTTATATATATAGAAGGCAGGCCAGACTATGTCTGGCAAACATCTTGAACAAGGTAAAGTTTATTGCAGAGATTTTTGAACACCTTTCAAACAGTTACAATTTGTTATAAACATATCGGTCGTATTTACACATTAATTAAACATGTTCATATATCATGAATGTAATTGCACCTTTTTTTTTGCCTGCGTATTTTGTATGATTCAAGTGCGGAATTCTCGTATTTTCCATCGATGTTTTTCAAAATAAGCAGCATCTCGACTGCTTCCGTCAAGGTTCTTTCTTTCCCTTCTTTTCGGCTATGAAGGTAAGGTGTTATCCCTTATAATTCTGCCTTGTTTTGATTTAGTTATTGGCAGTTCTAAATAAAAGGCATAAAGCTGCATGAGTTGATGACAATCACTTAACTTTTTAAGAAACTGAACAGGCTGGTGCTTAGTTATAGTTTTCCCTTTATTTTTTATTTTTTGCGTTGTTTCGGCGCATTAAGGCATTTTTGGTTAAGGGATAGTGGCTTATAATACGTTTTACTTTTAATTGAAATTGAGTCAGAAATTGTTGTTTGCAAAATGCTTAAAACTTGAAGTATTCTTAGATCCAAAATCAATTCTAATTGATACTTTATTTTACAGATATTATTTATATTTTAGTGTTTATCACAAAATTACCTGGAAATTGAATTTAAAGTGTTTTCATTGTCTGTAAACTCAAGATTAACTAAAGAAATTCTTATTAAAAGATGTGATACATCACAAACTTAGACACGTTTGACCCTAAAACGAAGTGAAGTGTATTGGGTAATTTCTGTAATACTATAGAACATTTTATTACATTGCTATGCAGAAACTTGCAGAAATTGTTTGAAGCTGCTACGCGAAACAATCTTTTTTTTAACAAAAGAAGCCTTTGTTTGAAAAGACCCATTTTCAGACGAAAACTACTTTGGTAATCATGCTTGCATACTTTTTTTTTCTTGGGTAATGCAGTAAGGAATAAAGCTTGAAGAATCTAAATTCCTTAAATTAGATACCTTGCGATACCTTTACCTGATCATCTATATTTGAGAAAAGTACATGAAGGTTTTGTTAATGATAAAATCTTTCTTTGTAGTTGTACTTATACTTCAAAAGAACTCAAAATAAATATTTTTCACTTTGTCGATATATTCTATGAAATTCGACAATAAGTCGAAACATTATAACCTAGAAAATACTAGTTTATGGTTACTTGTAGCAATATATCAAGGTGGCCATACCACGTGGTATATGATGTCATTTAGGCTATCGCAAGCAGCATTATTTTACTCGATTCGGAGGAGAAAACGGCTGTAAGTATTTTATTTCTTAATCAATTTTAATGGTATATAGCGCATGCGAAGCAGAATTTTATGTCCTACACATTGGTCCTGATGATTCTTTTTTCAGATGTACAGAATTTTATAACATTCGGGAAAACTGATGTGCTTTTAGCGATAGCAAACATATTGTTACGAACTCTTTTTTCCCGAATGTTCAGAAAAACTGTACATCTGGTAAAAAAATCATTAGGACCAATATGTAGGGCACAAATTTCCGCTTCGCATGCACTATCCCCCTATAAGTTGATGTAGAAATACAATACTTACAGCAGTTTTCTCCTCCGAATCGAGTCAAAATAATGCTGCTCGCGATAGCCTAAATGACATCATATACCACGTGGTATGGCCAAACTGTTTATGAAACAAAAGCTATAATCATTCCATATATATTGTGATGAGTATATAGCAATATCAGAGATTAAATTATCAATGTGAATTAGAAATCTTGAACATGAGCTAAGTCAATCTAACCTTATAAGACGCGTGTGATTACAAATGGCAGATATGATATCCTATTTTACTTCATTATACTAATTACCATAACTAGTGCTGCAAATGGATAGGGATATCTAGCCTATTTCTTGGACATACCAGTCTGAGTCTGTAATAAAAAATTCCTATATACCAAAATAACAGTTATAGTCAGTAGTTTATGAAAATGCATGTTGCAGTTGTGAAAGCGTTGGCACAACATTGCTATTCAAGATGGTATCCAAGATGGCCGGCATACATTGCCAATCTAGTAAAATAGTGATATGCTTAAGTCACACTTTAATTGGTAATTATATCTGGGTTGATTTTCAAAAGAATACTACAATATTGTAAACAATATTATGTTCTTCAAATTGATGTACATGTTGACTGTATTAAGGTAAAGGTCAAGGTCATTTCAAGGTCAAACTGTGAAAATATGCTGGAAATCGAATTTTTTTGGTATTAATTTCCCCCTTTCCAGATAAATTGTGATTAATTTGTACAAAAAGTGGTTACACAACTGTAAAGTGCATGTTTTTTAATAATAATGGGTCAGGGTAAAGACATTTGTACATATCGCATCTGCATAGTCATTTGTAGTACTGCCTTCACAAGCACAAGCCCCTGTGCATGGCTGTTTGTTTTTAAAGCATGAACAGTTTTCACTGCATAATGTGCAGTTGCACACCATGTCGTTCAACAGTTCAGGTGCGGCCACAGGTTGACTCATCATGACTGGCTGTAGTGTCCCATCTTCGCTGTTTTCTTTGTATCCAAACAATGTCGGTGGTGGTAACTGTTGTCTTCCGATCGTAGCATGCTTCCATATCCATAGCTGAAGAACACATCGAAGACAATGCAGATGAAAACTGCTGTCTGTTGGCGGGAGATTCCTTGGAGCAACGGAGTTGAAGGCTTTTGTACATCGGATGGCGTTTACTGTTGTATACGCACTGCTGCCATACAGATCTGCTAGAAATGTAACACATGCAGATTTTTTTGTGGAGTTTAGTGTAGCTTTTTCACCCATGTCCTTCAAAGCCTGGTATTTTGATGAATTCTGCATCAATAGTCTGAACACTTTTCTTTTACCTTTTCTATAAAAGGAGCTTGTAGTATCACATCCAGATAAACAGTAGAGTGTTAGCAATACGTTATTTTGGTCTTCAGATAATGCATTGTACAAGCTGTGAACTGCAATGAAGCGTTTGAAATCTGTATGAATCCCAGCTCTTCCTGTGGTCATATACACTTCATTCGCTCCTATTGCTTTGTGGTGGTGTAACAGGAAAATTAAAACATCAGTGTCAGGACTACTGATCACAATGCAGTCAGAGCCAGTTTTTTGTGCATAAGATGCAGGAAGAATGATCTTCTTGGTTGCTTTCCAAGTCTTCTATCTCTTTACAAGAAACATCTGTAACAAGCAGACATTTATCTTCTGCTCCACCACTGATGAACATACATTCATTTCCTTTCAGAGCCAAATGTTGAACCATGTAGTTAGTGTAATATGCAATAAGTCGTTCCTTGTTCTTTCCCATAGAAAGAAATGACTTCCAATCTTTTAGTATTGACAAATCTCCATGAATATGTAATGCATTTCCTGTTATACGATCACCACGTCTGTTCCTTGTCTGTGTTAAAGCTGCTGTTACTATACCTGTCAAAAACAATATGAATGTTTTTCAGGTCTTTAAGATTTCTAGCTGTTTTCAAGCTGTGGTTCATGAAGACATCTGCCATGTTTCTGAAGGTAAGATGTTCTGAATGAGGCTGTAGTGATTGGAAGTGAGCCATCCCATCAAATATTATGGTGTCTGATTTGTGTATGTGACTAATTTTATTTGGCAGAAGACTTTCTAGCATGGCCATGAAGTCAGATTTTTTACACTTTAGCATTGTGCCGTCTTCGTATGATACTGTTGGAAGAAGATTCAATGCAACAAGTTAAACAGTTGTGCCCCAGTATCCCAATATATAGTATTCTGAACATAAAACAATGCTAGCATATCAGATCCAGAATGTCTGGCATGTCTTAAAATTGAAAATAAACGTTAATCTTAATAAAATCATACGTAGTGTTTGTATTTAATCTTACTGAAATATTACGTTTTCTTATCATTATAATATTACATTCATAAAATTCCACTTAAGACGAAAACATTGGGAAAAAAAACATTCAAACTTTTTTCCAAAGAGTTTAGAAACAGGCAAAATAGGTTCATGCAAATTTTCCTATTCTTGGCCTTTCCTTTTGGTTTTCAAGAACGATTACGATGTGTAATGCGAGTAATTACGTTATTTCAAATGCCAAAGTCTTTAAGAGGTTTAGCTGTGGATATCAGCTTCAGTATATCAAATCCATTATGACCGTTAAATGACCGCTATTCTTTATCGGATCACTGGCTTAAAGGTCAAAGTCACTCTGACATTAAACAACAAACCACCAGAAATCAATCCCTTGAAAACAGTTGGATCTAGCCTGCTCAACCTTAAAATGCCGGTTGGTCATGACCAGCAGACGACCTCAAATCCTTTTTCGGGTTACTAGCTCAAAGGTCGAGGTCAATATGACATTGAATAGAAAAAACATTTTCTGATCAATATCTTGGGCCTACGCTCCTTAAACTTGGACGGCGGGTTGATCATCAGTAGTGAATGACTTTTCTCTTTACGTCAAGCATCAAGGGCACGGTGACATTGGAGAACACCACCGTTTCCAATTAAAATCTGCTGTCAAGACCAGAACATTATCCCTACTTTTGGGGTCAGAATTAAGGGATACTGTGACTGTGAACACACCTTATAAGTCACAGTCTGTCCTTCATTCACAAAATGGCAAATAACAAGGCGCTTCCGGATAAATGATTTACAAATGACTCTTGTTGATGTTGTTTTGGTAAGCATACAGGGATGTTCAAAAATGAATGATTTATTGAGGCATGGAACGCTTAAAACTGACTTAATCATGTTGTTTGTTTTATTTCATGCCCTCAAAGTACTCCTCATGACTTAGAAAATGCTTAACTTCAGTTGGAGAATTAATTTCTCAAATGTGTCAAGGTTCGCTAATTTAGGCATACTGATAAGGTACTGGTATAAGACAGACCAACGCCTCTGAATCGAGTTTTTAAACTTTTGACAAGCAAGATCTCGTGAAAGGGTGTGGTAACAATGGTTGAAGTACGGGCTTTGGCATTATCATGTATAAGTCGGACATGTTTATAACCTGTGTCTGGGCGTTGTTTTTTCTAGTTTCGACTCTAATCAAGATTTTACATTTTTTTTCTTTCTACAAACAGTGTCATAAGACACAGTAGTAGATCCGTAAACAGCAGAACAATCATGCTTACAACGAGCTTTTATATAAGCCCGTACTTGCTTCTTTTATGCAACACTTTTACCAGCTATGAAATGTGTGAATGCAAATGGCAAATACTCTATTTTTTAACAAGGCTTATAGGTAGGTACCTGCATACATCATTGTGCATGTACTGAATTTGGGTATACAGGTAATCATTGATGTGTTTAAATTTCAATATGGATATCAAGCTACAACACAATAAGCAATGCCTTTCGAACACTCCTCGTACATCTACAATTTTTGATAATGAAACTAGATTTACCGTTCCTGTGGCACTCTGTGCTTTGTCAAATTTTAAACCAGATGCTAAACGAAATAAGCCTTCTGAAGATTCTTGTCGTTAAAATTTCTAATTCAAAGACTTTTGAGAAAACTTATGCAAGCATATGAAAAGGTACATTTTGCATTTACTTGCAGCTTAATGCCAGTTTCTCTTCTGGCAAGAATTTGCTTACATTTCTTACGTAATTATTAATTAAAACGTATCGTTTTAGTGCAGATTGTATCTAATCATGCTGTTAGAACACAAATCGTGCTTCATCGGTTTTCATACTTGATAAAGTCGGGTTTCCTTAAGGTCCCAAGATTGTAATAAGACATGTCAAGCAAAACTTCGAAATTGACACTGAATAATAAATATAAGCAATTGCCGTAAAATGAGTTTCCAATACTAAAATGGAAATTGCTTCGAATGTTTAGATCTTTAAACATTCGGAAGAAAATTAACTGGAAAACCGAATGCTTAAACAGTTTTTTAACGTTAAAGTAGTTACATGTTTATACCAAACTCTTGAAAGCAATGGAATTTCGATCTTCTTTCTCTTATGTCTTGTTATACACCACTAAAACTTGTGTCAGTTTCTATTTGCCATATTCATAGACCTTGTCATCCCCTATAATTGTTCAGTACAACTCCTCATGAAAATTTAATAGAAATCCGTATCAGATAAACGACTTGCGTCAACTTTCTTGTCAAACAATAAAGTATTTATGAGAGTTACATTTGTATAATACTGTTTCAAGAAAGCATAGTTCTTTCAATATAGCTCGTACTTGATACCATAAATGAAACAAGGCAGTCTGAAGGACAGCTAAATCCCCTTCCGCAGCGGACATGAATGTGTACTTCTTGACCTTTAACCAACCAAGACTTTGATGTTGTGTCATGCATATAGTCTCATGATAGTAATTATTTGTGCCAAGTTATTTAAAATCTTTCATAAAGTCAAAAAGTTATGGAGAACATTTAACATTGACCTTGGGGGTAGCAACCTGGATGTTCGGTTCTGCACATCGTGTCATAGTGGTGATCATTTGTGCAAAGTAATTAAAAAACTTTTCGTAAGCCAAGTTAGTAAGTTATGGAGCAGATGTGAAATGTGTATATTTGACCTTTAACTGTGACCTTAACCTTGTGGGCAGCAACCCAATTATTGCGCTCTGCACATCACCTTATAATGGTGATCAGTTGTGCCAAGTTATTTCAGAAATTTTTCAGCGGTTTAAAAGTTTTGGAGCGGACATGAAATGTAGACTTTTAACACTTGACCTTTAAGGGTGACCTTGACCTTGGAGGCAGCAACCCAATTATTGTGCTCTGCACATTGCCTCATAATGGTGATCACTTGTGCCAAGTTATTTCAAAAAGTTTCAGCAGTTTAAAGGTTATAGAGAGGACACGAAAAATATAGACTTTTAACACTTGACCTTTAAGTGTGACCTTGACCTTGGAGGCAGCAACCCAATTATTGTGCTCTGCACATCGTCTCATAATGGTGATCACTTGTGCTAAGTTATTTCAAAAAAAATTCAGCGGTTTAAAAGTTATGGAGCGAATTCGAAAGTGTTACGGACAGACGGACGGACGAACGGATTGACAGACGGAGGCCATTCCTATTATCCCCTACCCGCTTTGCGGAAGGTGATTAAAAAAAAATCTATGACTAAATGTGATGAATATCAAGATGTATGTCAAGATACTACACAAACACAGTCATGTAAATATTTATAGCTTCTCTGCCGTAATATAAAAATACTATAGATGTGTCCATGGGACACAGATGCCCCTACATTCCCCTGTATTTTTACAAAAATTCCTGTATAATAACAAGTGCGTATAAAGATATTGTCCTAAACATAAAGGATTCTAAAATGTTATTGTTTGCTTAATTAGGGGACACAACTATGTCGATCTTTAATAAATTTCGTCAAAATACCCAAGTGCGTTTACAGGCTGACAACTATTTTTAGAAATTTTAAGGGCTCTAGCAGTTATACGTTTGGGGTTACACGCGACAGAAGTCTAAACATGCTATTTTGCTAAATCAGGGGGCATAAGTCTGCAGATCTCCAATAATTTTTTTTATAAAATACCCTGCATAAGTCCACATACTGACAACTATTCTTAGAAAATTTCATGGCTCTAGCGGTTATACGTTTGGAGTTACACGAGACACAAACTAGCGGAACAGTGTAACGGCGGGACAGCGGACGGACGGACAAGGGCAAATCTATATTTCCCCTCCCCCGACAAGAGGTGGGGGCATAAAAAGTGGTTGAAATAGTCAACAATCAAACTTCTGTGGAAAAGTAACTCAGCAGTATAAGTCAACCATGTATATAAACACACACACACACCATCTTGCGGCCATCTTCCAACTTTCGGCCGCCATTATCTATGCATCGAACGTAAACAAAGGCACGTGATTCCTTACCGTGATTAATGCACACGACAACTTAGCTACTATACCAATTTCAACTATTTATTTCAGCTTTCTGCGTTGTTTCTTACTATGCATTTAGAAATGAGCACGCTTTTCTTTCCTTGGTACCGAATGATGCTCAAAACAATTGAATCTTAGGTTTCTCGCTATCAAATCTGTAAATTGTTTTCAGGTACTTGTTCTGTTTTAGAAACTTTAACAACTATCTGAATCTTTTTTTTCACATGAAACAGTTCTTTTTCTAACACTCGACTGACAAGGCATTTTCCGCTTCTCGTTATTTCTAAAATATTTCTCTTAGATTTCATTAGTAGGCCTGCGTTTCATTTAATCTCTTTACGCCAAGCTGTAATGCAAAAAAACAAAGACAAAAACAAAACAAACAAAAACTAGGTCAGGGCTTCAAAGGGAGTAAGATGCCAAATACGTATAATACAGTTTGTAAAATACGTTGTTTTTATTTATCATGTTTATGGAGATGGTATAAGGCAAAGAGAGATATTTTCAAAATTTTGTTCAAGTCGTTTGCTGTAAATTTAAATGTACAGTTCCGCTATGTGGCACACTAATTATTCGAAAATCATACAATCAGCAGTGTTAAGGACCCAACATCTCAAATGTTGGCTGTCGAGACCGATTCTTAATAAAGACTTATTAGTGGAGCTTTACTTTATTACTTTATTGTAGTTTTCACACAGACTCAAGCCTTAGCACATAATTTCAACACTGGTTTGGCTGTTGTATAGTAGAATATTCCTTTATTAAAAGAAGCAAATAATTGCATTGTAAGAAAAAACTGACGGAACTCAAAATGAAGCATATCTGTAAGAAGCTATTGCAAAACGCAAAACATGACTCATACTAAAGTACATTAAAATCCACTTTGAACCTACATTATAGTGTTTCTCTTAAATTACGATATTATTACGCTAGCTTTTAGCAGTTCTCTGACGTCCTTGCAGACTAAATGAACAAAGCAAGATTACAAATTATCAACATAATCAAAAGAACTTAGACATTATGATATTGAGCAGATGCATTAACCACTTCATTGAAGTGTTATAAACAAGTTTATTGATGTTATGTAGAAAAGAGATGTTTTGTTACATACGTTTCTACAGAAACAGTGTGCAGCAGTTGTTTCATACTGTACGAAGAGTTACAACGGCTAACAGGCTTCTAAACAAAGAACCCGTCTCTACAATGAAACCACTTTGGTTTAGTCAATGAGGAACTGAAAATGGCCGATAGCAATCCAAAACCACTTACTGTCTTGGCATTTCCCCAAAACGATTCAAACAAACTACATTACTACTATATTGTAAAAGTATGCTACTAAAAGTTTGCTATACACCGAGAATATAGATATAAGATTAATTTGTTTATGGGCAGATGGGCCATACTTTAGTTCATTAGTGCGTATAAGGAATTTAGTGGAAAGCTTATCAAAATATTGTTGAATCTGGGATTTTTTAAAGACTGCATCAGCCTAGGGCTATTCGTAAGCATATCATGTGCCGTCCATTTACCGCTGACCAGTCTCGGTACACCGATCAAGGGTACACAAGTCGGTGTGCCCGTCTTAGCTGAAGCCAGACCATCACCAGCGCCCATCAAACCGGTCGTGTTCAGCTATGTGAGCTGAATGAAGCCTCTTTCCTGGTTTCTGCCTCACCCTAGAACGTCTATCTGTATAGCATAGGCATTACCAATACTCTATATAAAGAGGACTGGTCTCCAATTTTGTCCAGCTAACGTGTTCCAATGCCAAATAATACTGTTCCTAGCTATGGTTCTGGGGCAACAAGAAGCGTAAACATGGTTTTCTAGACCTAGACTATTCTCCCACAGCGGAAACTCTAGGTAGATTCACCCCCACCCAACCCCCGCCTCCACTCCCGCCAAATACATTTAGAAGGTCTCCACGCAACAAGGTAGCAATAGTAAAACGATATCTTCGTGTTGAAATAACAGACAACTGTCATCAGCCCTTGACAAAACATTCCCCTGCTTCAGTTAAATGTCACCTAAAATTTTCATCTGCCATCTTTAGCTATAAAAGAGGTGTTCCTCATGAACTGAACACTAGGTGATGGATACCATATTCTCGTGCAAAACATGAAGTGCATGTTTACAAAGAACCACCCCTGCATTATTGTTTTCTTAGAAGCCTTTTGTTTACAATGAGTACCATGTCAGTATATTAATGAGTCGAATAGAATAGAAATGTTACGAAAAATGTCAAACCAGACATAACATTTAAGAAAACTTAAAGATGTTTATATGAATATATTGCAAAAACATACATACTTATCCATAAACTTACAAGAAATGTTTGTAAAACATACATGCCCCCCAGCAGCACCTTATTGCTTGTGGTTGGGCCAAAGCGTTCTGTAGTTATTGATCAGAAACCGTTTTTCTGATCAAGTCTCTGTGGCCTTGACCTTTGACCTAATGACCTCAAAATCAATAGGGGTCATCTACTGGTGATGACCAACCAGCACACGAAGTTTGGTGAACCAAGGTCAAAGCATTCTGTAGTTATTGATTGGAAACCGTTTTTAGGATGAAAGTCTCTGTGAGCTTGACAATTGACCAAATGACCTAAAAATCAATAGGGGTCATCTACTGGTGACGACCAAACAGCACACCAAGTTTGGTGAACCTAGGTCAAAGCGTTCTCTAGTTATTGATAGGATACCGTTTTTAGGATGAAGGTCCCTGTCAGCTTGACCTTTGACTTAATGACCTCAAAATTAATAGGGGTCATCTACTGGTAATGACCAACCAGCATACCAAGTTTGTGGAACATAGGTCAAAGCGTTCTCTAGTTATTGATCGGAAACCGTTTTTAGGATGAAAGTCTCTGTGATCTTGACCTTTGACCTTATGACCTCAAAATCAGTAGGGGTCATCTAATTGTGATGACAAGCAGCATACCAAGTTCGGTGAACCTAGGTGAAAGCGGTCTCTAATTATTGATTGGAAACCGTTTTTAGGATGAAAGTCCCTGTGAGCTTGACCTTTGACCTAATGACCTCAAAATCAATAGGGTCATCTAATTGTGATGAACAACCAGCATACCAAGTTTGGTGAACCTAGGTCATCGCGTTCTCTAGTTATTGATCGGAAACCGTTTTAAGGATGAAAGTCTCTGTGATCTTGACCTTTGATTTAATGACCTCAAAATCAATAGGGTCATCTAATTGTGATGACCAACCAGCATACCAAGTTTGGTAAACCTAGGTGAAAGCGTTCTCTAGTTATTGATCGGAAACCGTTTTTAGGATGAAAGTCTCTGTGATCTTGACCTTTGACCTAATGACCTTAAAATCAATAGGGTCATCTACTGGTAATGACCAACCAGCATACCAAGTTTGATAAACCTAGGTCAAATCGTTCTCTAGTTATTGATCGGAAACCGTTTTTAAGATGAAGGTCCCTGTCAGCTTGACCTTTGACCTTAATGACCTCAAAATCAATAGAAGTCATCTACTGGTAATGGCCAACCAGCATACCAAGTTTGGTGAACCTAGGTCAAAGCGTTATTGATCGGAAACAAAGTGTCTACCGACGGACCGACCGACGGACAGACCGACCGACATTTGCAAAACTATATGCCCCCTCATCTTCGATGGGGGGTGGGGGCATAAAAAGAGGCATGTTTTTCTTTTGCATTTTAATTCTTCAACAGTTTTGCATAACCGAAAACTCACTGAAAAAAAGAAGCAACGTTACATAATTTGGATAAATAAGCTCGCTTTTATGGAAATCCGCTGTTACAACATTAGAACTTACTTAACCCACAAATATTTCTCTGTTTGGCTTCTAAACGTATGTGTAAATCAATAGGAAACATTATACTGCCTTGAATGTAGACATTGATTTGTAGTCTCAACTCTAATTTGTCAAGGGGATTTAAAGATCTCTTTAAAGTGTACTTTAACGGGGATGTTTTAAGCTACTTACAGATGAGTTATTATGATATGAAAACAGATTGACGTGTGTGTTATGGGAAACCTTTGATACTTGAAACAAAGCGTTTGTAATCAATGTTGTTTTCATATCGATGTAAAACAAAATTTAGGGTTACATCTAAAAATTCCTATTGTCAGCCCGGATTTGTCAAAGACAAGTCAAGTTGTATTAAAACAGGTAAATGTTTGCATGTTAATCTTCTATGTGTTTACAGATATTTAACGGCGCTAATGTTATAAACGATCTATTTTATCTAAAATTCCCAAGCTTTTAATGGTAGTCACTGTTCATATCCATTAGCGAATAGCAGCTGGTCAAACCGATAAAGATAAAATATAAATAAACATGACTGTCGGCTTCAGAGAAAATGTGTTGCATTTTGAAAATATCGTTTTTACGTTTCTTCCAAGAAATGTTTATTCATATATATTCTACCTGTCTAACTGATGAAATTGTTTAACATTTTTAAAACTCTAAATTCTACAGTGAAACTTTACAGTAACAAAAGCTGCCCTATATAAACAAAACTTATCTATTTCGCAAATTTTGTGTTTGACAGATAATGCCTTTTTACTTTAACATTTTGTTTTGAAAACCTCTGCTCGTTTTTTTTTTAAATAACCAGAATACAATATCGGTAGCTTAAATACTTCAAATAATTATAAGTTATAGAAGATCCCTGATTGCGAAGCTGACTTCAGATATTTGCGCACATATTAATATTAAGCGTCATCCTAACAAAAACAAAACCATTGTCTCAGGCCTCTAATATTGCTTATGTCAAATAAAACTAAACAGTGACAGACTGCTCATGATAATAGTAATTGTTATGGTAACGCACGGTTGAACGCCAAAATTTTAATTTGATTATGGAAATACCCTTTACCTTTTTTCTTTTATGATGTGATATTGACCGATCTTTGAAATTCAGAATATTTATGAAAATCGTCATTATTTTACTTATGAGCTTACATCTTATGAACATCCAAATATTATTTCAAAATTGTTCAGTCTTGATAATTTCAATAATTTATTCTTACAAATATTTAAAAAAGAAACTGCAAGGGACCTTGCTACAACAGCAGAAACTTTACACAGAAATGTAGTAATTAATGCAAATATCAGTTATTATTTGATCCAAGAAAATGTTAATTTTGAAAACTTCTAAAGGTCTAGTCTAAATAAAATTGTAAATTTAATTATGTGAATACGGGATACACACTGTTATGCTGAGAGTAAGAAGAAAATGTCTCTGGTGTTCCGGACAAGAAGAGTAAGCTACAAATTAAGATATCTACAAGTGCATCAGATAATTTTCTCTGCTGACAGACTGTTCAACGGTGCCTGAATCTATACATTTAGAGTTTATTTATTGTTGGTACCGGTTGTCGATATGACCGACGCCTAGTGCAGATTTTAGTTATTTTCGGTTGTGGGGGATTGTTCAAGAAATACCCCCATTTCAGAAACACCCCAGGTACTACTTCATGCTCACTGTATAGCAGTTATACGTTGGACCTCTGTTTTAACGTCTCAATCGAAAATCAATTTGTAACCCTCTGTATTACCAGTCCAGCGCGTTACCATTAGACCACTGATCCACTCCCGCTTGTGTGAAAGATTATGTTTTTCTTGCATATCAGACAGGATTTTCTACTGTTTATACCGGTACTAGAAAAACCCATCTTGCAACCCCCGTGTAAGACGTGTCCTTTAAATTGACGTCATTTCGGCGCATTTTATGAATGAATTACGTGCTTATGGTGATCTCCTTTCGCCGCTGTGAATGAAGTTGTAAATTAATACGCTACTATAAGAAATAAGTGCCAAACAAACATATTAGATTTTCATAATTTCCATAGGAAATATGATTTACATGTAATATGCAAGAAAAAGAATCAAATACTGGCTGTCGTTACAGACGGGAATATCTGGCTCTCGCGTAACTGTTTAGCGGTAACTCGACAGAGCCTCATTACCGCTGTAAACAGTTTCCCTCGAGCCAGATATTCCGGCCTGTACCGGCAGTCGGTGTAAGATTCTTTTAATTTGTATATCAACTACTGCAGCATTTATATGCTTAAACACAATAATTTATATTTAGCACACATCTGATATTTATTTTATATTGCATGTATAATCTTTGATCAAGAGTATGAAAATGTGTGCATGTTAAATGTTGCTGTCTTGTATATCTTTGTCAGCTGTATAGTTCCATGCATCTGGATATAATAATGATTTTGCATGCGAATATATCAAGTGGAGACATTGAATACTGGTAATAACCTTGCTCGATAGAAATACTACTCAAGAAAAAGTCTTGCTTTGCATTACTTAATTATACAAAATAATTCCAAAACTGTTGTAAATTATGGAATGTTTAAAACAGTGTAAGACCATAAAACGAAATGATTTTCTTCAACACGCAGCCTTCTGTATAGTTAAATGAAAAGAAGAATGTTAGGGCCCAGTGTATTGATAACTGGTCACTTTAATTTTCATTCTCTTCCTGATCGGAAATTAGACAATCGGTCTTCTTAATGATACAGTTTCATACGAGGACTAGGTCAACAACGCTGATCATTATATTCACACTATATCACTATGTGGAACTGCCACAGAAACTGATAGTCGGAAACAATTTATGTCGTTTTTATGTCGCGAAACATTAAATTATGTGCCAGCTCATGTCTTTAAAAAACAAAACAATGATTTGAGCTTGTTATGATAACATAAATATTATAGATAAAAACAGAAGACGTCGGAAACCGATAGCGTTACAATAAGGTGATAAAATTCGAAATTAAAAATCTCATCATTTTCAGACAAACCAATAAAAGAAATAGACTTCGAACTACCTTAATCAATTCAAATGTCTTAAAGCAATTTTTACAATCGCTTTTTTCAAACGCTGACTTGAATGACTATTTACATTTACTTCATGTTGTGCTGCAGAATATCGTAATTGTTCATAGTATTTTCCGAAGAAAAAACCTCATTAGCTTTAATTAAAATTTTGAAACACTAGCACATTCCTGGTCACTTTTGATTTAAAAGGAATACTGTACACCATCCTGTTCTCTTTTCACTTGTTCTTGTATACATCCAGGAAGATAGACATTTTTTAATTTAAATATTAACGTGTACAGTGTTTCTGAATGGTTATGTTCTAAATTAAAACAGTTTTACATTTTATCTGTCACAAATGCATTGCAGGTTTCTTCAATAGTTTCGGAATCCTAACTGTTACGCTTGACAGCGAGCGTGCTGTACTTCTTGGAAAAATAGTTCAATAGTATTATAAACAAAAATTAATAAACTGGTCAAACATGTTTTTTTTATTTAGAAGTTAGGCCTGTCTATATATACTGAACTTTTTTGCGTCCTTGAATTTCCTTGTACAAAAAGCACTGTTTACCTGTTTCAAACATACTGTTATAATGTTTTTTTTGGAAGGACTTAAGGGCGTTAAAAGGTAGTCATCCATTAACTTTAACACTCAAAAGAAATGTTTTATCTATAAATGATCAATAGAAATTTTCCATTACTAAAGTAAACGACGAATTATTTTGTTCTGCAAATGACTGTATCTCAGAGAAGGTAGTTATCAATTAACTTAAACACTCATATATACAGTGAACGTATACACAGCATTGCTAAAGCTGCATAATTCGTCAGTTATAGAGTCAGTCATTCCTAACTATACTATTAGGTTATTTCACACCATTGAGTTCATGGTAAGAGTGTTAGTCGCATATACTAAGAAATGCTTATAATATAAGAATCTAAGAAAGTATTATACATTTACAAGTTGAAGTTATTTTCTAGGCGAATCTACTGTTTCGTGATATGTTGTAGTTATGCAAGCTTTTTACACGTCTCTCCGTCAAAAGTAATGAGCTGAAATGCTAATAGTCATTCATTATTTATTAAATGTGATAGACAACATAATTTGTCTCAAGGGAATAAAGGATAGATTGTTGTGTGTTCAGCTAATTTTGCTAGGACATGTGTTACATAATTCAGTAAGAAACATGTGGCATCTCTGACGGTTACTTTAACCGCTGCTGTTCGGAGAATATAGAGTAGGTTTGCAGTCACTTGGGCTTCTGATTCACTGTTGACGTTGCCATTTTTTATCCGTTGCAAGTAAGACAATTTGGTAAGT
The DNA here is from genome assembly GCA_012932295.1 of Cyclina sinensis. Classification (NCBI taxonomy): domain Eukaryota; kingdom Metazoa; phylum Mollusca; class Bivalvia; order Venerida; family Veneridae; genus Cyclina; species Cyclina sinensis. The sequence goes on from JAAONU010000060.1 coordinate 166,092, forward strand.
ATCTATGTTACTGACTTTAAAACAAGAAGAGAGTCGGTGTTAGTATATCATAGGTATGATAAATTTTGGTTGAATTTGATGCACGTTTTCGCCCTTTTAGGAGTTAAACATAAATTTGGCAAACCCTTTGCATGCAAGAAACTGTCATGTACATATTTTAATAACTTATCATTTATTACTTTGAAACATTATCTGAGTCTTTAGATTATCCTATATTCAGGTTATGTAACGAATTAATATTAAATAAATGATATCACTTTAATTTTGGAAAACCCTCTTTATGTGAAACACTAACATATATATAAGCCTGTAACGATGTCTGATTTTTAATTAAAAACAAATCTTCATATAAATACTGTTCTGTCTTAGGCGCCGTAACGACTCTCTCACTTGTAACACTTGTTATTTCGGTGTTAGCTCCTTCCGATACGCACACATTTTGTTATTTATCTGCTTCAGAGATTTAGAGGGTTATAAAAGTATTTTACAGGATGTTTCTACTTGAAATCCGATTAAAATATTTTAGAAGCCATGTCTAAATCTAGTTTTATAAGACAAAATAATTTACCTCCAGAGAATCATATGAATATATATATATTTATATATATTGATAAAAGATATTATTTTCACATAACAGAAAATGTATTCCGGGTAATTTATTGGAAGTGTTCATTCGCTTGCATTTTAAAATATTTAAATATTCATTAAATTGATTTTCATGTCAATGTCGAAAACTACTTATAGCTTTATTTGCTTACACAAGAGACAATATAAATGTACAGATATAATAGGAGGAGGGGTTAAAGCGCCGGACTCCCGATCCGGAGGTCGCTGGTTCAAATCAAGTCAAAGGTTAGGGTTAAAAGTTAAAAACGACTTAATACATTCCACACGAGTACCAATTTGAACGTTAAGAGCAGCCATCAAGAAGAATTAATAAAAACAGCAATGACTTGCTTTCCAGTTGTCGTAAAATGAAAATATACTATATATAATATCTGCCACATGAGATGTAACATAAACTGATATTTGTTAAGTGTTTTGGAAAATATTAACTAAAGTTCAGCAACTGTATTTGCCTTAATCAAACACAACTGTCTAATTAAGTACAATCAAAATTGAAATGTTATTGTTTTAGTCATAATACCTTTATTTATTTTATTTCATTTTCCGAAGGTCATATATTAAGACATTCAATGAAATTAAAAATTTGATTTACAAGATGGCCTTCTGAAATATAATCAAAATAAAAAAAGTATCACGAGAATTTTATACAGGACTAAAATTGTTCAATTATGAGTAACTAAAAATGAAGAAAGTAAACATATGAAAAACACATCTGTCCACTTTTTTATCATGTATCATACCATTTTAGCTTTATAAACATTTCGTCGAATACATTTACTCCCGATAGACACTAAAATGAATTTTTAATATAAGAGATATACTGCAAGTGTTTTAATCACTTTTTTATTAGAAAAGTTAGTCGGTCATTCATATTTTGCTTGGCATATTCTTAATGCCCCCTGTGCACCTGCTTGAACTGTATATTCATTTTCAAGAAGATTGTTTGGGGTAATATGACAGTATTTGAAATAGATGTCTGTATGAGTAGTATACGACGCATTTAATGGATTTATTTGAAAACTTGGATCTATTTAGGTTAAGTACATATTAACCTCATAAACAGGCTGTTTTATGGATTTTTTTCTGGATCAGCCATCAAAGTTAAGCTTTTTGAGCTAAAAGTACTATTGACTGATTGTATATGTTCATTGTTCGCCAATGGAAAACTATAGCTTCTTATTGGGCCTGTATTTGTAACACCCGTTCTACTCGTATTAATAAGCGAATTGCAGTTTGGGCAAGTGTTAAAGCTGGTACATCATGTAAAAACTGGTTCTTTTCTGTGAAGAAGCAAATAAATGATTGTAATTTAGTCAACTGTTTTGATGTAAATGTAAATGTTTCTAAAGCCTACATTGTTGAAGGTATACAATCATATATGACAAACAAGTTTATTGCTGAATGGCTTGAAACTATCAATAGGACCACGAGTGTTACTGGTAGAGGTGGTAACAAGCTTAGAAATTATTGTACATATAAGTCAGAATTTACCACAGAGCACTATTGTAATATGATTATGCCTCCCCAGCATCGCTCAGCATACTGTAAATTTCGTTGTGGGGTAGCGCCTATTCGAATTGAAACTGGGAGATTCGAAAATTTAAATATAGAAAATAGAACATGTCCGTTTTGTCAAGCAATTGAAACTGAAAGTCATGTTATTTTCGATTGCCCTTTGTACAATGACCTTAGAATTTCTTTGCTAAATACAATTTTGTCAATAGAACCAAACTTCTACGATATGCAGGATATTGAGAAGCTGAAACTTGTATTTTCAAATCATTCACTTATTAGAATTTGTGCCAAAACCTGTAATGATATTTTAAATAGGAGACAATTTTATCTGTGTAAATAATGTAATTTCTTTTTATGTGATATCTATATCTTTTAACTTCTCCTAGGAAGTAGATGCTAATCTGTTCATCCACGATCTGATCGGGGTGATACCTGATTCTTTAACACATTTTTTTGAACTGCGCAATAGTGCCTTTTTTCCACATTCAGTTTTTTTTTTTTTTTTTTTTTTTTTTTTATCGTCGTGTATTTTAATGATTTTTTATTTAACGATTAGCGTCTGCTTCTTAGCTTTAACGATATAAGCATGCATATAGTATACATAGCAGTAATTACGTAAGTCTTTTTATTCGTTGAATTGTTACTAAAGTCTCTTATAACTCAATATATGAGTGGCAATGTACTTTTTAAATCATGTTATATGTGTTCTATGTATATTGTTGTATGTATGTACATTGATGAGACTAAAATAAAGATTGAATATGAATATGTATTAAAGAAAGATATCAAATCTAATTCTATCAAAAACTTGTGATGAATGTAATTCGGTTTGCATAAATTCGAGTTGACATTATTAACATATTAAATGTTAAATGGATTTCATTAAAATTATACAATATCAACTATCTTTAAACTGAGTTTAAACAGCATTAAAAATCGGAAAAATCGGTAACAATGAAAATACTGTATCTACCCATAAAGGTGATAAAGTAGGTGTGAAAAGGCATGCTGGGGTACACTGCTCGTCATAGAAAGGTGCTTACAACACGTGTCGGTCGTTAAATAAGTTATTACTTTGTCTCAGCAGGTAATTATATAATTTGTGTTTGTCATGCAATTATCAGTTAATTAATCAAGTAAATGCAGTTAATTAAGAAGTTAGCTCTGTCTATATATACTGAACTTTTTTGCGTCTTTGAATTTCCTTGTACAAAAGCAGAGTGTACCTGTTTCAGACATATTGTTGTAATGATTTTTTTTACAGGACTTAATGGCGTTAAAAGGTAATTATCCATTGACTTAAACACTCAAAAGAAATGTTTCATCTATAAATGATCAATAGAAATTTTCCATAACTAAAAATACGACTAATTATTTGTTCTGCAAGTGTGTGTATCTCAAAGAAGGTTAATCATTAACCATTAACTTAAATACTCAGATATACATTGAACGTATCCACAGCATTGCTATAGCTGCATAGTTCGTCAGTTATAGAGTCAGTCATTCCTAACTATACTATTAGGTTATTTCACACCATTGAGTTCATGGTAAGAGTGTTAGTCGCATATACTAAAAAAATTGCTTTTAATATAAGAATCTAAGAAAGTATTATACATTTACAAGCTGAAGTTATTTTTTAGGCGAATCTACTGTTTCGTGATATGTTGCAGTAATGCAAGCTTTTTACACGTCTCTACTTCAAAAGTAATGAGCTGAAATTCCAATAGCCATTTATTATTTATTAAATGTGGTAGACAACATAATTTGTCCCAAAGGAATAAAGGATAGATTGTTGTGTGTTCAGCTAATTTTGCTAGGACAAGTATTACATAATTTAGTAAGAAACATGTGGCATCTCTGACCGCTGATGTTTGGAGAATATAGAGTAGTTGGGAAGTCACTTGGGCTTCTGATTCAGTGTTGACGTTGCCATTTTTTATCCGTTGCAAGAAAGACAATTTGGTTACTGACTTTAAAACAAGAAGAGAGTCAGTGTTAGTATATCATAGGTATGATAAATTTTGGTTGAATTTGATGTTAAACATAAATTTGGCAAACCCTTTGCATGCAAGAAACTGTCATGTACATATTTTAATAACTTCTCATTTATTACTTAGAAACATTATCTGGATCTTTAAATTATCCTATATTCAGGTTATGTAACGAATTAATATTAAATAAATGATATCAGTTCAATTTTGGAAAACCCTCTTTATGTGAAACACTAACATATATATAAGCCTGTAACGATGTCTGATTTTTAATTAAAAACAAATCTTCATATAAATACTGTACTGTCTTAGACGCCGTAACAACTCTCTCACTTGTAACACTTATTATTTCGGTGTTGGCTCCTTCCGATACGCACACATTTTGTTATTTATCTGCTTCAGAGATTTAGAGGGTTATAAAAGTATTTTACAGGATGTTTCTACTTGAAATCTAGTTTTATAAGACAAAATAATTTACCTCCAGAGAATCATATATTAATAAAAATATTATTTTCACATATTAACAGAACATGTGTTCCGGGTACTTTATTGGAAGTGTTCATTCGCTTGCATAGAAATGGAATAAATTTTTAAAATATTTATTAAATTGATTTTTGACGTCAATGTTGAAAACTACTTATAGCTTTGTTTGCTTACACAAGAGATAATATAAATGTACAGATATAATAGTAGGAGGGGTTAAAGCGCCGGACTCCCGATCCGGAGATCGCTGGTTCGAATCCAGCCAGAGATTAGGGTCTCCAACGACTTAATACATTCCACACGAGTACCGATTTGAACGTTAAGAGCAGCCATCAAGAAGAATTAATAAAAACAGCAATGACTTGCTTTCCAGTTGACGTAAAATGAACATGTTCAAAATATACTATGTGTAATATCTGCCACATGAGATGCGACATAAACTGATATTTGTTAAGTGTTTTGGAAAATATTAACTAAAGTTCAGCAACTGTATTTGCCTTAATCAAACACAACTGTCTAATTAAGTCAGAAAATCTTGCAATTAGTTTTGTTAATGAAACAGTATAATATTACCATTTGCATGTTTATGAATCTTTATGTTTTCAAGAATCTATTTATGAACATTTATTAACTATTCTAAAAAGAGAACAGAATTAATAGAAAATTAGCATTTCTGTTTGATGGAAGATTTCTTATATTATATATACATATTGATTTTGAAGTAGAAAATTTAGTATAACTTGAACAGTTTTTGAAATAAAAAAAAATGTCTATGATGTATTTTGGAATTCCATTTCCTCCGTTACACGTGTGTTGTGTTGGATTTGGTTGCATATAAAGCAGCTTAATTGAAAACCTAAAAAAAAGAACTACTTGTCTGTAGACACTTATCTTTGATTACCATTTACATTTGATTAAGTTGAAAGAAGCATATTTACATGACAAATTACTTCTAATAACTTTCTGTTTACACAGTGTTATGCTAATGATGAAAACATACACTAAAATTTTAGAGTACTCGTTATCTTTCAAACCATATAAATATGAATGATATTGTAGGAATTATTTATTACCCTATTTCAAGGTTACAGTAAAAATTAGGAATTATTTATTACCCTATTTCAAGGTTACAGTAAAAATTAGGAATTATTTATTACCCTATTTCAAGGTTACAGTAAAAATTAGGAATTATTTATTACCCTATTTCAAGGTTACAGTAAAAATTGTAACCGAATACCATTGATATATATATAGGGAGTTTTTGTTTTACTATTTTGAGGTGGAATACCACTTATTTCATTCCAACACTTTCTGGGTGCGTAAATGCCGAAAGAAGAAATTGTTTGAATATTATGTTCTTCCTTATTATTTTTCATTTTATAGCGAATGCTCGAATATAACAGATATGCAGTATAATCGATTTATCATAGGATGTGTCCCTTTCACAAATTAAACATAACATAACGAGGTCAGTTTACATGCAGACGCTTAAATTTAAACGAAGGAAAATGATAATACCATTTTCTTTTCAATTTTTATGCATGAATATACTCAAATAGAAGTAGATTACAACAGGTGTATTTTTAAGAAGCACTTCTCTTCTTTTTCTTCTAGAAATTTAATTTGAATTAGTAACTTTACAAATGCAGGCAATAACTTTTAGCTCACTTCTCTACGCTAGAGTACAAAATTAAATGAGAGTGTGAGAGAGAGAGAACGTAACTGATCGAGAATATTTATCACACGACATAATATTCTATATTATGCTTGATCTAATTCACGTATCAATCCGTTATTAAATATCTTCAGAAATCTAAATGGAACATATACATCACGAGACTGACGAAATATCCGTTCAGAATGTGTATACAATAGCATAACGTGTTTACAACTTTAAACAGTTTCAATCTTCTCGAAAACATTATAAAACCCAGGAAACACTCTGTGTGGTTAATTGTTCCACTGACTTGTTAATCTTATTTTTGTGTAGGTACAATCAAGATAGAAATTTTAGTGTTTTAGTCATAATACCCATACACAATCAAGAGAATTTTATACAGGACTAAAATTGTTCAATTATGAGTAATTGAAAATGAAGAAAGTAAACTTATGAAAAACACATCTGTCAACCTTTTTATCATCTATCATACCATTTTAGCTTAATAAACATTTCGTCAAATACATTTACTCCCGATAGACACTCAAAATGAATCTATAATATAAGAGATATACTGCAAGTGTTTTGATTACTTTTTTTATTAGAAAAGTCAGTCGGTCATTCATATTTTGCTTTGCATATTCATTATGTGCCCCTACGCACCTGCTTGAACTGTATATTCATTTTCAAGAAGATTGTTTGGGGTAATATGACAGTGTCTGAAATAGACGTCTGTATGAATAGTACACGATGCATTTTATGGATTTATTTGAAAACTTGGATCTATTTAGGTTAAGTACATATTAACCTCATAAACAGGCTGTTTTATGGATTTTTTTCTGGACTAGCCATCAAAGTTAAGCTTTTTGAGCTAAAAGTATTTACCAGTACTATTGACTAATTGTACATGTTCATGTATTAAAGAAGGATATCATATTTAATTCCATTACAAACTTGTGGTGAATGTTATTTGGTTAGCATAAATTCGAGTTGACAGTATTTACATATTAAATGTTAAATGAATTTCATTAAAATTATATAATATCAAATATCTTTAAACTGAGTTTAAACAGCATTACTTTACAATTACAATGAATAAACATTTTTTAAAATTATTATGTCAAAAACATAAAAATTATATAACACCAACCCTAATGGGTTCTCTGTGCCCAACAACATTAGTTGTTAAAAATATCACGCCTAATTTATCATTAATATTTCAACATTATATAACATTATTGTTCTATTCAATCAGCAAATGCCAGCTTGATGACGCTTAAAAGTGTCAATAAACATAGAACGATTTAGAATTTTCTAGATGACATTTTCAAAATATTGTAAACAACAATATCGCGTCTTTATAAAATGTTTCACAATATTTATGTGAAACAGACCAAAAAACGAAATGTTCTATGGAACCATGGAGATTAATCATGCTATTAATTATTACAGTTGCAAATGTTTCAAGCACCAAAAGCTTTAGCCGCGAGGTATCAAAATTGGTCTCGTATGTAAACTAGATATGGAATCCATCTAAAACTATCAAATGTATCAATATCCTTAAATCCTTACTGTTTTTTTCACATTTCAACATTTATTATGTTTTATTTTGAAAGAATAAGCGCGATTTGCCAACCCTTTTAGCGTTGTTTTGAATGAGCGTACCCGTCTCAGAGCTTCTCTGTTCATATGAGAGCGTAATTAGCTCTGTCTGTATTTATCCTGAAGCATTTTTTTCAAGGCATGTGACATATTTAGGAAAAATCACAAAGTATTTTGTAAGATATACTCGCGTGTTTGACATAGCCTCAAATATATAGTAACAATGTGATTTCAGAACAATTTCCCTGAATATTGAAAGACAGTATACTTCTTGGACATTAGCCCCCTGTAAGGCATTCATCCATTTTCTGCTTGAAGTAACTGACACGTAAAACATGGTCTTACCGATTTGAAAAACACTTAATGTATAGACAGGATGTCTCTTTAGAGCGCATCAAAGCTGATACAAATCCTGTTGTGTGATACAATTTTGTGATAGGATTATTTTACAAATGTTTCCACTTTTAAAGCAATCAAAAGCATTGTTGAAGGTCATTCCTATTCATATTATTCCTTGTGTCATGCAATACAATATCTCAACAGAGTAACACAAGGATAGATAAAAAAGAATGTAAGTTTCTACAAACTGCAAAATCTCTACATTTTACAATTGATAATTTGAAGAAGAACATGTGTTTGAAAATGTTTCCTGAAGGCAATTAGCAACCAATTAAGTGTGCAACTGTAATAAGTTGCTATCAAACCGAAAGGATGATGCAACAGCAACTGTATATACATTTAGTTTGACGTTTGTACATCAAATGTTCAAAAGCCACCTTGACATCTGGTAATAATTCATTCAGTATAAAACACACATACATGATTTTGAGGAAAGATGGAATCGTTTTCCCTTTTAAAGACTGTGAAATCAATTGAATTAATTGCACGTGTGTACTCATAAACGTTACAAGTGTTCGATGATTCTATGCACTGATTTGAGATAGAAACTGGAAACAATGTACATAAATATCAGGTTTTGATAAAAGTTAAAAACAACTGTTGAAATTTCACTTATCAGTGAGAATTTGAACAACAAATCTTGTCTTAAAATCTGTGAGCTTAAATAGAGAAAGAAGGCTGCAACGTTTGTTTTCTTGATTCAACGGAATATTGCAGGTCTGAACACATGCTCTTGAAATACCTAAGAGAAACAATTTATATGACTCCATTAACGAAATCTATTGAAATGTTTAACTCTGTTCTTTCGTGCAATTAGCCTCCGCTAATTTCCTATTTTAACAAATCGATGCAGAGATTTTTTACGAACATTGTATTTTTTCTTAGACAGGAGAAAAATGCATCAAATCAGTATGCTTTAGATATGTTGCTTGAGTACATGTTAACACAGGCAAACAATTTATATTTACAAGAGCACATTGTGTAAGTTTTGTTAATCTTTTATCCACAATATCTTCAACATCAAAATATTCTTATGTACATTTTTATGAAACAAACATTGAAACAGTTTTCTCATTGAATTTTATGCTTTTGTACTTAATCTTTCTAATAGTTAAGTGTACTTTTTTAAGATACAAGAGTATTGCTACAAATATTTCTACTTCAAATGCAAATAATGATTATTTTGAAGCTATATTGAATAAGTTAAATTAATCGAACTAATTTATCCCTTCGTTATCATGAATAAATTGATAGTTTGTTTTCTTTTGAACGAAAGTCACAATTTTATAGCTTAACTTATGTTTACCTTTTATATTTACATGCATAGGATACGGTGTCTTTACAGGTCCCTAATGCAGGAAATTTTTATCAGTATATGCTGCCGATCCTTAATGTAAATGTTTTTACCCTCGTCACAATAAAGGGGCCTTACAGTGATTTCAAGTCCTGACTTTTAACTTTATCGAAGAGATTAATCTATTCTGTTGCCGAAAATATAAACTATGTATATCATATTCGGACGACGTGAGTTTTAAAGCAATAGTCGGAAGTACATATCGAAGTTACTTTGACGTTAAGAAATTTACGTTCAATAGGTCCGTTTTTCTGAACCCGACACAGATTTTACGTAGGAAACGAATGTAATGTGATGAAACATTTTACTACTATATACAGGTAACCTGTTCAGAGGAAGAATTTTAGAACTTATAGAATATTGCAAAGTCTTACAGTCAAAATAATTTCTTACATTAGTGATACAGAAGACATAATGATTGTGTTTTGTTTATTTTTTCCTTAAAAGTAATAAAACGTCTCATCATAACCCTTTAGTCCTACCAAAAACCCACTTTGTGACTAAATAACACTTAACGGCGTATTTCAAACCTTTCCTGTAAATTACATAATATCATGATAATTCGCCTGTGAAATATATCCTGGTTATGTAAAAATCATGAGTAGTTTGTTTTGTTTTATAGCAAAGGAAAACAGAAAATTTAAAATGGAATTTTCCTTAGCAAAAAGGATAAGTCCTACTCAAAATTGTATTGCTATATTTAGATATTAAAATACAACAGGTTTAAATGCGCTGTTTAAATAATTATGTTTTTCTGCTGATAAAAAACTTAATTTTAGAAAGTAGGAAAACAGTTTCCTTGTATCAGAGTTTTCTCTATTAAGAATAAATTTCCGGAAAAAAATATATTCTTTAAAGGAGAAAGTAGTTTAATTGTGTAGCCTTAGACGCCATGTGAGGCTTTATTCACGACTCTGTCAGTTGTCAGCCATAATTTGATTTAATCATACACGTCAATCTGTCAGCTAATTAGCTTTTTTTAAAACAAAAGTTAATATATACATCACGCAATATAAGAATTACTTACAAATACTTCTTGCAAGGAAATAACAGCACATAACCTAATTACTCACATGCTACGAACATAAATATATTCTTATTATATATTTGTATTGAGATAGTATCAAGATAAGACAAAAACAAATGGTGAAATGCCTACAAATGTCTTTAAAGTATCTGTCAGATATTTGCCTTTTTCTTACTGTAAACACATAATAGTTAAAGAAGGTAAACATATGACAAAAAACAAAATTCAATCAGCCCGTAGGATAATTTCATCTAAGGCAATGAGGACAACACATTTTCTTCAAAGCTTCTTGTCCAATATATATATTTATTTATTCGGGATCACACAATGGTATTTATGACATCACAAAGAAAGGAAGATTCGGGTGTGAAAGAAATCAGGAAACCTCTTTGAAAGGATTTATATCACACTGTTATGTTGTCGGATATATTCCATATCACACTGTTATGTTGTCAGCAGTGCTTGCTCTTTATAATTAACAAAACGCATCTTCATCGTACAGATATACATTTACTTCAGCTCGAAACAGGTTTCAGTGTGCATGTACGAAAAGTGTTTTGATAAAACAACGATGTAATTATCGAAGAAACTGTAATTTATTCGGGATACTTGGGTGAATATGAAGCATATATTTCAGCTATAAATCATTTCAACTAACAATTGACGAGAAAACTGTTATAAAACTTTAAATGACAACACATGTTTTAGTTTTATGTTTTAGTCTACAAGATGAGTTAAATTATGTTTAACATAAACGAATTTTGCTTAAGTTCTGGAGACGTGTCAGCAGCTGCTGTGTGCTCTCATTTCCTGCGATGAAAGCAACAGTTTCATTTGCTGCTGTTAGATAATTTCAATAAGTCAATTTCATTAGCATATGTTAAAACCTATACCTAAAAAGTAAGACCTGCATGTCCATTAGGAAAATTATTTGTATCAAAATAATTCAAGGTAAAACTTAAAAACGTTTACTTTGCAAACGCATTAGTCTATTTTTTAAAGGACACAGGTTATAATTGATAATTGGGTTTAGTAGCGCATTTAATACTTCAATGAATGTGGACGACAAACTCTCAATATAATTAATTTCAGATGACTGCAAGTATTCAAAGTTTCAAATCCAATGAAAAAACATTTTTAATTAAATTACGTAATCGTGTTAGTTTAAGATTTTTTTTGGTTGTGTGTTATAAAAATTCATGAAACATCATGTGAATGTCTTTATGAAAAAATTAAAGACATGTTACGTGACAGCAATACGTCCTTTTTATGGGTTTGCAGAAGGTTTATAGTACAGACGTTCATTTCCAGCAAATCTCAGCTGACAATCAATCATTTCAATTAGCGGATACCACTTAGTTTCACAAGCTGGCGTAGGCTACAAGTGCCATTAAATACTAAAATCATTAAGAGAGACATTCAAAGGGACAAATGTTGCAATTTTGTTAACATGAGCAGCATGCAAAACTTAATATAATAATTCACTGTTTGTTTCAGTGTAAGATCATTTACAAACACAATATCTCGAATATTATTTTCAATGCACGCTTGATAGTTATTGCATATGTTTGGGTAAATATTTTATCTAGAATTTTTATTAAATTCTACGATATAATTGCCAAATTATTTTCATGAATAAGGTCCTTGCTCATTATTCACCATTTGCATATAACTGTTAACAATGTCTGTCTCAACAGTAACAATGGATGTTTTTAATCAGCTAATGAAACACAGGGAGATAAATATTTGTTTAATATGAAAGATTATTCGCTATAATTTTACAATTATAACATAAACATTTAAATATCACAATATTTAATCTTAAAGAATGAAAATATACTTACACACACTGAAATTCCCATAGCCGAGAAATTCAGATGTCATGAACTGATCTATAATGGACGATTTACCAACACCTTCTGCACCCGCAATTAAAACTCTAAAGTGTTCACAATCACTTCCTGTTGTAATCACCTGGGGAATATTATAATTATTGACTGTATGTACATTTCCAGACCCTGTCTGACCTGGAATTATTTTAGATGCATTTTCACGTTTGATCTTGAAAGAATCACCTCGATTCACTAAACCTTTTGACGTTGTTTTGAATGAGCGTACACGTCTTAGATTTTCTCCGCTCCTTTCAGAGCGTTCCCTAAATGAACCCCCTCTTCTGGATCGTATACTTTCTCCATTCACTTGTTCATCCATTTTTACTATTCTGTCCAACTAATGAACATATGCGGCCAAGGGAAGAAACAATCACTTCGTTATATTATCCAGTTCATTACAATGTGCTTCACGATTTCTTTCTCAAAAATGATCCGCTATTTTCCTCAATACTATTGGATTCCTACTTGTTATCAAAGAATGTGTCATGTCCTTCTAAGAGAAACATTTCAGTTGGCTGTATAGACCTCTATAAGCGAAATACGATAGACTCACTAACAGTTTGTGTCTAAATAATGCATTTTGCTCTGTCATTTTGTATGTAGAGTAAAGTTTTCACGACATTTGTAACTTCTGGTAAAAACACTTTACAGTTGCTACTGATTTGAAGAAATGTATAATGAATATTTTACAAAGCAGATTCAACGAATAAAGACATATTTTTATAATTTTCAGAACTAAAGCAATCTTTTTTAAACAATATATTTTCCCCAAAAGTATCACATAAGAAACAGGATTTGCACATTGCATTACAGTTACAAATTTAACCACATCTCTGTCACTAATTAATTTCTTTATCCCCAAGTTATATCGGATTTCTATGTGTTAACAAAGAAGGTCACTTGTCCGCTTAGATGAAACATTTAATATGACTCCAATTAGAGAGTACAATAAACTGGCGAAACGATGGATCTATGTTACTCAGTCATCTTTGTTGTTTTATGCATCGAAGCAGTTTTTCCCACAAAAAATATTACAAGTAGGTCAAAAGTTGCACAATAAAATACATTCTGTATTAGAGTAATATAAAGGATGTCGTATTTTGCAGGAAAATTCCGAAAACAAATGATTTTTTATATATCTCCCCGACTATATAGTATCATTGGGTCGTTAACATTTTTTGTAGCTCTAATAGGAAATGTTTTCACTTAAAAAACATAACAGACACTGCCTCGAAAATTATTCAATGGCATAATTTCTCTCTGATGCGCATCAACGTGGCTGCAAATCTGACTTGATACTGTTTTATCTTTTGTATTGATACATCAACTTCATTTTGACATTCCTTTTGAATAGATCGAGGTCTGTCTAAACGGAATAATGAATATGCCATTGGCCATATGTAAGTGCTGATAAGACTGTTTACAACGTTTTCAGACAGCAATTCCCTTCATAGACAATTGACAATTGGTTTTGTGAATTATCAGTTTATTTGACAATTCTTTGAAATTCATTTCTAAATTCTAATTGAAGATACTTGCATATAGTGTAATTACATGTTATATGAAATACTTATCAGTTTTGCATTTTGATTTACAACTTCTGTTTAGTTTTCTCAGGTTGTCGTTTAGAATTTTTCAAATGAAATAAAGGTGAACTTACACATTCATTTCTAGCAGAGTCATATGAAAACTACAGAAAATAATGAAAACTGAGTTAACATATTTTATTGACTTTTAAAAAAAAGTTACGTCCTGCTTGAACACTAAATTAATTTAGTCTTATAGGCTGTAGAGTCATCAGCTAGAACTGCAGGTTAAGATAATGGCAAAAAAAACAACAAACAAACCAAAAAACAATTCTGTCAAAACTGTTTTGTTCCATAATGTTTTAATGAAGAAATTTTAAAAATTGATAAATTCTCTTAAAATGTTAAATAATAATTGATGAAATCTACTGAAATGAAAAACCATGTGTACTACCTGAAAAAAATGTTTTCTTTTGTCCTTCTCTCTCATTAATACCGTTACTTTTCATCTACTTTACTTTAATATAATCTTTATTTGACCTTCAAACTAAACATCATCAATAAAAGAACGACATGATGCAAGAACATAAATCCTTGCAAGCAGTTCATCAACCTTATTTACAAAGACTACTATACAATCATCCATTTCTATCTAGATAAAATTGCGACACCTTGTAGTCATTTGCTTTAATTCAAATGAGTGTCATGACATTCAATCAATCCAAGATATTACAAATGGCTTAATTTTTCAAGTTACTGAAAATGAGTAACAACTGTGTTATGTAAAAGTTTGTATTTCCTTTAATTTTACATGCAGTCATGGAAATCAAAGAGAAATATGACTAACGTATGTAATACCCTGTATTTTTTCTCAAAACCATTCGCGTTGATATAATTGATATAATCATTTCCCACTGGTTTAGTCAGACAGACGTTTGATTTATGTAGTTTTGTAAATCATTTTTACATGTATTGCCTTACACTTTTTTAAATTATACAAAAAATTGCCCAGACAAAAAAAGGATTTTCCACTTTGACCTTTTTATACATTCAAACTTAATCTTTCAGATAATATTCTGTACATTTTAATGATACACGTTTTTTTGTACAGACTTATCTATTTTGAAAGGTAGTACATGTAAAACAGGTACATGCTGTTTATTGTCGTAGTTAAACTCTTAACCTTGTGGCAACAGATATGTGTATCATTAAGACATGTTTCAAACGTTCTGCCTTTTATATATGTTTCAATGTCCATCAGAAATATATCAGTCAATGATGGTTCTTTGAAAAAAAAACTATTGTCTGTTACACTTGTTGACAAATATATATGTGCTATGGTTGTCCTATAAAGTGTCTGCATATATCATTTAGATATATAAATATCAAGTTTTTACATAATTCAAAAACAACAAAAACGTGTTGACGTATTTTCTCTTTTGTAACGTGTACATTATTTGGATTTTAGGTAATACTTCAATGCAGTTGCACAATGTTTAAAGTTCCAGTCTCAAAACGCTTTTAGAAAATTCACTTAAAACGCTGTTATATCTTTTTTTCTGAATTCAATACAACTGTTCCATTCACACGTTATCGTCAAGTCTTTGACATGAAAGTGAACCTCTTAGATAAAGTTGCACAAAAACATTTCAATTTGTCAAACGTTTTCTGGAAAATGAGAAAATCATAAAATGAGTATGATGGAATCACTATTAAGTTCCTGAAAGGACAATCTTCTTGTCTTTCGATTATTTTGGGATTTTATCTTTTGATTTTTTTATCAAGATATGAGCTATGCTTTGCAAATAATTCAAGTGCGATTCAAGTATTGTTACAAAGGTTTCCAGTTGCCAAGCGTTGTCTATTGGGAAGATCACTATTTAAGGTGTCTATGTCTGGTACAAGACTTGATGACGCACCTGGATTTGCTGTTAAGACATGTTCCGCTTCTTCACTTGCAGCGCTTCCTTGATTTGCTTCGCTTCTTGGGTTTGTTTGGCTTCCTGGACTCACTACGCTTCCTGGACTTACTGCGCTTCCTGGTTTGTGCTGCGCTTCCTGGTCGTTTTGCACGTCTAATACTTATTGCGCTTCTTGGATTTATTTCGACTTCCTGACATACGCTTCTTAGAATTACTAAGCATCTTAGACAGGTTGACTTCTTGGACATATTGCGCCTCCTGGACTTCTTACGCTCCAAAAGCCGTCTTTGTGGCAATATCTGAGAGATTCTTGTTTTGAGAACAATATTTTTTCCAATGTAATTATTTTTCATTCAAGATATGTATACACAAAAAGCGAATGTGGTAGAAAACAGTCAAATGACTTCATCACATCTGACAATATGGAAAGTTGTCTTTCTTAGAAGACTAAACAACTCAACGTTTTAAGTTAACACATGTTAATGACTCAAATATCAATAGCCCAATAAACATACTTGACTATGGTTAAACCTAAAATATGGCTTTTAAAAGTTACTGACAATTGGTTGTATACATAAGAAGTACATAATTAGAAACGTGCAGAAAATATTTTCTATATCATAATATACAGTTGTCCTGCGTCTTAAAGCGACAATTGATTGAGCAAAACACTTCCTTTAATTTAATAGCGTAAGAATCCGTATAAATTTTATCTGAATCTAAAACATAAATCTTAGAGAAAATACATCTGTAACACTTTACGGAATACGTTTAACATGCCAAACTCTTGCTTTTATATTTAATACGTTCCATTAATTTTCCGTCTCAATAGTAATACTTTACAGTAAGATTGATTATTGCATTAGCAATATGACAGGACTTGCTTGAAAATCATTTTTCTTAAAACGCAGAGTAATACCTTTCACCATATTTTCATTCCAGCTAAGAAAATGCATCTTTTATCTTGTGACACCACTACTTTTTATAACGCGCAACAAAGTTTGTTTCAACAAATATAAATATACTGACTCATAAAATGTATCATTTTTGAAGCTTATGCTTATAACATATTAAATAATAGAATTATAGGAATAAAGTGATTGAATTGCAGTGATTAAATTTAGATTGACATTAAAAGACTGTATATGCAAGGAATTCTTGAGTGTTTATCTAAGGGAAAAGGGGAAAATAATTAAAACTTTGCTTTGATTTGCTTGTCATAGGACAAAATCATTAAATGACTTATGGCATCTTTTTGAAGCTGAAAAAATGTCATAAATCAAAGGTATTGACAAGCAATTTCGGAAGATAGATTGTTTTTAGCTAGCATAAAATTTCAACTAAAGTGGTAAAATGAATAAATAATGTCGTTTGCATGATGAAGCGATATTTTGATTAAAATAGTCTTTGTTTGTCGTGATCTATTTCATTCTGCGTTAAAAGTCAGAAAATCTGTCCTGTTTATTTGATTTTAATCCACTTACGTCAAAATATCCAAAAAATTAGTTGGATTAACTATCATCATGAAATGTGTACATCATGCAATGGAAGAAATATTAATAAATATATCGTCAACATTTCCTACGAAACCACGAAATAAAATCTGATCAGGAATACTATTTTGTAAATCAATCATGCCATATCAATAGATATATATATATAGCCTGTTTGAATTACAAAATTTCTAAGCCACGTAGGTTGTAATGATACAAATGTCTTGCTAATGATGCCCTGATTAATATGCTTTAAAGCGACTGACTCACAGAACTTAGCTTATTTTTATTTCTTTAAAATCCAAGAGAATTTAATATACTACAGATAAAACGTAATATTATGTTTCTATTCACCGTGAAAATGAAAAATCAACAAATTGAAATCAACAGTATTCGAACTAATGCCCCTTTAGGCCAGTAAAAGTAAGAACAGTGATCTAAGCTACTGAGCCACAGCAGACTGTTAATACCGCTAGTCAAATTTAATTATGAAAATTTAAGTATCTACCCATTGACTAACGGTGTAAATTTTTTTACCGAAAAATTGTGAAAAACTTTACAGGTTTTTTTCTTTAGTATGGCACAATTTCTTTAAACTGGTTCTGCAGCTCAACGTATCTTAACATCAACCAGTCGAAGCGTGGGTAAAATAAAATGTAACAAGAGGACCATGATGGCCCTATATCGCTAGAAGTCATAAAAAACAACCATTCTGACCAATTTCCAGGTTATTTGGACTGAAACTGTAGCCTCTAGATTGTTAACAAGGTTTTCTATTTTTCGTCTTTGTGACCTAGTTTTTCATCCCAGATAACCCATGTTCCAACTCGTCCGAGAAATTTATGAGACAAACATCCTGACCAAGTTTCATGACAACTGAGGCAAAAATGTGACCACTAGAGTGTTAACAAACTAATTGTGTACAGACGACAGACGGACGAAGGACAAAAGGCGATCACAAAAGCTCACTCTGTCACTACGTGACAGGTGAGCTAAAAATTAAAAAACAAGAAACATGGCAATGCCACGAAACCAGGTTTTCAAAAATGTTGTTCTGATTCTATACTATAGTATGAATTTTGGAATGAAGATTGCTATGAATATTCAAAAGATTATAACATGACATGAAGGAAAAGATAATATTCATGAGAATACATGATAATGAGTAGGATGTAAATTTCGGCTAACAATACTGTCTGCAAGGAGTATACTTAATAATGAGACAACAATTTCTGCACGTCATCTTGATGTGGTAAACATTTGTCTGAAGTTTCATCAAAATTCTTCAAAGGGTTGAAGAGTTACAGAGCGGACAGGATTTTCAATGTTAATGTCACTGTGACCTTGACCTTGGAGCCATCAAAATTCTTCAAAGGGTTGAAGAGTTACAGAGCGGACAGGATTTTCAATGTTAATGTCACTGTGACCTTGACCTTGGAGCCAGCCATGCGGAACATGCGTTCTGCACGTCATCTTGATGTGGTAAACATTTGTCTGAAGTTTCATCAAAATTCTTCAAAGGGTTGAAGAGTTACAGAGCGGACAGGATTTTCAATGTTAATGTCACTGTGACCTTGACCTTGGAGCCAGCCATGCGGAACATGCGTTCTGCACGTCATCTTGATGTGGTAAACATTTGTCTGAAGTTTCATCAAAATTCTTCAAAGGGTTGAAGAGTTACAGAGCGGACAGGATTTTCAATGTTAATGTCACTGTGACCTTGACCTTGGAGCCAGCCATGCGGAACATGCGTTCTGCACGTCATCTTGATGTGGTAAACATTTGTCTGAAGTTTCATCAAAATTCTTCAAAGGGTTGAAGAGTTACAGAGCGGACAGGATTTTCAATGTTAATGTCACTGTGACCTTGACCTTGGAGCCAGCCATGCGGAACATGCGTTCTGCACGTCATCTTGATGTGGTAAACATTTGTCTGAAGTTTCATCAAAATTCTTCAAAGGGTTGAAGAGTTACAGAGCGGACACAATTTCGTTTGACGCCCGCCCATCCGCCCATCCGCCCGCCATACCCCAATCTAATAACCAGGATTTTCAAAATTGAAAACCTGGTTAAAAATCCTTTCTAACATTTTACGGTGTCGCTATATTATAAAATTTCACGCCGAATTTAACTCAGCCTTATATGAATTACGTAATTTACAACAGTCCATTCCATTAGCGAATATCTGCTAGTTTCACAGATGAAAGCTAAAAGTGTCAACAAACATTAAAATGATTAAGAATTTCCTAAGGGACAATGTTGTGACCCAACAAAAAATGCAAATCTAATATAATATTTATAATATAATGTTATCATGATATCATACCTGGTATGATTTGTAATTGTTATGCATCATTTTTATTTTGGCAGCATTATCAAATGCTATATTATAAAGTATGAATACTGGACATAACCATACATATATTTTCAATCAACTAACAAAATAGGTTTAAGGTTGATTTATGTTTTAAGTTAGGTTACACATTGATAACATAGAGTTTAACAGTTTTTACATCAAATCGGTTTTATCCCCTGCCGATGAAATTGGGATAATAAAATGGCATTGTCCGTCCGTCTGTCCTTCCATCCGGATCTATATCTTAGAACCGATAAGTAAGTTTGTAATAAAAGTACGTATGAATGTATATATTAATATAGAAATGATGCAGGTCAAATGCCACTCAAATCCACGTTTGCATAACTAAATTATGGCCATTTGTTACTTAAAAAGGCATTTTAAAGGAAAATTTCCGCCCAGAAATTATCTTAGAACTGGCTAGTTAGATTAAAAAAAATAGCATGAATGCATATATGGATAAGGGCATCATGCACGTGAAATGCTATCAAAATCCCTTGTGCGTTATTTAGGTATGGCCCTAAGTGGCATTTTCATGTAAAATTTCCATTAGGGTCCATTTCTTAGAATTAGTTGGTCAGATTTTATCAAATTTAACCTGAATGCATAATATGGATGAGGACATAATGGACGTGAAATGGCATTAAAGTCAAACCGCGCGTTGTAGGGTTATGGCCCTTTGTTATTTTGAAATATACATCTTTAATAGTAACACCTCTACAACTGGGTGGGGATTGAAGTTACTGGGGTCAAAGTCAAGGTCACAAAGGTTCAAAAAAGTTTTTTTCTACCTTATGTCATAGTGTCATGACCGCATCAGATTGAATTTCAACCAAACTTTCACAAAACAATTATAAACGATAGATTTCCTTTCTTTTCCAGAACAAACCTGATGCCATCATGGGTTCCAAAGGTATAAGGGCCAAAATAGGCTTATTTTTGCCATGTCTGCATAATAGTAGTTTCACAGCTTTGATAATCTTACATACGATTGGCCTGAGTCTTCATTTAATGACTGATATCTACGATATTGGAATGTATGTACTATGGACATCTGCTCTTGGACTGGGTTTTAGATCACAAGGGTCAAGGTCACTGACATAGGTAAAACTTTAAAAATCTTCTTGTCAGAAACTACAAGGTCTACAGTTTAGATATTTGATGTGTGAATGAAAGTAGTTGCAGTTAGTTTATTAGTTTAGACTCATTTATTTTACATCAATTGCGATACAAGTTCTTACAACTTAGATTAATCACGCTCGATGATTGCTTCCTGGGTTTCATACAAGTATTCGCGCAGCGTGGAGGAATGTGAAGATCGTGAGAGAATCTCGCCTCTGACGGGATTCGAAACCGCGACCTCCGGATCCGGAGCCCTGCGCTCTACCCCTGGACCACGGTGCCTCCTCAGTTGTACACAGGTGAGCGATTAAAGGACCGTCAATGCCCTTTTGTAATGAAAGTTGGCATTAATGTATATGTCAATGAGGACAAGATGCTTGTTAAATGCCATCGAAATCCCCTCATGTTTAATTAATGACCCTGTGTTACTTTTAAAAACCACCTTTTAAGTAAAAAATGCTGTTTTTTCGCTGCTATTTATGGTTGGCATAGCTCTATTTGTATGAGCATTGATTCATATAAGATAAAGCTACCAAACTGACTTTTTACTCAAATTCAAGGACAAAGATCTATGTAAAATGTTGATGATACTTAGCTGCCTCACTCCAGTGATTTCTATAATTCGGCGGTGTATATAAATTCAACGAATTTTGTTGTTGTCTCTACCGCAGGTGATAATAAGCAGAGTTTTGAATTCGTTCTTTCTGGTCTGTGTATGTACATTATTGAGATAATTTCAAAAGGTCAGTACAAATGGTACACTTTTTCATGAGTTTTATGTTAATAAAAACTAAATATTATTTATCTGCAAAAAAGACATAGAATGTCAGTCGTATAAGGACCGTGATCTGCAAATATTCTGTTCAATGTTTTAAAAAAAACCTGTACCACTAGTATTTGCGAATATATATATATATATATATATATATATATAATATAAAGGATCGGAACAGATTGATTTGTCTAAAGAGATTAAAAAATAGTAAAAACAGATAATATGTTGAGAACATTTGTATAGCTTAACATATAATTGTACGTGTTACATAATTCCTCATACTGCATCTCTGAACTGACTAGAACAAGAAATCGGTAGAACCGATGGATGCTCCCCGAATAAATGCCAATACCAAAAGGGCTATTGTTTAATATGTATTTTTTTTTTAAGTATGAAAAATAACAAAGGGCAATAACTCCTAAATTATGCAAAACAGAGTTACGGTTCTTGCACGCTGCACTTCTCCTCATAGAGATCTATCTACCAATAAAGTTTCATGTTAATATCTCTTATACTTTGTGAAATATGCCCCGGACAAAAAATAAGTATGAGAAATTTCAAAAGGCAATAACTCAAAAATTAATAAAGCAAGAGTTATGGTTCTTGTGCACTGCACTGCTTATCAATGAGATCTATATACTTATAAAGTTTCAAGTTGATAACTCTTATACTTTGTGAGATATGCCCCGGACAAAAAAAAAAGTATGAGAAATTTCAAAAAGTAATAACAAAAATATTAATGAAGCAAGAGTTATGGTTCTTGTGCACTGCACTGCTCCTTAATGAGATCTAACTACCTATGAACTTTGGTCTTGATATTTTTCATAGTTTTTGTGTTATGCTCCGGACAAAATTATGACGGACGGACGGACGGACAAAGCGGCAACTATATGCTCGCCCTTTGGGAGCATAATAAAACGGTTAAAAGCAAAACATACACAACAACTAAAAAATAAACAATACAATGTGCATAAAACATACAAAAGTAAAAGGTTGTAGCTTTGAGTCATCTTCTCTTTGTGTAGCTTAAACTATTTATTTTACATCGATGTTTTTTCAATTTTCATGTTGAGTATTAAAGAACCTTTGACGCTTTATATCTTGATATGTTACAAACAATAAGGAAAGTGTTAAAAGCATCTATCATGTAGTAAACAAGCTCAGCAGGACCCCCCCCCCACCCCCCAACTAATGGAAAAGTGCTATACTGTTTTAATATAATGACTTATTCTGGCGAAAGCTATTTAGCTGCCACAACTGTCATAAAATGCACGAAATGAACATTTACTTTAACACACCTATATCTTAAAATTTCATGTCTATAATCTTACGTGTCCGACAGAGAAAGATGCAAAGGATAAGAAATGCATCTCTCTCCAAAGTAGACTCCAGCTCAAGCCTGCTTATGATCCAACAGTCAATGAGTCGATTCCCTGATGCAGTTGTGAGCGGATGACGTTATACTAATTAAAAGTGACGTATTCAGTAACAAATAATGTCTGGAAGGGTTTCACTCGTTTATGTGTTGCTTAAGAAACCAACAGCATTGCAATTAAAGTAATCAGTTTATGTATTTGCTTCTCATAAATTAAGTATTTAAAACTTAATCTGGAATTAACTGGAATATGCTTAGGAATAAATTTCTCAAGCAATAAAAATGCCACATCTACGTTCACGAATCTTTCGTAAGTATTTTTCGGTGTATGAAAATAATTATCACATTGATTTTAGCAGCTTCAACACCAAAAAGAAGAGAAAAATATAAGAATTTGGTCCTACTTGAACTACTCACATATACCTTATTTTGATACTGAGATACTTTACTTTACTTTACTTAAATACTATTTAATGGCATCTTTCGATACAAATACAATTGATCAATACATAAATCAAGAAGAAGTGCAAATGTATTGGGCTACAAGTTATTACAACATTAGTTACAGCCCTTTCCATGAGGTCAAAATTGAGATCAATTTTTTCCGATTTAGTTAAAGATATTGGAAAACAAGACAATGTGTTTTTATACAGGAATAAAGTGATGATACTTAAATGAGATGACAAAAAGAAGAAATAAACCTTTAGAAAATATATATACATATATATATATAATAGATACTGAAATACAGAGTAATATAAAAAACATATAAGATAATTAAAAAATTACTGAAATTCATGTGTGTGAAGTCTGAAGAATATTTTAATACCACACACTGCTCCACGCTAAGTGACATTATGCGTCAGAGGCTTTTGGGTATAGCATATAAAAACTTTCCGATAACTTTCTGGCTAATATGCGACATCTTGCTTACATCTACTTTAATTCTAACGTGGATTAATGGTACAGTGTTATAACATGTTACGGTTGGTTGTATTCAGGAACATTCAATTACTCCAAGCTGTTGCAAGTGTGGACAAAGATATCACTTGCGTGAAATGAGTAAGGAGGCTCAGTTTATCTGATAACAATAGTCCAAATGTTGTTTATGTAAACAAAACTAACTGAGAAACATTAATGTAATGATAACCATAAAACGTGGGTAAATCAGAAAAAAATCTTCGTTTTCAAATAAACACATTAAAGGTACGACTGCGTAACATGTTGAGATTTGATTACATTTTTACTTCAAAGTATTTTAGTCAGAACAGAACACACAAGCTCAGGAACATGTGATACTAAATAACATAAAACGTTTTAACAGCAACGAAGTTCTTTATACCCTATACTTTGATGTCGTATATTTGGTATAATCATATTGCATTTGCAATTAGCACATACCAATTAATCTTGCAGTTTTTGTTTAAATCATCGTTACGTAAAGCAGGTGTTTTGGCCTCATCTGTCATAGTAAAATAAATGGCTGAATAATAATTTGCATCACTCATTAATTGCAGGCGTATCTAGCTTAGGAGTGCTAAAATCGTTTTCTGCAAAACATTCAAAAGCATCTGTTCAATCTTAACAGACACTTGCAGGCTAATTTACAATTTACACTTTTTTTTAAATTATTATCAATAATGACTTGTTGACGTTATTAAACAAGGGTACAGTGACTATTTAAAATTTCTCAATTTCATTTTACTTTCAGTTAATGCCAATCTGATTAAAATTAGCTCCTAGATAACGCCCTGCTATTCTGTTAGGATCTGAACGTCACCAAAATAATGTAACTTCTCATGACCGTTCAATCACACAATCAGTGCTTAATTTTCAAGTTTTTGGGTTAGTTTCTATTTTTATTCATTTAAACTTATGTGAAAATCTGTATTTAACTAGGATCCCAAATTACTCAGTCGCATGTAGTCACTCTAGTCAAAGTTAAAAGAGGAAAACTTGTAAAATATTGAGATAATTGTATGTGGGGGTAAAGTTCCAGTGATATATATTGCATGTATACCAATATAATTTACAGACCTGTTTAACTGAATATTTTCATCGCCATTCTTATAAGCTAATGAATATTCATTTAGTAAATACAATCCGCAACTTTAATAAACTTACATTAATCGAAGAAGAATCCATTTATCTTATGAAACACAAAATATTTTCAAAATATTCAAGATAATTCAAAACATGCAACAGAAGTTTATAGACTCAACATAAACACGCCGTGTGTACAGACACTCTCATTGGCAGAGATAAAAATACACTACTGGAAATCCAGATTATCCAGAAGGTAGAAATGAATGGGTCCTCTTCAGATCTAACTGTAGTTAGATCGTGTACTTCAGTCAGATTGAGCTAATGCAAAATGATAGATTTAGGAAGCATTGCTAGAAATTTCGTCAATTGTTGGTTTAGACATAACATGATTGTTGCCAAAGAAAAATAGTTTTAATTGTTAAATTAAAGGTAAAGTTTGTTTTACAGGGCACTTTTTAGCCTTTTTAATTATCTTTAAACTCTAATTAATACAATAACAACATAAAATCATGAATATAAACTTAAGTGGGCTAATAATGCATCAACATAACAGTCACCGTAAACAAAAATAAAGTAAATAAAAAAATATTCTCTGCAGTTCTGATTTCTTCAAGTTTTGACGCGTCACAAAGACCAGCTGATCTAACCGGTTCTAGCTGAGTCTCCTTTGGGAGAAGTAACAATTAATCCAATAAGAAAGAAATTCTCAATATGAGACACGGATCTGTAATAATCCCGAGGATTTATGTGTCATGCATTATTACCGAATATTAATATTTAATATTAATATTTGAATTCAAGTGATATGAGCAATGAAAAATGGAATTTTCATTAAGAACAAATTACACCGAATTTAACTGTTTAAATAAGTTGACATGAACAACTGATACAATGTATCGTTTCTCCATCCCGGACAAATTTTATGTAATAGATACGTTGCTATTAATTACTGAAACGGAGCTATATAAGAAATATTCCCAAAACATTATTTAACCATAACCATTCTCTTTCATTTCGAAAAAAGGATAATCCAATTTCTTTCCAGGTAATCTATGTAAAAATAAAATGGAAGGTACTTACAAACATTAAAATTTCCACTTCCGAGAAATTCAGATGTCATGAACTGATCTATAATGGACGATTTGCCAACCCCTTCTGCACCCACAAATAAAACTCTGAAGTGAGTACACTCATTTCTTGATGTTAGCAACTGTGGAATATCATAACTATTCACATAATTTACTGTAATAGCATCTTCATAATCTGTAAGACTTGAAACTCCAGCACATTCATGGTCATGTTTCACTTTAAAAGAATCACCTCGATTGACCAGCCCCTTTGACGTTGTTTTGAATGAGCGAACACGTCGAAGGTTGTCCCCGTCCTTATTAGAACGTTCCCTAAACGATCTTGTCCTTCTTACTCGGGCACTGTCTCCATTATCTTGTTCATTCATTCTTACTATTTTATCTTATTAATAAATTCTGTAGTTAATGGATTTTAAGAACATTTACTTTACAATCGCATCCATAAAATTTAAATATTTCTTCTTTTTTATGAATGAGTCGCTGTTTTCCTGAAAACTATCGAATTCCTACCTTTTTGTCAAAGACTTGGCGAAACGATATTTAATGCTCTATAAACAGAACACAATACACTGGTAAACTTCTCTCTTTTTAATCCAGTTGACGTTCCAGTATTTATACTTGAAGCAATGTTTAACAATGATGCAACATATTTAGACATATGAAGTTTAAGGAATTACTCCACTATCGTACGAACGTATGGATTAGCAACAAACAGGTTGTTGACAATTATTGTCTAGAGAAATTCCAATAGAAATGACAAACTATATACGTTGAAAGCAGTTATCCACTATCGGTAACAATTTAAAGAATGATCATTATTTCAATCGGGAATAACTGATTGACAGTACTTTGAAAAACATTGGCGAATTTTCTTATGATGCGCACTAAACATGCTGGCTGCGCGTCTGGTTCGTAGTAAATGTATTGATATAAGTGTTTTACAAATGGTTCCACTTCAAAAGCAATGAACAGAATGGTTGGAAGCTATATATTATTTAGCGTTTTAAACATTATGAAATATCTCAAGAGAATTAAATATATTAAGGTACGTGATGTGTGGCACATATTTTAAGACACGTGAACTTTCATTTAAAAGCTCGTACTTACAAATGCGGAAAAGGAACTGTTTGCTACCGAAAATACATTGTTTTAAACCATATTTAAACACGAGAAAAATCTTAATGTAATATAATGTCTCATAACACACTTTTATTGATTCATGAGAATCGATCAACATTTGAAAGATTAGAATCTGAAAGAAAATACTGGAGGTTTAGCGAATGTGCAAGGCAAAATGTTAGGACCAATCCATATAGATGTTACAAACATATGTCCCTTTAAAGCAAGACATGCAAACTTTCATAAAATGTATAGTGAAAAGTGTATGTACATTTTCCCGTTCGAATGAATGTAAAGTCTTAATACCTTGCAGGACTTAGTTCACAACACTCAAAATAATTTATTAAATGACGACAGGTGCAGCAATGATTAGATTGTTGTTTGTAATCACTCATGTTAGATGCATTTTACGCTGATAGGTCTGTTAGTATGTAAGGAACTAAACAGTGCTGGTGAATTTATTGAATGGGAGTAAACGTACATCCGCCGGTAATATGACCAGTCCACGCCGTCACCATGGCTAATGTCAGCCGAATTATGACCGGCTTAGCAATTTCGTTTAACCCCGGCTGAATGATTATTGACCAATCAAAGAGATAAGGCAAAAAACTGTAAAGTGAAACAGTTGACTTTAAAATCTATATGTCATTTTTTTCAAATTGTTATTTGCTGTTGTTAGATATTATATTAAATATTTAATGCAATTGTTTAAACAATTAAATTCGAGTCTGAAGACCGACAATAGACTCTTCGACTATCTTTAAATACTGCTGAGCCGTACGCCTATCGAAATAATCGGTGCATGCCGTTTGCCCCGCTATCTTCAGACACCATGAGACAAAGATTTAAACAAGCGCAATGAACTTTGACACAAGATACGCCTTTACCAATATGAAGTGCTTAGTGCTTGAGCCGGCACAGTGGGACAAACGGCGCAGCAAAACAAGTCCACTTATAGACATTTTATGATATTGTCTTTTGTAAAATATTCAAATGTATCAAACACAACATATAAGCCACTGAAGCTGATTAAACTTCTACAATCTAAATTCCAACCAGTATATGCATGTAAAAACATCATTCATTTTTGGAACATTTGGTGGTAAACGCGAAGTGAAGAATTCCATTTTGAGAGAAGTATTTCTGACATAAATCATCAAAGGTATGAAGAAAAGTGTTCATAGAATATCATTTAAAGTGAGTGGCTCTTCAATTTCTCATTCTGAGCAAAACCATTAACGAAATAATATAAAAAAAGAAAACTTAAAGGCAGATTTCGATTACGTTTCA
The DNA here is from genome assembly GCA_012932295.1 of Cyclina sinensis. Taxonomy (NCBI): domain Eukaryota; kingdom Metazoa; phylum Mollusca; class Bivalvia; order Venerida; family Veneridae; genus Cyclina; species Cyclina sinensis. The sequence goes on from JAAONU010000060.1 coordinate 194,750, forward strand.
TTCAACGGTTGCATTCTATATCAACCTATTTGCATATTTGTTCAGTTTTCTGAACGCTTTCTTCTGTTTAAAAGTACTAAATATACACTACACAAATGTGGACATTTCAGAAAGGTTTTTAGAGATAAACACTAAGATGGGAGGTCGTAAATTTAAATTCAGCAATTAATTTAAGTGTCTAACAGACAGAAATTTCATAATTGCAAGTAAAAATTACATGAAAAGCATTACCAAGTCAATTTCTAAGTGTAAGGAAGGTACAAATGTTGTAAAACATCTGTATTATCAATTAAACCGAAAAACCGCTACTGATTATCATTTGCAAAATTATTAATTGGCAACGGTGTATCTATTAAAGCCGTGAGCTACTGATTGTTGTCATGCTTTTTTAAGTATTTAGTTACGAGTAAGTGTAAACTTGATTAATGTTCTTATCGTTGACGTTAATAAGCATAAAAATAAGTTTACCGTTTAAAAAACTGATGGTTAACACATGGGCTGTAGAGATAACAAAAGTAATAGCTTTTTTTTTCCTCGAAATTGTCATATGAGCGAACAATATATATCTAACTGAAACAGTTTTACAAAAGTCCGAAGGTAATTTTTATCTTAAAGATGTTTTATAGCAAATTAAAATCCATATTCAACGCACTTGGTCGCGCGCACCTGTCACTTGCGAAACCGGAAGTGACGCACATTTATCCGTTGCCATTTGACACAGCTTTTTGAACACGATCATTTTTATCCCATTCAGTTTTTTGGAAGAATTGACTAGCTAACTCCAATCGATAGATTTTTTTTTCATTTAAACTTTCTCTTTACATTGATGTGTTGCTTATGTGTCTGGGATATATTTCGCCTGAGATACATGTATGAAAACTTTGACTAGATCTGTGTTTTTTTTATTATAAATGCATATCTTTTTTTGCATATGTATTCAAAATTTCTTTTTTGAAAACAAAAAAAAAAATGCTCAAAGAACAAATAATATGGTAAGAAGAAGCCCTTAAAACAATGTAAAACTCATAACACAAACATTGTTTTAAAAAATGTTGTGTTCACATTTATAAGTCGAATGGTTTTTCACCATAAATAAATATATTACATTTAATTATCTAATTAAAATATTTAACTTCATGGAAGCTACTTAAGTAATAATTAATGAGACATGCTAATTGGAAGGAACTATTCCATAACGTTTTCACAAGTATGACTGATCAAAAGTAATTCAATCAATTGGTAAGATCAAATTTGCAATTTTGACAGCTATGCAGAATATACAAGGGCCCCATTTGGGTAGGTTAATTTACATAAATCCCACAGTATAAGGAGTGATTTATGGATCTTTGACATTTCATTGAATATTAGCTTTTAAGCAGACACAAAATGTTTGCTTAATGGACAGGCCATATTATTAGTTTTCAAACAATATCCCAACATGAAAATACACTGTAATGTGAATTTCCATTCCAGTGAGACCATGTTAACACATTATGTCACCTGAATTCTCTTAAACTTTACTACATTTAAATGACAGAGAATTTGTTTATGACGTAATCCTCAAGTGAAGAAGTCTTACACACAACTTCTTAAACCGTTGGAATATTTATTTATCACCTCCTCTGGTAAGGTAAAATTACAACCCGTTCTCTCGGCACATAGTTTGAATTTACTAATAAAAATCGAGTACTAACTGAATTTTTGTTTTTAATTTACAATTTATACTATGTTATTTTTATAAGTGTGCATTAATAGTGTTTCTTTCACTTGTGGTTTAGTGTTACTTTTTGCATTTAAAAAGGGATGCGTTATGAGCAGTGTAATTCTGCACTACTGCCTTGTACAGTAGGGACAAAGTTGCTATAGTCGTGAAATCTTTTAGTTTTGTTACATAATAGTTTTAAACCAGATACTTCTTTCATCATCAAATTATATGAAAAGCTTTCTACATACAAATACCCGCATTTATTTATATACATACATTGATTCTCTTTCATATGTGTTTAACAGTGGTAATAATACCAAAGCCTCAAGTTCATCTTGTAATGTATTCAAAGAGATGTTTTTAATCTGAAAACTCTTGTTTACTTTGGAGAAAATGTAACACCGGTATTATAATTGGTAAGTTGTAAGGGTTTGTTGTATTTTGATGTTGTTTTGAAAATATTTTATGCCTCTTTGTCTTCATTGTTTTATAAAACAAACACCATGCAAATCAGAAGGCCATCCATTCTAAGAACTTAAATGATAATAGTACTTACATATGCTAAAGTTTCCAGATCCCAGAAATTCCGATGTCATGAACTGGTCAATAATCGAGTTTTTTCCAACACCTTGTGCTCCTGTCATTAAAACTCTGAAGTAGCTTTGATATCCTTCACTTCTGGTGGTTATCAACTGTGGAATTACATAGTTATTGAAGGTATGGATGGTTGGATCAACCACCTTTTTGACAAATGATCCACTAACTTTAGATTCTTGATTTGTTGTAAAAGTATCGCCACGATTTACAAGACCCTTTGATGTTGTTTTAAAAGACCTAACTCGACGTAAACTCTCTCCGCTCCTCTCTTGGCGTTCTTTGAAAGACCGTACTCGTCGAATCGGACCTCTGCCTTCATTTTCCGACACAGTTTCTTGTGGACTCTGAGCGGACGACTGAAATTCTTGTGGAATCTCAAGAAAAGCTGTAGGAGATTTAGATCTTAGTTCAAACGAGGATATACTTTTTCTTCTATATCTACGGGTTTTATCAGGCAAACTTTGAGACCCAGGGAACAGTGAATGTGCCCTTGGTCTGTTTACAGCAGACACATTATTTTGTTTATCTGACGGCGTCACTTCGTCATTGTAGCTGGAAACGATTTGTGTGTTTATATAGCATTTTTCATCTCTTGCTTGACTTTCTTTACTCATTATGTCAGTTTGCTGTAGATTTTGAAATGTAGATCAGCCATAAATCGGCAGATAATAATACTTTATATTTTATCTAGTAGTATTTAGCACATATTCTTGCATGCAACCAATCTCTTCAAAATTAAAATCTCCTGATAATAGATTATCCTTTTTTGAATTGCATTGGCTAGTATTGAAACTTGTAAACAACAGCTATCAATTTTTTTAAAAACATAATTTCACTGCGTCTGAATCACAACTTGATGTTTTGGGGTTAGTTTCCCGATAACGATGAAGTACGAGTATTTTTACTTAATTCACACATTTCTTCAGATGTATCCAAAAGGAAATCCAAACAAAAAATCATATTTACTCTCAGACGCATCTGCTCACAAAGCATTCCCTATTGTATAATTTCTTCAGCTGAAAAAAAGCCAAAGCAAAAATAGCCACAAAGCAATGAAGAATGCAAGAAACAGTGTTCAAAAATCGATTTTCAATAAATGTTTCCTTTATTGACATCAGACGAATACCAATTTACTGACGTATACTTCGTATTGATTTGTCTTCCCTATATTTGCAGAGTCTTCAAGGTGGTTTACCCTCTTGCTATCAAGACAGATATGACCTGTCAGTCGGAAGTTTATAATTTCAAAAGAGTCACGTAAGATCAGTTTATTGAATTGCAATTAAAAATGCCTGTTCACCTCACAGGTTGTCATGAGACAATAATTTCAAATAATGTACGACTGAAAACAGTTAGCCTAAAAAGGATAAACTGTCTAATGTGTGGGTGAAGATGGGACTTATTTTATTGTACACATTCGTATCTATAGCTAAACAGAACTTGTTCGATAATGTTACAATGATTTAACGTTTTTTTAGGAAAACCGCTATAACCTAACAAACAAACGCCTTTTCACTTTTATAATGTATATAATGTATACACCAACCAAACAGATAATTAACGGCATCTGACCTTAAACAGGAAATGCTCTTAGTTTAACAAAATCTGTTACCCATTACATATTCATTATCTGTGCCATTAATGTCTAAAAGTAACACTCGTTTGATTCACAAAGAACAATTAATAGCAACCTAGTTCCTAAAACAGGCAGAAAAGAATAATGAGGGTTAATGAAACAATCCTAGCTTTGACAGGCAGGAGACAAGTATGGATCGTTCCAAAAGGACTGGAAAGAAATAATTAAAACAAGAGATATCCGTTAACCATCGTACTCAACCATTTTGACCTATGTAATATTACTTTAATGCAGTATATGAAACAGACAGCTGACAAGAATGTTATCATTACTATAATTAGTGCTTCTGTTATTATCGTTGTTCTAATTATAATAATTGTTATTTTATCACTTAGTAAAAAACAACTCACTCTATACGTCGGTCAGCTTTGTACATTGTACTTAACGGAACACAAAAATGTAAACTGATGTTACACTGTAGCCTTACCGAGTCAAGTTACCCTTCATGATTTTCGGGCAGTCCCAAAGACTCGCCTGCTCCGTTATAGATACTGAACTATGACCGCGCCATTACCGTATATGGAACGCATACAACGCACATTGGACGCACAGCTACCGGATATGTACAGGACATTAACGTTTTATTAACTGACCGTATGGGTAACTAACAACACCGTGAAAGAGATTGACAAGTTTCGTGTAAAACTAAAACCACATGCCAAACTGATACAGCGTTCTTTTCAGTTTTCGTACACTGGACAACATTACCACCCGTTCCCATCGTCGGTTACCCACGGCCGACCCATTAACATTTATCAGCCTTGGGATCTTTGGATGAAATCTAGTCGATAGGAGGCGTGTCAAAGATAGCAATTTCACTGGTTCCCTCTCGATTTCATGAAGCGATTAAAACCAATCAAAACGCTCGTTCTATACGACATTCGGTTTTACAGAAAAGATGGCGGCAACCGTAGAGCGACATGTTTCATTCAGTTTGTGAAAAAGTTCATGGACGCAGTCATTTTGTTTCTGAAAGTTTTCTACCCTCTCGGTTAAAGAGTGTGATTTTTGTTAAGCGCGATTTCATTATCGATATTTTAGGCACTTGTTGCAATATATCGACGCAAATCGATTAATTTTTCCCATGGTTAAATAACGTGTAATAATCAACAGTGGGTATCCGACGATGATCCGTCCATGTTAGATAGTAATCAGGCGGCGTTTCAGCTCCACCATCAAATGAACGGATGCGAACCGGACAAGTACATAATAAGTCACGCACGAGTTCCGAACAATACGAATGCCAACGCACATCCAAAGGATGCTTTTGTCCGGCGGTGTACGTTCCAAGTGTTGAACATGCTGAAACATTTATACCGGATGGATCGGACTTCAGCGCACATCACCTGACAGAAAGAACTAAAGAAATGCATGCTAACGGACACGAAAGGACTGATTTTGTTATTTTCCGTTTGACGTTCGTTTACGCAATAAGATGATGTGAGACTGTCGCATTAAGGTTTAACTCAGACCTAGCAAGAATAGCAGTTTTTTGCAAGTAATAGTGATGAGTTATCGATAACTTAATGACTACAAGTTACACTAAGTAAGAAATATGAGCTCTTACTTTATGCACATGACCGTTTTGCAAAAAAAAAAGAGTTAAACCATTAATTTATTTATTTTTCCACGAAAAAGTCAAAAGACGATAATTTTAATTTGTTACTATCAATATTAAATCAAAAATTAAGAAATACTTTGATGACTGTTTTCAAGTGAATAAAATAAGTTCGTACTGAAATACTCAAGGTCGTGCATGTAAAGGGAAAATCTAACTAAACGTAAAACATAATATGCATTAAAGCTAACAAAAAAAAAACGGATTTTTTATAAGTCTAAGTATTCATGAAATCTAAGGTAAGTAGTATATACATTGTCGCTGAAATATGTCTACGAAAGTGCCATATTTGAATTAGTTTATAGAAATATTCTTTAAAACGAAATGTCCATACTTTGCTTCATATTTAACCAAAGATTATCAAGCTTAAGGTCTCAATTACATTAGATACATATTCAAATCAGTTGCGGTGCAGGTTTCTGAGAGGTAAGCGTTGTCGTTTTTGAATGCGAATGGTAATCCTTTTTCACTAATAACAATAACAGGCATTAAGTTGTCTTACGTTCAGTCAACAGTTGTCTAACATCCCTATTGATAATACAAATATACATCATTAATATTAATATATACACAATTGCGTATATTGTAATTGATTGACCAGAAAAGAAACAGCTAAACTGGTGCTGGTGCAAAGGTGACCTCAGCAGCCTTTGTGGTTTTCTCCAAAGATGTCTATGTTTAATAAAAGCAAAATTTTAGCAATTTGGTAATCTTGTATATTTTTCCGTCATGAAATAGAGCTAGAAAAAAATGTGTAGGAACAATATTTTAAGGTAGTGGAGGTATAATGTAGTACCTCCTTACTGAAGAGTACTCACTATCTTTAATTTTTGTTGATAACAGATCTATTTACTGGAGGGGTTTAATATCCTCTCGAGCCGAATCCTTTCTTCAGTTTTTACCCTTAGTCTTTAAAAGAAGATGGTTTTGTTTTGAAAATGTCGATCAGTTAGTCAGTAGTCCACTTCGATTCCGATCAATAGGTTGAGGAGACATGGGCACAGAGACTAAAAAATTGTTAAGTAGATTGGGCATGATTTGTTACTGTAAATGAACCTTATTGTTTTTGGGTAAACAGGGTCAAAAGTCAAGCTAACATGGATTCTCACTTAGAAAAACTGTTTCCGATCAATAGCTATAGAACAGCTGTACCTTTAAATTGAAAAGGTTGGATGGGCATGATGAGTTAGTGAATCGTATTATTTTTGGGCCCACAATGTCAAAAGTCAAGATTACAAGGGTTCCTTGGTAGCTTCCGATCAATAACTCCAAAGTAACTACTGAAAGAACCTTCAAAATCCCTTAGTAGAAAAGCCTGACATGTGTTATATTATGATCACCGTATCTGATGTCAAGTTCACAGAAGCATGTAATTTATTTTTCATTTATTTTTTTTCTTTCAAAAGTTAAGCTTTATGAGTAGATAAATCTGCATCCAGTTGTTTTAGACTCGCCGTGCATAAGAGCGGCATCAGTGTCATTCAGACAGCTCTTGGTGCATTTTTTGCTTGTTTTTGGTTTGATTTTTACCTTTTATTTGACCGATTATCTTTCGTTTTGGATATATTCCGAATGTTACAACGCTTATAAATGTAAATGCATGAAAATCATATATCAGTGCATAAAGTTTTTTTTCCAAAATTACACGGTAAACCTTTTGTACAGTTTGCTTAAATGTTCAAAACAGTATGGGGATAAGTTTCATTTTAGCTTGATTAAAGCCCTATCGACACCTTTCGATTTTTAAATATATTTTCCTCATTTTGAAGTAGGTAGAGTAAAAATTTAATTAATACCGTGTTTATAATCGTTCAATAGATTTCTCTATCTAATTTGCTTTTTTATTCTAATCAGTAATTAGGTTCTCATTATTGTGAATGATTACAGTCTGCATTACTCTCATTTTATGGTCAGGCTTAGAGAAACAGGGAATTTGAAATGTTTTCTTCTTTGCTCGATTGACTTATATAGTTCGCCGAGTTTTGAAATTAATACTTGCCATGTCTATAAAATCTCTTGGTTAAAGTGTTTCATATTATCTTTATTTTGTCTTCGTATAATTTTGCTTCATGAAACAGATCACTAAATTGAGAGTTGAAAGAAAAAAAAGTCATTTACACCTTCTCTACCTTAAACCACATTGTTTTAGTTCATATTTTTTAAATTTCTACTGTTACCATAGTATTCATCAATTTAGTTCTCTCGAAAATTCTGTCATTGTTTTGGTAACGAAAGCAATGTCTAAAAATTGTCTATTTCCTGCTGTTTTAAAGAGCTTTTAAAGAAGTACATTCCACGTAAAGAAATATCGATCGAACGCAGACGTTATAGGGAATTCATCAGACTCTCGCAGGAAATAACACAGCGGTACGGCTGAGTAGGTACGTTTCATATTGCCACACATGTATATATATAAGGACAAAAAAGGGCGTTTAGAACAAACAAGTTCTTGGTGAGAACAGGTTGGTATCGAATTAAAAAAAATCCGCTTTCATTATTTTATGTAAAATTCCCAAAAGGCATCTATAGAGATAATATAATATATAATTATTCTAACTGGCTTGTTTTAAAATAGAGTTATAATCGTTATTTAGTAATAAATGAAAATATAAAGTCACCATCAGCCTTACCATTAACATTATCAATATAATCATCATTAATATTAACAAATGATGTGCAAAAATAACAAATACAACGCCAGCAAATTTCAACTTACTATTTTTTTCATCTGGCCCATCATCACCATCAGCATCATCATTATTGTTCGCTTTGATGAAATATATATTGTGAAAGTTAAATTATTCAGGATCACAAGAATGTTATTGATAAAATCAGTCAATGTGTGCAAATAGACTGCTTTTGGAAAGAGAATGTGAACATTTAATTTAAGCTTACACTAAGTTTGTTAAATTTCAAACTGTTTTACTAACTAATGAACCTTTGAATTGTACTCGTAAATACGTTGACATTAATATTTTCTGACAGTTCAGTTATTCTGTATGACCATTAATTAAAAAAAATAAGAACAGAAAAGGAACTTCTGATTCTTAAACGAATAAAGTATATGGTGATTCAAATCTTGTAAAATCTAACAATGTCTTTATATGTTAAACATTGTCTTTAAAACATATGCACCTTCGATGAAAATTAGAATATGTGTTACAGTTAAAAGATATTTGGTAATTTTATAAATATTTCTGAAATGATTGGTCGATAACTAGACCGTCTGATCAAGAAGAGGTTATTGGTACAGCCTTTACATAAAGGTAAAATGCCTCACTGTCATACGAACCAATCTTTTACGTAAAAACATTTCCAGTACACAGTCTTATTATAAAATCAATACTCTATTTTAGATGCAAATATCCTCTTTCATCAGCTACCAATATATTCTCTTTCATCAGTTACCAGTTTAATCTCTTTCGTCAGTTATCAGAGTAAATTGTGTACTAAAGGAAGCACAGTTTCAATAGGCTCAAATAACAAGCGCACAGGGCACTGACCCAAGTATCTATGGATATGCAACTGAGGTCAACTTATCTAATTTAAAGTCCTAAGATCACAATAAAAAGTAGTCCTTACTTTACCAAGAAAGATGTCTTATCGGCAGAAATAATCTTAATTTGTACTAAAATCATTTCTAACATTGCTTTTTAAATCAATGTACATGTTAGAAATATAGTACATTTCTTCGATAATACTGCAAAATATTACAAAAGGCTTTTTCAAAAACAAATACTTGAATACGAAAGAAAAACATATATCAACAATGTTTTAGAGTGAGTACTTCAATCATGATCCTTTCAGTACATTTATTCTTCAGTTGTAGAACTGCACTTATTTAGAATCATAAACTATCTGTAGTTCAAAAGTTTGCTTTAAAGTTTCAAGACTTTTTAGAGTAAGATGAACCAAAAAAAATGTTTTAAGACTTTACTTAGTCCAGACACAAAGTCTTCATATTTTAAATGACAATATACTACATGTCGTGAAAAACGCTTGGATTTATTTGAGTTAAAAGCCATTTAGTTATTTAGCAAGTAGCAAAAGCAGGTTTACATTTCCTCCCGCTGTAGACTACTCTGACTCTTAAGCTTACCATCGCGTTAAAATTCCTAAATCGAAGTATGGTATCTCTCAAATATTTCAAAGCATTGAATTTTAAGCTGACGGTTTTAGGGCTTAATTGATTAAGTAAAAGTGTATTTAAGACAATAGTGCATTAACATAAAACTCGATGGTATATTTACCATTTTGACAAGGCATTCTATATGCAATCATTTGAACTTTTAAATATATATATATGTATTGATATATCATCCATTTTAAGAAATATAAGTATTCATTCTTTTGCATGCATGCTATTCCTCGATTTCATATCAAAACAAGGCGTTTTGCTTGCAGACTTGCATCAACTTAATCTCTTTTTATATAAAGTGGCACTAAAGGATACCAGGTGACCAAATAACTCAGAAGTAATAATTAAAATTAAAAAAGGTAAAACTAAAACACTAAAACATTTATATATTGTAATTGCCAAGTGTATATCATTACTAGATATAATAGCTTAACTTTTTTTTTTTTAAATGCCTTTGAATTTGATAGTTTGCCAGTTTGTTTATTTTATTTCATTTGATTTTAGTTTAGTTTTTTGTTCTTTTTTTACAGTCATGTCTTATTTAAATTTTACATTAACGTTTCAAGTTATAGACGATATAAATAATTTGCCTCACGGAAATAAATTACATAGACATACATCTATCAGGAAAAATGTGTTATTTTGCTTGTTATTTGTTATTGACACAAAACAGAGTAACTAAAGGTTATCATTATATCTTAACACACAAAACTATTTTTGAAATTATTTCAAAGGGATTGTTTCCTTCTTTCCTTCTGCACTCTAATTATGGCAGTGTCACGCAATAGTATTTTATGACAAAAAGAAAACAATCGATACCCTATATCAGCTGCAAATTTCTTCCTCCACAAGTACAGGAAACTATGTAATTAATTAGACGTAAAGCATTTCTTTGAACGGCTTGCGACAAAAGTAAAACTAGACATACACTCATCCGATTGATTGTAAGGTTCCTGTTTTCAAGTGATAAACAGTAATTTCTGGCTAGAAGGAGATAACAAATTCAGTCAACCGAACCCAATACATGTCCGGGAAAATGGCATATTTAATATTGGCTATTTCGATCTTTTTTTTGGGTGTGTGTGCCATAAACAATGATTTTTGATACAAAGCATATTGTATTTAATGGTAGGAAGATGTTTCAAATTCCTCATGCATAGGTATACATCAAATTTGAAAACTGGTCATATACTTCGATTGTTTTTAGGGGTTTGTTCTAGGGGTTTGTTCACATGAATTGAAGAGGTGTTGTTTTTCCCAAAGTAAAGATATGAACGAATAAGTTGAGTAAACCCATTTAAAATGGATCATCCGTGTGTTTTGTAGCCTCCTGAAATTAATTTATTTTCATAACAAAAAAAAGCAACTCATTGAAAATATAATGTCCTTTTCCATATTCAGGTTGAAACTAACCATTGAATTTTAATAAAAGAAGTTCTAAAACCTAAGATACACTTAATACTGTGTAAAACAATTCTGTTCCAACAATTAACATAAAAGGCATGCATTTCAAGATGTATGTTAGTATAATTGAAGGTATATAATAATTAATTTAAAATGACTAAGCTTAAACGAAATATCTTATCTGATTGTTTTTTATATGATGCAGTGTAAATATTTTAGTTAAAACATCATTTAATAATCATCCTTATTAGAATTCGTTTAAAAGTAAATTATCTTATTACCAAGATTTTGAAACAGCTGTCACACATAATATTATATTCGTAAAAAAAATGATTATCTCCTGATGAGTACAACATAGATCAGTATTGTAATGCTGCTTCCCAGAGTCCTAGTGGTTTATAGGCCTCATTAAAACCGAGTAATAAGCAGACATGATAGAAGATTAAGGTCTTCATAATTAAAGCAACACGTGCTGTAACAGGAAATGAAAACAATGGTGTGAATGAGTAGAAACGCGATTAATTGTCATAATTAATTGAAGATACAATGTCACGTGGACTATATACAGATAAGTTCATTATGAGTACAAAGGGGTGTTTAGTACAGCAGATGTCTCACTTATTACTTGAAAATAAGTACAAAATATGATTTTTGTGTTCCCTTGTTACTTAAGCTTAGTACAGAAGATGTTGCTTTCCTCAATCACTGAAAGTAGTACAAACGATGTTTATTCATATTCATTAATTACTTGCAAATAAGTACACTGGACATTTCTTTATGCATTTTTAAATTTAAATATATATTATATATATTTAATTTTTAAATATATATGTTTAAAAGTGTTTATACACTTATTTTTTAAACATAAGATGCAAATGCATCTTTCATGCTCCATTTTATTCAGTCTATGAGAATCATAGTGTAACAGTTTATAATAGAAATATTATTTGCATACTGGTATTTATGGGTCACAATATACCTCTTTTGATATTTTATATCATACTTTTTTCGTAAAAAAAGACAGTTAAATACTAGATTTCTTGAAAAAAAGACATTTCTACAAGAGTTTGAATTTTCAACGTAAGCGATCCTGAAGCTAACGAATTTGTAAAGCACCTTGGTTTTTTAGTGTCAGTGGTTTTATTACAGTTATTTAAGATGTTGATTTTATTTGCTGCGTTTCTGGAATTTCCATGTGCCTGTCTAGCTGGTTTCAGATCGGTTTCATAACATGCTTTAAAGCATACATTTTATCATAAAGTAGTTCACCGAAGGGACTAAATCTTTAAATACAAAACTTTTAGAAATATTAAACATAGAACAGGTTTCTCGATGAAATGCATATTAACAATTTTATTGCAGTTGACATGGTTGATATTGTCAGCTAGTAATACAAGGACGAATTTTACAGGAAAATTCGGCATCAGTATATTCTTCAGTAACAGTTTCAATTTTAAAAAATGATCATCCATAAATTCTTTTTTTCAGTAACACTCAAACCCCCTTTACCTTAAAATGTCTTTAAATGACTTGGCAAGGCAATATATATTGGAATATATTTAAAGTCTTTGCCTCAGTTGTCTTGTTTATATCTTATTTCTTCAAGATCTTCAACCTTTACAATTTACATATGTATATGAAATTACTGGTTACTGACTCAGTAGGGCTAAACAGCTTCACTAGATGTTATGTTATTAAGAAGAAAGAGACAGAAAATGCCACGATATAACTTGCTAAAGTACGATTGAATTGCATTATAATGATCTGTAAATTACCTAATTTCCTGAATGTGTTATAGTTGCTTTTAAGAAAGTGCATTTCAAGTGGCGACATTCTGATCGATGATTTAGCAGACTGACGCTGTAGCTATTTGCGTAAACATTCGGCCAGTGTTTTGTATGAAAATAAAACAACAAGCTCTTTACATTGATTATTACATTTTGTCATTATAACCGAGCGAAATAGGACTTTTTGGAAGTTAAACGAAGAAATACTTACATTCATTTCTGTCAAGATTTCACTTTCAGTTTCGATAACTCAAGCATAATTACATAGTCAAATATGTGGAAAACTTGGTTTTTCTGCATTTTTGACAAGGGGCAAACACTTTAATTGCCTTAAACATGTTAAAGAACAAAAGATTGTTGTATTTCAGATAGGTTTGGAACTTTATATGTAACATAGATTTTGATTTTAGTTAATTTTTTTTCCGAATTCAAAATTAGCTTAAGCAAAGGAGTTGAAAATTCTTGTACACATAGCTAAATTAGTGACTTAAAGGGGGCTTCCGCGTTCGTAAGAGGACAAACAATAAGCCAGGTCACATGAATAACTCATTGCTCACATCAGTACAAAAATTTCGGTAAATAATCTTCTTGCGTTACAAAATAGACAGTGAAAATATTTTGTATGGATTTTTCCGTGTCTTATTAAAAGTTATTTATCTGTAGCTCAAGCATGTTTTTGTTCATTATACTACTTTGGCTTGAGTTGCATTTAAAGTTTCTGAAACATATTAAAAGATTTTCTTACCCATCCAATGTTCGTGTTTTTTGTGTTCACGAATAACTGTTGGTAACCGCCTGGCTTGAGACATGCTTCTGGTGTTCTTTTCCTATAGTGTAACATAGTGTAACAATTCGGACAACCAGTCTTGTCAATTTTGTATTTTGTAAAACAATTCTTGACCTAATTGCTGTATGTGCTCCCGGAGATATAACTATGAGCCTTATATGATATTATAAAATGATATCGCACAGATGTCCATAAATAGTTAAAAATATCATTTATTGATTTCAAAGTTGCTTACATGAGCTGTTTTCAAAAGAGAATGGGGACTTTTTATATTTTTAAACATTATTGACAAATACTAACTTTGTGTTATGTTTCCCTTACAACATGCATTCACCATAAAAGATTTATATCTTCAAAACGCTCCTTCCACTTTTATACTTCATCCGTGATTTTCAACATAATAAAAAGAAAGCAACTTTAAAGGTAAAAATTGAATAATAAGGTAAAAACATACTGATAGTATAGTTAACCATATTTTCAGTTATATAGTAGATATCAAGAAAGTACATTAGATACGAAATATTTGAGAAAAATAAGCAGACGCTGTTATATTTCCTGTAATTAAGACGCCAGTGTTTAGTCAGGAAACAGACCTAACGGCATGACTGTGTGGCTACCTTATTTGTTGTCATAATTATAGACCAGGGACTGTTGTCAGACAGAGTTTTCTTCTTGCAACGAAGATTCATTATTAACATAAGTTACTATATATATATAGAAATTGACGTAGATTATCTTTACTTTCTTACTATAAAACCATGAGGAAATACTGCCTGTTTGATTCTACTCTTTTATATATAGACAAGTATAATTTTTGGCAAGTATTCTATTCTGTATGAATATTTTTGGATTTGTGCAATAGTGATAATAATAAATATGTAGAGCCTAGCCCACTATGGCATTTTTACAGTTGTGCTCGCATCAACAATAGCTTTTTAAGACTTAGAAGAAAAAGTAACAAAATAACACAAGAAATGGACAACGAAGAAAGTGTTACTGTTAAACATTGCTTATTTATTTTGCAAATGATCAAAATCAATTCGTAAAATTTCCCTATTTATATTGACTTAGTTCATATACTCTTAGAGTACATGTATTCACAGAATGTATTTGTACAAAAGGCGGCGGCGTGGCTGAGTGGTTAACGCGTGGGACTAGTAGTCAAAGGATTGCTAGACCTATGGGTTCAAACCCAGTCATGGGCAAGACGTTGTGACTTTGAACAAGAGGCTTTACATTCATTGCTTAGTACTGGTTGGTTCCAGGAACGGATTCGAGAGTGTCTCTATAAGCTAAAAGCTTCCTACACAATCGAACTGAAATGAATCTGGTATTAACTAAAAGGTGCAAAGCTTCGCATAATATGTATATTCTCAGAGTACACAGACATATACACAGCAGCTTTATTTAAAAAAGTTCATATATTTACAAGATGCATCTATTGACATTCTTTTCACAGTTGTAGTAGGAGTATATATATTTACAGAGTACACATATTTACAGTGTACATATATTTACAATGCAAATATATTGACAGAGTACATTTTTGTACAAAGAACATACATATTCATTAATTACATATATTCACGTGGCATATATATCTTCAGTGAAAATATTTTTCTTTAATTTATTATCGTTAAAAGAGCATTTAGTCATTTGATACAACAAATAAGCATTGCTTACAAAATGCCGGACATAATTCCTCAGCAAAGGAAAAAATCAATGTGATAGTGCAGATAAATGTTTCTCTTCTTATATGTATAATTAATAAGACGTTGTCTGCTTGATCGGCTGGTATTATATAATAGGCAGTGATAAGAATATCCTAGGGTATCTATGACAAGACCTTATCCAATTTAGAGGACCATATTGTCGAGTATATCAGATTAATAAATAATCTTGTTTCTAGTCATTCTGTACTAACACATTTCAAATTTTATTTTCATCAGATACGAATTGTAATTAAGTGCTTTAATTATTTGATTTTACTTTACCAGTCATATTTAAAAGGCCAGTGTTAACTTGATTATCATGTCAAATGTTCTGCATTGCAATTATTTAAATGATTATAATTATATACTTCAATTTTACAGTTTAATGAGCTGCTTAAATTGTACGTACGTATGACTGTATTGCAATATTGTTGTATAATTTGTATCTTCGTGCTGACTCCTGTTATGTTCATTGATACACCAAACTTGGAATCGTAAAACATTATGCAGTCAAGTATAAGATATCTGACGATTATATACGGTAACAGCATTTCAAGTCCATAATTGCCATGAAAAAAATCTTTAGAGTTATTCATGTAATTACTATTTATTTTAGTAAGATTATTGATCTATATTATAACATTGCGTCGCAAACGCAATTTTAGCGAACAAAGTTTTGTGTACTCAGTCTACTATTCCAAAATCTCAGCTTTATATCTTACAAAAACGGCTGCGTTTAAACACTTAAACAGAAAAAATGTAAATTAAAATGTAAGTTACTGTCTGAAAACTGTAACAACAAGGAATATTTATGCACTTAAACGATATTGAGTGAACATTCAATATATCTTTTATTCGTTCGTCCTTCATTTTTCTTTTTGTGTTGATAGTTAAGTGATGTTTTTCTTCCTTTTTGGTTTCATCACTGTCCGCCTACTTGTATTATAACTAATAAATAGATATCTCAGATTGATAGAAAAATAAATACATCTGGTTAATTCAGGCCAAGAAATTACAGTTTAATCCATCATTAAGAAGCTTATAAAGTCTGTAAATGGTGACTGTTATTAACAGAACCACTCTGAATAAACAATTTAAAAGATATACCGTAAAAGGTGTAACAAAGGAAACTTAGTTCTTCTATATGCATTTCAATCTAATCATATGTATAAACATTCAATTACTAGTAAAACTGTGATGCTCAGCACCTTATAATTTATTATTCTGTATCAATTTTTAATTTTATATTTAAATTAAAAAATTAAATATATATATATATTTAATACATAATTTAGAAATGTGAAAATGCTAGTGTTCTGCTGAAGGACTAATGGACATTTATTTACTAATTGACTGTGTATTGCTTTCCATTTGAAAAATTTTCGTTACTGATCGATTTTTCATATGAAAATTGATTCATTTATCAATGACAGTGAATTAACATTCCAGATAAACAGAGGTAAGCAGCATTTTTTTGTTTTTGATTTGCTTCGCGTATTCCACTACTTTATGTTAATTCCTTGCAGTTATTTAGGACTTAGAGTTGTTATTTGCTACAGTTTCCTTTGTTACAGTCTTTCATTTTTTTCTTTGTTAAATACTTGCGATAGGTTAAACATCAGTATCAGTTTAGCTAGTGTTAGTTCATTTTAGCCTTTGGCTGCAAAGCTTCTATTCCGAGAGATGTAACTTTTAAATCAAAGAATACATTTGATTATTCTATGTATGCTTTAGTCAGAGTTCAGTTTGCGGAACGGGAATGATGACAACCAAATATAATATATACACGCATTCAATGTTTTTCATCTAGAATCTGATTTGTCATTTCTGATTTGCATCAAGAAAACTCACAACATATCATACGAACTGTCTTTATTTACAATTTATATTTAACGTTATCGACAGACAGTCTGAGTTAGAACTCCAATATTATTCTAAGTACAGACAGCAAGTAGGATAAACTAATCTCCCTTTTTCGTTTTTGAGTTAACAGCTGACTTATCACATACGTTTGAAAGGAATACAAACTGAACACAGAAGCTAAATTTATTTATAGTTTTTCTGTCATTTCTTTTTAATTAAAAAATAACTTGTTGCATTTACAAATGAATATATATTACAAAATAATTATTATGTGATGTCCTTCAAATATCCTGCCTGAATGCTGTATTATTTTCCATCAAACCTATGATTAACTTACTACTATTTGACAATGTCACTAATTTAAGTCCTAAATGCAAATTACTCTCAGTGTGGGGAATATTTAGACATGCAACATCCCAACTGACAAGATAACGGTCACCACAAGTCAGTATGTATAAACCACGTTGTCTATGAAGTCGACAATAAACGAAAAATCAACAAAATTTTTTTGCAACCATAGCTCTTGGTAAGTAAGAAGATGAGCACAGTATCATGTCAAAAAAGTGACAGAGTACATCGTTCATAAAAAAAGAAAAGAAAACTCCCCCACATTAATTATAAACAGAAAAATTATAAAAAAAACATTTAGATCTGTGGTTTCTAGGAACAGTGTAAGTTTCTAAAGCAGAAATGGGTAAATTAAAAAAGAACAAATCAAGGGTGTCTGAATTTACTTGAGGACTATGAATATATGCGAACGGTTGTAAATTAACTTACAACATGTAATGAATTAATCTTGAATATTTCAGTTCTTAAAACAAATTTAGTTGATAGAATTTTTTTCCATATATATTCACATATCATTCGAACATCAAGATCATAAGACTAAGTAATAGTATATATTACATTTGCCTGCTAATATCTTGCTTTTTGTTCAATTATCTTATAAGTAATTTCATGTGTTTTTTCTCTTATTTTCACAATTCGATCCAAATGCAGTTAATTATATGCCATTAGGGACCTGATGCCATTCTTCTTTGTATGTTTTCGTTTTATTTGCAGTCTAATTAGTTTTATGATCTTTTCCCAACATGAATAAAGCCTGAGCTGCAGAGGATATAATTAAATATGTAATGTAATAATAGATTTTGTATGATTTCTTTGTATGCTTTCATATGTCTGTGAAATTTCGATGAACATGTTTGTCTGCGTTGTTTCAGACTCATGCTACTCTCGAATGCATGTGTATGGTTTATATTTTGACAGGTACTTTTTTTAATATCGTTACAGTAAAATTTTATGAACATGAAAGATGCAACGCATCATAGAATACACAACCCAGAGCGGGATTCGAACTCCGATCTCCCGCGTGACACGCCAACGCTCTAACCAGCCAAATAATCGATTCCGTGACACAGTTGTCAGAGGTTGTATTTATACAATTATTGGAAGATGTGCACTAGACCGTAACAAAAATCAAATGTTTCTAAGTCTTAAACTGATACATAAAGCATCAGTAGAGCTGAATTATGATCAGTGAAGTGTCGGGTTGCATTTTACCGTCTCGTTACAACTGTATTGACCTGGCTTTTTAATTTGCTTTATTAAGTTTTGAAATTTGTTAATGTATTATATGAAAATATAATTTCAGTAATTGGTACCTGTTCTAAGATATGTTTATTGATCAGAAGAGAACATGCTATCAAGAACTTTCAACATTTAAGATGTCACATTTGCGCACAATTAAATATCGTGCAACCCATTACTGTTCATGCATTTCCTAACGCATTTGTGTTGACGCTAACAAGAACAGTTTCTTCGTTTCAAATATATCACGAAACATTCGCATTAATTATCGTTAGTAGGAGCAATTTCCTTATATTGACAGAATGATAAATGAACGCTGTCATTTTTTCTTTGTGATTAAAAAGGTAACCTTAACATTTGGACAGCACAAACTGCTATAACTATGTCTAAATCAAATCTCATCAGTCGAAATGATAAATATTGAGTAGTCGTCATTGTATACTTCCTTTTCAAGACAGTAGAACGTCAAGCAGATCTGTCATCAAGACGTTTCTCAGGTTAAAAGGGTGTTATCAAATATCAAATAGAATAGTATTTGTTGATACGAACTAGATTTAAGGAAGCTGAATTATGATGACAAAATGGTGATCGAATAATGCTCAGGCATCAGTTTAGAACAGAGAGGTGTATGGAATTCTTCTTTAAGTAATAACTACACTTCGCATCTAAGATGGCTCAACTGTACTAAACAAGAACACTCCTTTCAAGTTCATATTAATGAAACAATCTGAAAGTTCTTTTATCAGTAACATAAAATGCCCAAATACTTTACAAACCACATTGTTAACAGAAATAACTTAATTTTTAAAGAATTAATGACATGAAAATTTTTCATCCATGTCACTTATGACATCAGATATTTAAATTATTTGTTTAATATCTTGTTAAACCCATGTGTTTGTGTCTGTAATAATTAAACATTAATGAGCGAGTTTTTGGTTTTCAGTTATGTTCAACAACATTTAGCAATTTGATAATAAATAATCAAATTCCAAGTGGGCTTTTAACCCGTATAGAACGGCACCAACTGCCTAGCAATGCAAAGTAAGAACGCCTTAGACCACACGGCCGTCGCAACAACCCCCCAAAAAAGGTTGCCCAAATAACCGACATGTAAGTGTCCACCTCAAACCACACCGGTGACAGGCGTTAAATGTATGACTAAGACAATTTCACTAATGAAACCAAAAAAAAAAAGAGTTGACATTTCTGATGCACTATAAAAAGGAGCAACACAAACGTAAAAACGTAACGTAAAAATGGAGGAATTATTAATGCTATGTTTAACATGTTTATTGCCATCATAATTAAGCAGTTACGCAACAAGCTACTTGCATTAGTATTAAATACTTTCTCAATTTAAAAGTTTGACTTGGACAGTACTATGATACAACTGAATTCTTTTCTTTGATGTAAACCTATATTGCTGCAGACAGAAATATGTATTTGAAAGAAAAAAATGTGAAGCCTGTACAAAATATCGTATAATCAACATATTTACTTCTGGAAATTGTATGGCAGATTATATGAAAGACTGCATATTGTAATAATGTACTAATATTAACTTAGACTATATTGTCAATTTTCGTCAAACCATATTTTTGACGACCATTACAAACTACGTACGCATCAATATTTTGTTTAATAACGGCTTTCAAACCATTTATCTGCATAAAATGTACTTACCGCCAGGCACTGTAAGTCAAAAAAGTGTGTTGTCATTTCTAATAAAAATAAATTGACAGGTATAACGCACGAGATATAATGTACATTTCACTAGGAGGTTATAAATAATTTATGTCGCAAACTATTATATAAGAGCAATGTAGCTACATAAAACTTGCAATAACATCCAAAGATTATACATTTTTAATGTCGAAAACTATAATTAAATAAGTCAATAATGAAACGTTCAATGAGTAGTAATATTTTATTGCAATTTATAAGAATTTGTAAATGCAATGATAGTGATTCCGATAACGTCCTTACATCTGTTAGCTATTTTGAAAAAAAATGCATTTCTAGTTTCAGAACAGAAAGGTTCACGATGCCTATTGCTGATTCTTGTCGGAGATGGTTATAAATTATTAGAATATCAGAACTATAGAGCTGGTAAAGAGTACGCACAATTTACACAATGCCATTCTTTGTTATGTATTCTAAGGAAAATGATATGAATATTCACTTATAGTACCAGCTGATATAAGATTCCAGTAGAGTGACATATTACTGGCAAAACAGGACTTTACGACCATTACAGACCACTTAAACAGTATTAATTCGTACAATGTCGGCTTTTAGTCCAGACAATTTACATATTCGTCATGTCATATGACATTAGGGAATATAAACAATGGGAAGGAATATTCCCTGGAAATAAGTGACATTTGTATGGTATTAAGGGATTTATTTCAAATTAGCAACGAATTCTTTTGACTTGTAGGAAATTTTCGTTTACTTATGATCAGCTTTTACTTTAGTGAAACGCGCAGATCAACAACCCAACATTTGCAATAAAGCCAATGATTAAACATGAGAAATGTTTAAAACTGTAGGCATTCTTGGACTACCTTTGTTTCAAAATGTCGAGAAATCCGACGAGTACGTACGTTTGATAAAAATGTATTTGAAAAAAAAAAAAACTTTGTTAAAGCTGAAACATTCTGAAGAAAAACGTTTTTGATATAATAAGATAACGAAATGGAAATGTCGTTAGAGCATGTCATTTTAAACAAACGACTATATTAGTATAAAAATCTGTAAAAAAAGCATATCAGGAAAAAAGAGTAAAAAACAGGCCTCTCTAAAAAAGCTTTATTTATATTAATACTACAGTTAACTTCAGTTATACTGGCTATTAGAAAGAACTAAGATAAATAATGAGTATATATTACCCTTTCATAACTAAGAATACCTTTTATGTAGATCAGTAAATGATTCCTCTTTACCTGCATTAATTACAGTGAGGTGATTAATCTGGCTTGCGAAGTTCTTTTAAATGTATTACAATGTAAATGGCTGTTGTAAGTGTTTCAAAGTTAATTTGATATAAATCCCAAACGATATATATCAATGTCATATATTTGCATGCCGCATTCCTTTCCATTTTTACGATTTCCCTAACGTCTTACGATTAATATGCAGATTATCTGGGCAAATAGTAGAGTAAAACAGACTGATGTTACGAAAGTGACTTCTTAAGGTTGTAAAGCTTTATTTTGGCAGACATTTGACACTCAAATGGGAAAATTATTTAAGCCAATTTCTTACTTTATTTGATTTGCCATATTATCTAATAATAGATTTCTTCTTTTTTAATCAGCTGCAGACATTTTATTGTTATAGCATTTTCTATTCTAGATTTTCCTTTTTAAAAAAACAAAAACATGCCACAAAGCAGATGTTCCATGGCACCAATGAAAGTTATCTTAAATTAGCATTGTTTGTTGCGCATTAGCTAAATTGCATTAAACTTATCTTATCCCAATGTAAAATATTTCGTATGCGGACGTTATTGTATATTTAACATTTTCAGAGTTATTATGACTTTTTTGTCTGATTTCATCTGCATCTATAAGTATTGAAGCTGATTGAAAACACCAATGTTGATTATAAATAAAGCTGTTTAATTGGGATTTTTATAACAAAGGGTTTCTATTCAAAACATAGCCGTGAGTTTAACAATACATGTCGGTCAATAAATGAACAAAAGTTTTTTTGGGAAACTCTCTTCTAGTAAGTCATTTTTTCCCTCACCATTAATCTATTACAAATTTATTGCAATAGCATATAAAACGCGGCTAAAGTCATGACTCAATCTTTTATCTGATATTGTTAGACAATTCTAACTGGTCAACATTTTGTCAGATTTGTGTAGCTTTTCTTAATTTTGAGTCTCTTTTCCTACAAAAAAATCCATGCCTAATGAGCTGTTTCATGAGGTATATTCATCTATTATTTCTAAAATGCCTGAAAGCCTGTTTCTTTTTAAATACTTATTCATAATGAATACCGGGATTTATAAATCCTTACGTATATTTGAGGTTAAAAGTAAAATGTTACTATGGTGTTTTAGGAATAGAATAAATTCAGTCCAGATTTAAACATATATACATCTATATTTGTATAAATGCGCAAAGGTCTTTATCTTTCGCCGCGAATTAAACTTCTATTAAATTACTACGCTTAAATGTAATTCATTTTCGACGATTACCAATATGTCATCAAAGCAGTTAGTTAGTTTAGTTTAAACTTATATATTTTGTATTAAAAGCAGGAACTAGGTTTTTGTGAAACGAAATTGCAAACTTGTCTTAAAGAATCGGCATCTAGTCAGTGAAACATTGAATGAAAATAATTTATCATAATAGTGCAGAAAATTAAGTCATTAATTAAAATAAAGTACTTCCATGAATTTTTAAGTGATAGGAATATCCTAGGGTTACAAATATGATCCAATTAAAAGCGCATTACCGGTATTCAAAGATTTGTTTAACCCTGAGTATAATGAAGCTTAAACTGTGGTATGTGATTGAACTAACCACATGTTTTAGATTTAGTTGAATGCTGAGTATAAGGTGTTACGGTGCATTCCGCTGGTGATGGCCAGTTACAAGGAATTTTTCCTTTCCATTTGTGCCTGTTACAATATACATCGAAGTTAATTCAAGTCTGTCTAGGTGTTTACAGTTTGTTGAAGGTCGTAGCTTAAAATGTTGTATGTGGTCCAACTCACCACAAGTCCTAACATAGATTTAGTTAAATGCTAAATAAAAAGGTGTTATGCTGCATTCCACTAGTATTGGCATGTTGGTGAGGAATTTATTTGCCAGCTATGCCTGCGCCAGAGATGGATACCCTTTGCTCTTCCAGAAAGCTCATGGATCCCCTTTCAATACAGGGCATGACTCAATCTTTTATCTGATATTGATGTCCTTTTTCTTTGTTTTTCAGGTGCCAGAAAGTTAAAAAAAATCAAATCTATCCCCCTTTTTTTGGAGGTGAATAAGAACCATCAGAGGGATTTTTAGATGCTGAATCAAAGTCATTGACGCCCATAGATGCTGAATCAAAGTCACTGGCCCATAGATGCTGAACCAATTTCCATAACGCCCATAGATGCTGAATCAAAGTCACTGACGCCCATAGATGCTGAATCAAAATCACTGACACCAATAGATGCTGAATCAAAATCACTGACGCCCATAGATGCTGAATCAAAGTCACTGACGCCCATAGATGTGTAAGAATTTAGGATAGGTTCTACAGTTCTCTTTATTCTGGACAGTTTATCTGGACTAAACCAGCGTAATTTAAACCTCGGATCCAATGCTGCTGCCATCACAAGTGCATCATCATTTTCATATGGAGGCAATCTCTTCTCTACAGAGTCTTTTAAGGCTGTTACCATCCTGTTACTAGGATGCCAAATATATGTCACGATGCTTTCTCTGTAAATGAAAATTAAGTAAGAATTCAATTTTTGTTTGTGTATGCCCATGTATGTTTTTTAATTTCATCAGCTTTTAAGAAGATAAAATTCTGATTACAGTTGTTTCTACACATTTTATATAACACAATTATAAATTATTTAAATCTTACCTTTAAATGTGTAATGGAAGTTGAGGTTGTTTTGGTGTGCCCAGATATTGTTGTAGCACAGTATTTGCATTTTCCTTTAACATGACCTTCTGCATTTTCAGGCAGCTCAAAATGGCTCCATAGGTTTGCTACCATGACTGAAAAAAACTATGAAATGACCAATTTGACACATTCACAAACTGGAAAAATTTTTAATCACAATTTATAAATCTGCAGGTGAACACACTGACACCTTTCAATTTTCAGTTGCAGGTGAGAACATATTGATCGCTCAAATTATTGGGTTCAATACATTTTCAAATTTTTCACGAAAGATATTTGTCATAATATTGCCTGAGGCTTGATCTGGCCCACTAACTCATAGTTCAAACAATTGGTTTGAATATATTGTTGGAAAATGCATGTGTTTGCTCAATTTTGAATCTTTTTTATGTTAGTTAATTAAAACCATTTACTTATTCAGAGATGCATGATGTTTATTTCATTACTATCTGTTTTATTTTAATCTATTTCTCTGTTAAGTTAAAAACTGCATATATGTACATGTAATCAGAATGTAATCAGAAATTAATCATGATTAATCTATTTCTTGAGTAATGATTAAATTACAGTAATTTTAATCAGATTCAGCCACTGTAATCATTACATCTGATTACTTGGAAACAGTGTAATCATTACAGCTGATTACAGTTACTGATTACGATTACCCCAGGTCTGGTTGGCAAGTTACAAGGAATAGTATTCCTTACCATCTTTTACAGTTTTATCCTGTTAGAATATACATCGAAGTTAGTTCAATTATGTGAAGGTGTTTACAGTTTGTTGAAGGTCGTAAAATTGAAATATTCCAAGGATGATATCGGTTTGGAAGAAAGCACTCATTTAAATGGCTTTCTTTACAATTTATCAATCTCTTTTTATTTGAGTGAGTTATAGTGTGCTTGTTTTCCTGTTATTTTAATTACTTAAAATTTTGTTAATGTATTTATTGCTAGCATTATTTAATTTATACACAAAATTCTGTGTTCAGATGTGCTCTAAATCAAGCTACTACTTGAATAGTGTGATCATCATAATTTTAACGAAATAATTACGAGAACAAATAGATTAAACATTTCTTAAAGACTATAAAACAGAATATTGACTGAAAGATACTTTAAACATTACAGGTGCAGTAGAAACATGTGAATTGCAATAATAATTGATCATTACCATCATTAAAAGTAAAATTAGATTTTGTATGAGTATGGACTAATAATTTACAACTCTTAACAATGTTTTTGGCGGATTTTAATTTCTTTCATATGGGAAGTTGTAATTTGTTATCAAGTTACTTCGTTTGCATTTGTTTTCACTCTGTTACTCTGCTTTCTTTTCAGTTACAGAACAAAATAAACATACAACTTTAAAAACAAAATAGTCATATGCCAAACGTTCTCTCTAACTATCAAGAAATTCTTAAATATATTTTTATTTCCAAGTGATAAATGTTATTGTAATGATAAAGTAATAAATATTTCTGATAAAGTGGAATTGGAAGCGTATTTTTTAAGAAATATAAAAATTACCGCTAAAAAGCATTGAAATTAGTTGGCAGTCAGAGAAATGTAGCAACATTTTTTAGAATATACATGCAAGATTTATAATGCATCCTTTTATAACTCATGAAAGTTCACAATTCATTTTATTTTCTTTTTTTATAAGTTTATCACATATCTTATCATCCAACTCAATACAAGAAATATAAACATTTTGCATTTATGTTTTACCTCTTACAGTAAATAGAACTAAGGATCCTAGTGGGTCAACAAATTGGAAATTTACCTTAAAAATTCACGTTTTGTCATATTATCTTTGTTTTTCACCAGAATCAAACCCAAAGGCAGACACAGTTTCAACAAGCCATGCAATACCCGACGTTTTTAGCTTTGTAAGTTCTTCTTTTGTTATGTCTATATCTTCTTAGCCCTATTTCCGACAGGAGTTTTTTCAAAAAACAGTTTTTAATTGGAAACCTACTTGCCAACTTCTCCGCTTTTCCCATAGATTGGTGAGTTTTTCGTAGAGAAGAGTTGACGTTTTTTTCTTTGATACAGAATCCATTCCATCGTCCACGTATGTTGATTTAAGTCCCGTTTCTGATGCAAGGGGATATTGCTGTTTATTGCTGTATTGCTGTCTCATATTGTCGAGCATGTTTTGTGTGAAAAAAACTCAGCACGATAAGGCAACATCGAAAACTGATATTTGAAACTGATACAGTACTGATGATACGGTTTTGTTATCCGCCATCCCTTCTATTTCCCAGAATCTTGTAATGTTTGGTCTAATTCACTCAATGCTTTGTTTGCATGATATGTAAATAAACTGGTTTAAATTCTCATTTGCCTAGGGACGTAAATCTTGCTACAAGTACTTCTTTTTCACTCTGAATATTTCCAAGAGATGTGTGAAGTTCTACATAATCTAGTCTATTAACAAGTCCATATTCGCTTTTTACTCATTGCAGGGGCAATTAATGCCTTTAAGATGGGGCCACCGTTTGTTTAAATTAATTGTCTTTATTTTTCAATTGCAATTTCTTGTTTTTTGAGCTTCCATATGAAGATTTAAATCTCTATTTGCTTTAAACATTTAGATTAATTAGTGCAGTACACTTGAGGTTATTTTGTCGTTGTATTTGTTTCTTTTTTTGAAGAATGGGACTCAGAAGCATTTATAATTAACTTGGTAAAGTCGTTTTATGTAATTGTCTGTAGTTTGTTTAGCGCAATTGTTAATAGCGCACTTTCTTCTTAATCTACATTCTTTACAATTGTGATTTTCCTTTATATATCTGAAACTCTGTTCCACCTGTCCTCTAGTTTTGATGACTTAAACTGGGAGCAGTCCATATTTTGTAAGAAATTTCACATATCTCACATGTTTTCCCTGTTTTTATTTTGATATTTTATCCTCAGGTTGAACAGAAAATGTTTTTTTTTCTTTTTTTACTTTCGTTTGCAAATCAATGAATGGTTTCACTTCTTCTTAAAGCATAGTCTGCTGCTTAATTCAAAAAATTTCTATTTCCATAGATTCAAGCTTTTCTTGTTCGTGTACTTGTCTGTTATAATGTGTCAACACTGTGGCAAGTTTTCAATAGCCTGTGATGTGATGAACTATCTTGAAATTATTTTGTTTGTTCTTCTTTCTTATAATAATCTTTCTCTACAATAATGTCTGTTGTCTTACTGCTACAACTGACGTACAAAACATGTGCGTGTAACAAATAAATCTGATGGACTAAATTAAAAGTAACATCATGTCCCATTATATTTTCTGACATCCTAGAATGATTTTTATAGTGAATACGTTATCGAAAATTGCTACTGTAATTAAACGTGTAGGTCTTTGCCTAAAGGCTTGGTCTAAATAAAAAAAAATATCGTAAAATGTTCCTCTTAGCCGGTCATGCGTGATAAGAAGTCAGCAGTTCATTACTTTCAAAGCAAATTCTGAGACTTTTTTTCATTCGAGAACATATTATGCCTCGGTACTTAATACATACATTAAAATTTAAAATATTTGTTAAACACCTGAGTTTGCAGCTTTATTATTATTATTATTATTATTATTATTATTATTTTATTCTGTCATGTGATATATTATTCAGCTATGACAATGTCACAAACGAAAAAAGAAAAGAATTGTAAATGATGTTGTAACTTCCAATCAATTCACATCTAAAGTGATAAATGATTCAGTTACCGTTCTTGCATCTGTAAGCTATTTCAAAAATGTGTTTAAGTGCGGAAAAAAAACACCAGGCCTACGAAGTTGGATACAAGAAGTATGGAAATTAACATACACTTTAGTGTGGTTCATTAGGCAGATTATTTATATAACCACTTAAAGTAAGTTATTGATTGATTTTAGATTCAACTAAGATGACATCTTACTGTCAAAAAAGGACTTTACGACCATTATAAACCACTTACACGATATTATTTCTTACAATGTCGGCATTAAGTCCAGACAATCTACTTATCTATCGTTTGAGACTAGGGAAAGTAGCCACGTACTAGAGATGTATCCATAGGACACGGATGCCCCTACAATCCGCTTTATTGTCACAAAAAAAACCTGTACAATTACAGGTGCTTATAAAGTCTAAAAATGCCATTTTTAGCTTTGTCAGGGGGCATTTCTATGCCGATCTCCAGTAAATTGGCGTCAAAATATCCAGGTTGGTAACTTTATATGCTGACAACTTTTCTTTGAAGTTCCATGGCTCTAACAGTTAAACGTTTAGAATTACACTCGACACAAGTCTAGAAATGTTATTTTTTGCTTAATCAGGGTGCACAACTCTGCCATTTCCAAAAACTTGCGCCAAAATACCCAGTTGCGTCAGTTCACATGCTGGCAACTTTCATAGAAGTTTTATGTCTCTAGCGGTTATAGTATTACGTTTGGCGTTACACGCGACAGAGGTCTAAAAATGCTGTTTTATTAATCAGGAGGCATAACTCTGTCGATCTCCAAAATATTTGCGTCAAAAAACCCAGGTGTGTAAGTTCACAAGCTAACAACTATTCTTAAAAAGTTTCATGGCTCTCGCAGTTATACGTTTGGGGTTATCTGCGACACAAACCGTTCTACTTACGGACAACGTGACAGCGGGGCGGACGGACAAGGGCAAATCCCAAAGTTGTTCGAACAATATTACCCTTTTTAAAACTTGAAATACACTTCCGTTTCTTCATTACCAGCTACTCTTTAGAATGAAAGATAGGCATTCTCGGACAAACGTTTCTTTACGTTAACCTCAAGGTATAAGGAAATCCGATAAGTAAAACCTTTGACAGATGGAAAAAATCATAAAACGAAAGATGTTCTAAAGAGAAAAAACCCGGATTTATAGTAAGATAACGAAATGGAAGTGTCACTTGACCATGCCAGTTTTAATCAACTGACAATATTAGTCTAACTTACTTCAGATAAGCTCATTTAATATAATTCCCAAACGAGTAATATCAATGTCATATATATGCATGTAACATTCGCTTCAATTTTTAATGCTCCCTCTGGTCTTATGGCAAATATGCAGATTGTCTGAGCAAATAGCCGAATTACACGGACTCATATTGCGGAAATGGTTTGTTGTGGTCGTAAAGATCTATTTTGGCAGAAATATGCCACTCAAGAGGATGATTATTTTAGCCAAATTCTTACATAATGCTCATAGTATCTGATATACAGTATAAGGAGAGAAACAAGGATTGTCAATGTTCTTACGCCCCCAATCTGACTTGCTTACACCCCCGAAGAAAGGGCATATTGTTTTTGGTATGTGTGTCTGTCTGTTTGTTTGTTTGTCACAAAACATTAGCCTTGACTATAACACGGCAGTCCTTCCACCTAGGGCCTCCAAACTCCACAGGTTCATGCCCCTTGATGAGTTCTATCCGCCAGACTCACTTAGAGGTCACGGGGTAAAATGTCAACGCTTCACCGGGGACATTGCTTTAATTCCAACGTAGCGCTTGTTCTTGTTTAAGACAACTTACTTTTTAAAATCTGCAGACAAAATACTGTTACAGCATGTTGCTTTCGTTCTAAATTTAAGATCTGTGTTAAATAAACATGCGTCAAGAGGATGATTCATGGTATCAAAGAAACTAATTCAGAATCTTAAACCACTGTAAAATCATTTAAAATATTTATTATTCATTTTATCAACGGAACATTACTGCATATTGTTTGTTGTACCTATGACTTACTGCATTTAATTTATATTGTAACATATTTCGGATGCGTATTTGTAGAATGCTGTTGTTATAGTAGCAGTGAGGTTAAATACATATATCGGTAAAATGAATTTAAAAATGTTTTTATTCGGGAAATACTTTTTAAATTAAATCAAATTATCACCAAATTGGTCTTTTTCTCCATCACCGTTATCCTAACATTAACTTGATAATATTTCTTTGTAATAGCATAAAACAAAACGACTCAAGCCACGCCCCATACAATTTTCTGATTGGTAAATTGATCGTAAGACTTGTTCGGCTTTTTAGATTTGTTGTGTCTGTTTTACAGAAATACTGTTTATGTGGCATATTCATTTATAATTTTTAAAATTCCCGAGAGCTTGTTCCTTTTCAAATATCATTCACAATGAATACCAGGCATTTCAAAAATCCTGACGTTTATTAGAGATAAGCACAATGCAAATGTTTCATATTATATATATTTAAGAATTGAATAGATTCAGTCAAGAAATAAACCTGCTTATTACATATTTTAATAAATGCCAAAAAGTTATTATCTTTGGCCACAAATCAAATTCTATTAAATTGATAGCCTTAAATGTAATTCATATTCGATGATGAACAATATGTCATCGAAGCATTTGAAAGCAAGAACCAACTTTTTGTGAAACGAAATTGTAAGTTTGTCTTCAAGAATACGAATCGTCTAATACGTCAGCATTTAGTCGGAGAATATTGAATGAAAATGATCATATAAGCTAAGGAAATTATGTCATTAATCACAAATTCAGTAATTCCTTGATTGACTTGCCTAGTAAAATCACGTTACAGGAATATCCAGGTGATAAGAATTTCCTTGGATTACAAATATGATCCTATTAAAAGTACAGTATCGGTTTTAGAAGATTTAACTCTGTATTAAGTTTATAATGTATTATTTACTTGAACTAACCACATGTACTGACACAGACTAAGTTTTATGTGAAGTTATATGTCTAACTAAATATCTGTTTATGGTGCATACCTCTAGCGATGGCATGTTACAAGAAAAAAATGAAAATGCAGTATTCCTTACCATTTTGTTTACGGTAATAAGACTGATAAGCCGATAGTTTTCAGTACCGCAAATCAAAGTCAGACATTGAAAGACCGACTCCTTCAAAATCTGTTGATTTATATACAGACGCCTTTGTAAACAGTACAGGCGCAGTAGAAACAAATAAACAATTAAAATAATAATCGATCACTGGCATCATTGAAGTAAAAATAGGATTGTTGATGAGGATGGAATAATGATTTACAACTCTTAACTATGTGTTTGGTGAATTATAATTACTTTGATATGGGAAGTCGTGATTTAAGGGTTAACTTTGTTTGCATTTTTTCACTCTGTCTTTCCTTTGCAAGTTTTTTTTCAAAAGCATACATATTCAAATAGTAGTCATACTCAGTTATCAAGAAATTCTCAAATATATTTATTTTATGAATTTTTTTAGGCAATTCTGAAATAATTGCTATTTCCGGTAGAGTATGCCTGTGTGTTTGTTAAAAACGTTGTTATAGAACGTTCTTTTACACATCAATAAAACAATGTAAGTCAGAGAAATATTTTTTTCAGATAAACATGCATTGTAACTAATACTACAGTGTTACAAGTGTATTCTATTGGTCGCTACAAGGCCACTAGAACATGTAAGAAAAATCTTACGGTGTACAATTTTAATATGCTATATCTAGAATAGCATTGTGCATCTTACAACGGATGTCACAAGATTTAGATGTTTATGCAGGAATGTAATAAAAATTTCCTAAATCAAAGTCTGCATCTTGTTTTTGCGAGAAACACAAATTCAAGTGAACATGATTCTCCTTTTCATAGTCATATCATACCCTTTACTTTAATATCGATTTAGCTTCAACTATAAACAAATCAAGTGTACGTAAATGCTTTGTTCGTTCTTTTGTCTATCACATTCACATTCAGAGATCTGCATGCCTTATCAATCTTAAACTAGATAAAACGTTATGTTTCATACACGTATCTCAATATGGAATGGTTTGCAAATAACTCGAGATACATGCGAAAGAAACACGGACGTTTGTTCTCGCATAACTGTCAACGACAAGTACATTGTTTAGAAAAAAAGTCATTGAATTTTACGAGTAGAAAATCAGAATATATAAATACTGAAATGATTCATTTTCAAATAACTTTATAGTAATTTGAAAATGAATCACTTCAACATTTTACATTCATGTTTTATATTTTGCTTCACATAGATTAATTTTATTGTACGTATATACCAGGAAATATATCTTGTTTAGCATGTAATCTGTTATTTGAATAATGCGTAGATTTGTACTTGGTAGGCACAAAAATACATTCATTAATGTTCTTTTTCGCAATATCTTAACATACAAAACTTATTACTGATTTTTTTTCAAAGGGATTGTTTCCCCCGGAACTCTAATTACCGTAGTGTCACATTATACTATTAAATGCAACTAGGAACATTCGATACCCCTATTTCAGCTGCAAATTGTCTTCCTCCACTAGTACAAAAGGCTATGTAATTAACTTCCTTGAACAGTTTGCACAAAAACAGCAAGGACAAAAGTAATATTAGAATTACACTTATCCTATTGAATTTAACGTAATCTGTTTCAAACTGATGAACATAAAAGGAAAACACATACTTAGTCCTCCGAACACAAAACATATTTCCGCATAAGGGCGGATTTACATAGTACTCTGTTTTCTAAACCTATTTTGAACATTTGTGCTATATACTATGGGTTATTTTAAAGCTGGATTCAGTTCAGATATTTCAATTATATATCAACTTGTTTCAAACAAACTCTGCACATAAAAATGTATATGCTTCCAGTTCAAAAACTGGTAAGATGTTTTTTTTGTTTTTGTTTTGTTTTTGTTTTTTTTTTTTGTTTTTTTTTTTTTTGGTTTTTTTTTTTGGTTTTTTTTTGTCATTTTATTGCTTTGTTGATTTAAGTATTTTTCTTGTTGCTAGTAGGATCCCACTTTTCTTCTGATTTTTTTTAACGAATAAAGTAAGTCGTTTAAATTAGTATTGTAAATGTTTGAATAGCCTTATCATGCTTGCGAATTTTATTCAGAAAAAGATTTTTTATATACCATAATTTTGTTAAAAGCAGACAATCAAATACGTATCCTGCATTATTTTCTTTTGAAATTAATACCAGGGTTTAAATTTCTCAACGTAGGTGACACTAAATTATCGAGATTGTATAGCATCTTTTTTTTCTGTTTGTTGTTAACTGCTTGTTTATTTCATTTGCCGAAAAGAAGGTTGGTTTCAGATCGGCCTCATGACATGTTTTGTAGCATAAATTTTCATATAAAGTAGTTAAACTTAGGGATTTAGATGTTTAAAAACAGAACAACACCGAACAGGTTCCATGATGAAATGCATAGTTGCAGTTGAAATGATTAACTAGTAATGCAAGGATGAATTTTACAGGATAATCAAGTTTTAGTGAATTTGACAGATTCAATTTTGAAATGACCTTCATAAATTCTTTCTTTTTCATCAAATTTCAAGACCCCGAAGCGTTAACTGTCTGTTAATGACTCTGCGATACATAGTGGAATATATACTAAAAACGTTTCTTTTTATTTGTCTAACTGACCAATTATACCGTTTAATAGTGTATGGTAAACTAGACGAACATATGCATATGAAATTACTTATTTCCTGGTAACTGACTCACTAATACTAAAAACCTCCACAAGATGTTACGTTGTTATTAAGTAAATGACAGAAAATGCCATTGAATTGCAATATAGTGATCTGAAAATTACCTTATTTCCTGGAATATGTTATAGTAGCTTTTAAGAAAATGGATTTTGAAGTCACAAATTTCTGATGGATGATTTAGAAGACGCTGTAGCCATTTGCGTAAAAAGGCGGCCGGGTTTTGTACAAAAAAGACACCCTCTCTACGTGGATTTTTGCTTTTCATCACGAGTGAAATGAGAAATATATATTGCATTTTGGACTCATCTTTTGTAAAAAATGATACTTTTCTAATTTTTATGACATATATATTTTACAATGCGTTATTGAAATATCGCAAAATAAAGATATGACTGTATTTTTTTCATTTTTCGTAAATGACTAACATAGTCCAAGATATGTACATAAACTTTCATGTCCTTTCGTCAATGTAAATTCTAGACACGACATATTTTCAAGCAATGTACAATCCTGTTCCGTCGAACGTCATTAGAACTGTCTTGCATGTGACATTGAATTACAAAACTAAGCTTCTTAAATGTAATCCAGGTTTTTGATTTTAATTAATTCCTTTTATGGATTCAAAATCAGCTTAAGCAAGGAGTCGAAAATACTTGTACACGTATTTAAATCATTGTCTAAAAAGGACTTCTGCGTTTGTATGAGCACAAACAATAAGCCAGGTCACCTGTCAAATCACATGAATAGCTCCGTGCTAAAATCAATACAAAAAATTTATGATATAAAAGAAGTTCGGTTTCTTCTTGAATAACAGAACAGGCAGTGATATCGATAAGACTTTGTATTGACCTTTTCTTTTCTTATTAAAGACATGTATCAGTAGCCCAAACTTTATTTTGTTTATGAAAGTTAAAGTTTCTTAAACATTATGTTAAAAGAATGTCTTCCACATCCAATAAAAATGTCTTTGGTGTTCACGAGTAATTCTTAATTCTTCCACATAGTGTAACAATTTGAAAAAACAGTATTGTGGTGTTTGTTTGTTTGTTTTTGTTGCTACTGTTGTTTTATGTTTTTACCTTATTTTTCTATGTGCTTCTGAAGAAAAAGTCAGTTCTTAGCTTTATATATAGAGAATAATAGGTTGATGTTGTGGATTGAGCTTACCTTCAGGCGTAGAAATTTATCTGGAAAGCCAATAGGAGCCCAGCAAGATAAACTTTTTCAATCCATGACACCAACCTATTATTCTATTTATCCTGTCGCATGCATTCTATTTCTTTTTACCAACAAAAAATAAACAAAATGCAAGCACTAGTATAGGCCGAGCGAGCGGTCAAATAAGCTTCCAGAATGTTTATGCTAACTGGATTCCAAACGTCTTGTTTTTAAGATAAACATGATGCAATCGGATGTTTTTCTGATCCCGCCTCTACGCGCATGCGTACAAAGGTTTGTAACAGATGCAGTTAATTCCGAGCATTTATTAGCAAAATCATAAACCTTATGGCTTACCAAATTAAAGCGATCAAACTTTGAAAAATACTACTTCCCCATTGGTCAAAAATATAATTCCATACATTAACTTTGGTAAACATTTGATAAAAAGTAATCCGGATGGTTACATGATCGGGTTACTGTATATCAAGGTCACGTGAACAATTGCCGTGAATAAAGTATACGGCATCTTGTTATGGGGTCGAAATTGTTGTTAAAGAGGCTGTACTCCAGATTTGACATAATTTTTTTTCATAAATTATATATTTAGATGCCCTGAGATTATAACAACATAATATTTTACTTCAAAACTGATTATAAAAGTCAAATTAGAATAAAAAAATATTTTCGCTTCAGCCGGATTTGAACTCTGGACCCTCATGTTAACAAAATATTTCCAACGCTTTTACTGTCACCACCATCGCCGCATGTGATATTACAGACATTTACTTTAAATCTTATACAATATAGTTATACCGTCGCGTTACGGTATAGCACTTTGGAAGGGGAAAAATCAATTTATAATGTAATTATTTGACTTATTTTTTGTCAGTAAGTTATTTTTAAGCAATAGTCATAAATAGTAAAAGAAATTTATAATACAAGAAAACTTTCTTATTTTTGTCATCTGGAGCACAACCCCTTTAATGACAGGATAAAACATTATAATGATTCAAAAGTTCTTTAAAAATGATATACAAGTATTGAACATCAACTGATTTCCGAATCGATTGGGAACTTGATTTCTTTCTTTTATAACATTATTGACAATTACTGAGCATGTATAAAGTTCAAATTCTGATAGAGAGAAGTATATTGCTTGTCTATTTTTCAACAAAAATACATTCATCATAAAACGTTCGCTTTTTCACAAAAGTTTTATTATTTCATCCATTATTTCAGACACAAACAATAAAGCAAATATAAAGGTAGCATTACATAGACATGAACAAACATATTAGAAATGTAGGTAACCATATTTTCTGGTAATAAAATAGTATTTGTTAAGTACGAACATATCTGGGAGAAATGAGCAGACACTGAAATGTTCTGTAATTAAGGAGCCAGTGTTTAGTCAGGAAACAGAACTTACGGCGTGTCTGTGAGGCTACCTTATTAATAACAATTATCTCAAAATCTTACAAAGTCCATGGATCGCTGGCAGACAGTGTCTTTCTACTTGCAACAAGGACTCATTATTAACACAAGTTACTATATATAGAATTCGCTGATTTACGTATTGAGTCTTTGGGCTTTTGAAAAAAGACAAAAAAAACTTTCTTTCTCTCGGTAAAGGGATTCACGGATTCTGGATCTGTGCACAATAAAAATAAGTAAGTTAGAAACGAGTTTGTAGAGCCTCGATGAATATGACATTTTAGCTGTGCAGTCACCAATGCATCATCAATGACTACTGTTTTAAAGTGATGAATATAACAGCAACAGCAACAAAACAGTGGATACTGTAGAAAGCGTTATATTATTACGCTGCATAATTTTCTTTGCTAACAAGCATGTGTAAAATTTACACCATTTATATTCGCACAGTACATGTAATCTCAAGCAAGATATATTCGAACGATACATATAGTAACAGAGTAGATTTCTTCATAGAGAACATATAGTTTCACCAATACATCTACAGACAAAGTACAAGCATTCACTATTCACAGAGTTCTTATTTCCCAAAGTACATATATTTGCGTCAAGGGCGTGACAACGAATTTATTATATGTGTAGGTGGCAGGTCAGATCAGGAAACCCATAAAACATAAAAGAAGAAATATGTGAAAAAAAGTAATTGCTAAAGATCACTTTGTATAAAAGACATCTAAACAAATCAAAACGTGAACGGCAAATGCAATGAATGAACTATTGTATAAAAGCAAAAACAAAAAGTATTTGGCGGAGACATTATATGAAAAGAAAATATCAAGTAATAACTTTTACATTTTTGTAATCTATTGTTTTACATACTATTATACAAATACAGACCTTTAAGCTGGTGAATATGATGTGATATGTACCTTAAAATTAATATTGGCCTCGGCTTATATCGCTTCGGTCAATATTAATTGTTTAGGTACGTATCACATCATATTTACCAGCTAAAAAGTCGATATTTGTTTTATTATATAATCTATAAAAAGCTTTTATATGGTGCATTTCTTTCATCCATTTCTTATATCGCTGTCAAACGAACGCACCGGAAACAACATAATTCACAACATCCTGTCAGGTGGCGCATACGACGGCCTTGTCATTTCCCGAAAGTGAATCTTTCGCCGGAAATGTCCGAATTATTAACAGATGCGGGGGATTTCCAGGAAATCTATTTTTGAAAAAAAACGGTCAATATGCTCTGATATTTACCGTTATTTTTTTTTTACAAAAAGTTACGCCTGCACCAATAAGAGGAAGGCATTTCAAAGCTATTTATAGGTTAAATAATAAAAAAAAATTATGACGTATTTGTTTCAATGTATACAATACAAAGTAATGTCGGCACTAACCTGAAAAAGTAACAGGACTTATCAAAAATTAATGTTTACTACTTGATGTAAAAGACATTTATACAAAGCAAAATATGGACGGAAAATGCATAAACGATTGTATTTTATGATTATTTAAATGATTAATAATGTACTGCTGTAAAAGCATTTGTTAAAAAAAGTGATAAATTCATATAAGGAAAACCCACACTCAGTGTCGGGATGATATTAAATAACTTAATGTACGTCTGATTTCAATGACTGCATTGCATCAACTGATATTTCAAATTTACAAAACATAAACAAATATTACGTCAACGTCACGTTGCGGCAAACGCTGTATACCGTAATAGCGCCAAAAGTCTACATGACGTCTGATCGTCTAAATAATGCGTGTAATATCTAACAGTCAGAAAACACAGTCTCCCCAGACAGTCAAGCAATAGAGAGAAAAAGAGAGCAAATATTTATATACTGATCAATTAATAAAAGACACCACAAACAATTAACGAAAATCAAAACCCGCGGGGATACCACCTTTGAACGGTCAGTGGTAAAACATTTGCCACTGGGAGTTTTAACTAAGTTGTAGGGTGCACAATCTTACCCTTGCCTCACCAGGGTCTTAAGCAAGGTAGTTTTTAAAACACTTTATTTTACACATTCATGAACCACTGAACATATATGTTTCTAGTACTTTCGCCATTTCTTAAATATATGTATATTGTTTCTTCATGTTAAAGAGAAACGAAAGTCTAAAATTCAACCGACGCCATGGTAAAGTTTGTTCATTTATTGTTAAGTTTTGAAAATTTTACGAATATTGAAAGAATACTTAGAAACGCTTAATTAAAGGTAGCGATTTTTCATTTTTCGGTCGACCGATAGAACTCGCCATCATGTCATGTGACCATTTAGGTTGTGACGTGCTTTTCTTATCTTAATTGATAACGACTATAATAGGTAGCATTTATAGCTGCGATAAGGACAGAGTACGTTAAGGAGCGGATGTGGTCCAGTGGTAACGCGCTGGACTGGTAAACCAGGGGTCCCGAGTTAGATCCCCCTTCCCTCCACTAACATTACTAATAGTCTTTCGGATGAGGCGTTAAACCGAGATCCCATGTATATGCTAATGGGATGCTTTCTGTATCTTGCACTACCACCACAATATAAAATAACTAATCGCTTCAGGGGGCGTCGATAATATACCGACGATATGGACACAGTTTCGTAAAATAAACATTTTTTTAAACTAAA
Organism: Cyclina sinensis; assembly: GCA_012932295.1. NCBI lineage: Eukaryota > Metazoa > Mollusca > Bivalvia > Venerida > Veneridae > Cyclina > Cyclina sinensis. Next base: position 233,927 of record JAAONU010000060.1, read on the forward strand.
TTCTCATATTTTTTTTATTTTTTGACTTTAAAGCTTAATTATCAATTCCTCACGCTTGCTGTTTTGTGAGTTTGTTTAGCAGGATTCATTACTTGGTTATGATACGTTAATCGAATTGAAAAGGATACTATTCATACTTTTAGATAAAAGGAGCTTATTTAAGATTACCTTACAACCTAAATGACTTTCACTTAATATAATACTATTGGTTTGATACATCTAAGTAGTCAGTCCAAGTATTCAGTCATTATTCTATATAGTATATACAAGGGTTGATCCAGAAATTCGTACAATGGGTTTATAAAACCTGAAGGGTTTCAAATATCAAAGCAAGAAGTATAGAGTCACTAAATATTATATTATATATATTATTTAATATTATGTCCAATTTATATATACTAATTAAATGTGTACATAAAAGATATAATGCACAACGCGTCTAAGATATAGACTCGTACCTAGGCGGGGGAGCACAAGTGTCATCAGCCACGTCAAACTAAACACATTCCATATCATTTTGACTCAACAGCCGCGGAACCTAACGTGCAACTTTTCTCATGTTAAAATCTAGTGTAAAATCCATTCCATAGTTCCACAAGATGACCCTATTTTATCAGCCATTTTACGCACCGTCATTCATCTATCTATCACTGTTGACAACATAATTCACATCGTCAATCAAATTATGACACATTGCGGGACTACCTTGGCACTCCTGGTATACCATTGAACTCCGCCCCTGCTTAAAACGTTAAGCTGGCAGTAGCGGTAACAGCAGTAGCAGTAAAGAAAACGTGAAGCTGCCAGAAGCAGTAACAACAGTAGCAGTAAGCAAAACGTGAAGCTGGCAGTGACAATAACAGCAGTTGCAGTAGGCAAAACGTGAAGTTGGCAGTAGCAGTAACAGCAGTAGCAGAAGGTAAAACGTGAAGTTGTCAGTAGTAGTAACAGCAGTAGCAGTAAGCAAAACGTGCAGTTGGCAGTAACAGTAACAGCAGTAGCAGTAGCAAACTCTGAAAGTCTGCGAGTGTTTAAAACAGTCACAGACCGGTGCAATCGAACCGGGAGGGTCACTAGACTTTATAGATTGACACCAATATCCCTGAAAGTCTGCAAGAATGTCAAAAACAGTAGCAGACCGTAACAATGGACTCCGGAGGGTCAATGACATTTTCTCGATTTTGGCATCAAATTTCCTGAAAGTCTATGAGAGTGTCAGAAACAGTAGCAGACCGGTAAAATCGACTGAGGAAGGTTCCTAGACATCAAAATGACATTTTCCTGATTGGAAAAAAATCCTGAAAGTCTGAGAGTGTCAGAAACAGTTGCAGATCGGTTAAATCAACCCGAAAGGGTTTCTTAATCTTAAAAATGACTTTTTCCCGATTGGCATCAAAATTCCTGAAAGTCTGCGAGAGTGTCAGAAACAGTTGCAGACCAGTGAAATCGTTTCGGGAGGGTCCCTGGACATCAAAAAAGACATTTTTTTCCGATTGCCACCAAACAGACGCAGGCTTACGCAATGTTAAAACATGTTTTTTTTTAATTGAAACTTTTCAGTCTTTATAGACTTTCCTTCTCCTACTGCTCATAATTTGATTGACGATGTGAATTATGTTGTCAACAGTGATAGATAGATGAATGACGGTGCGTAAAATGGCTGATAAAATAGGGTCATCTTGTGGAATTATGGAATGGACTAATGGCTACTGCCAACTTCACGTTTCATTTTATTTCTACTGCCAACTGCTACTGCATACTGCTACTGCCAACTTCCTATTAGTGAACAAGAAGTGTATTCAGGGGTACTAGCCTTTTTACCAGTTGCCAACAACGTTTGACAAGCTTTATTAATTAGCAGGCTTTTCCCCTTTATTGATAACAGAAACTTTGGAATAAGCAGTACGATGTGTGTTTTCCAGAAACAGTGCAACATTCTAAAACTGAAATTGGTAAATTAAGACGGGACGGACTAAGTTTTTTTTTTTTAAATTGCTTGACGACTATGAACGTACGGTGGTAAATTTATCTTACATCGTCTTTTTAATGAGTGCTGAATATCTGAGTTCTCTGAACAAATTTGTTTGCTGTTGTTTTATTTCTTGTTTTGTTTATCAAAGGAAATGTTACGGTTATTCAAACTGATGAAAATAAAAAAAAAGCATTAACAGCAACACGGAAAGCCTGGTTATTTCAGAAAAGCTTTAAAGAAAACATAGTACATGTAAAGAATTATCACCAGACAAAGAAGCCTTTGCTTTGGTAAGTTCCTCTGTATTCGAAGGATCAATTCTTGAAATAAAACATCTACGAGTGTACTACGACACGTCTTATTCCCATAATCAAAAGGAAACAATGGGACTCGGGTTTGCAAAACAATGATTTCATGCATCGAAAACAGAATTGTTTTCTGTATATGTTCGCTGACAATTTTAAAGCACAAAGATCATGTCTAAGTTATCTTACACCAGCTTATAACTTTTTGTTAGCTTTTTGAGAGATTAAAATTATTTGAAGGCTACAACTAACGAGACAGGTCTGCCAGATTATGAATGCAAGTGCACCTGTACTTAGATATGCCAGAAGGTGGGACATTTAAGATGTCACATGTGTGTACAATTAAGTAACGTCTAGCCCATTACTGTTTTATGCAGTTCCTAAAGCATTTGTGTTGCCGCTAACAAGAACGGATGTATCACGAACCATTCGAATTAATTATCGTTAGTAAAAGCTATTTCTTTATATTGACAGAATGATTAATGAACGCTGTCAATGTTTCTTTGTGATTGGAAAAGTATCCGTAACATGATGACTACACAAGGTCCTAAAATCTATGTCCTAATTAAATCTTATCGGTCAAATTGATGAATACTGAGCAGCCTTTATTGTACACGTTCTGTTCAAGACAATGAAACGTCATTCAGCCGTTATCAGCTTAAAGAGATGTTATCTAACATCAAATAAAATGTAATTTGTTGATATAAACTAGAATTGATGAAGCTGAAATACGGCTGATGTTTTTGTTGATCGGATAATGCCTAAGCATCAGCGTCAAATAGAGATGTGTATGGATATGTCTTCTTTAAGTTGTTTTACATCCCCTGTGTTACAATTACACTTCGAACATAAGCTGACTGAACTGTGCTAAACAAGAACATCCCTTTTAAGATTATGTTCAGTTCAAGTCGTCATGTTCACATAAAAAAATTAAATCTGAAAAAAAAAATCAGGAAAATAAAAATGTCTCGGTACCTTACAAATCACGCATGCTATTTTTTTTTTAGATTTTCAGAGAATGAGCACAGCTAATGATATAAAAGTCAGAATGATGTCACTTATTAACACCAGATATTTAAAGTTATAATACTGGCCATAATCGTCATCAAAAATGGACCAAAAAAGAACTGTACAATTCTTAAAAACTTCATCAACACTATATCTTCACGGTTATCTTTCGTTGATAGGAAGATGTACTTCAGAGATACATCAGGATTTATGACCCGCCGGTCTTTGTGTTTGCTTCGGTAAATGCCGAACGAATTTGTTCAATATCCATAAAACGAGCCGTCAATGTCACATGATCAATTTTGATAACGTGATGTATACAACAATAGTGTATCATGCAAGACGAAATTGATTTAAAAAGATAGAAAAAAACTTACTCGGAAGCATGGTCGTCTTTTCTTTTTAGCAAGTTGTCTATACATTGTTGTGATTATTTGCATAAATTGTCGATAATGGTATATTTTTGTTAATGAGTGGTATTATGATTTTAATTATTGTTCAATATTTTGTTAAACCCACGAATTTGAAGCTATATAAAACATCATTAATTTAAAGAACGACATTTTATTTTAGTTTTTCCGTCATGTGAAATAACATTCACCTTGTACGTTAATTTCACTAATGAAAAAAAACAAAAGGTCGTAACTGACATTTCAGATGCGCTATATAGACGGAGCAGCACAGCATCGTCTGACACTTACAATCAGTTCAAATCTAAAATGATAAATGCCGTGTTAAAGATGTTTATTTGCTATGTAGCAAAGCAGCAACAAAGAACTTACATTGTTGATACTGACGAATTAATAGTTTATCTTTCACAACATCATGATAACACCGAATTATTTTCCTAGACGAAAACCTGTGTTGATATGAACAAATTTGAAAGCAAAAGAATAATAAGAAGAATGTAAAACAAATGTAGCACCATTTTTGCTTACTTGAGCTTGTTTATAAAGTGTGTGAAAAACATGGAGAAGCCTTAAATGTATTAAGTAACACTTTTTACCCCCAGAAAATATGAACGACTGCGTTTGAAATAACGGACCGATATTAACTTAGACTACACAAACACCTTTCTGTCAAAACATGCTTAACAATCATTAGGTATCATTATTTTGTATAATTACGGCTTTCAAATTTATTCATTTGCATAACATGAAATTATCGTCAGGCACTTGATAGTCGTAAAAAGTTTGTTGCCTTGTAATATCAATGATTGACAGTTACAATGCACGAGCTTTTATGTACACTTCACTGCTGAATCCTGTCAAGGAGATTATAATTAACCCCTGTCACATACCATGGTAAAGGAGCAATGTAGCTACAATAACACATCCAATGATTATAGGATGTTGTTGCACATTAAACACTATAAAAGTTATTTTGGTCTCTTTGTCTTATTTTACTGGTAAAGTTGACGTAATTGCCGATTAGTACATGTAATTCTTACTGAACCCACCTTTTGAATACCGATTTTGAATACCGCTGCTTAATAGGGCTTTTGATAAAATTTTTGAAAATAACTTCGAACTTTATATTTTATACACAGCACAGAGAGGTTAGGACATATATAGGAAACATGAATAAGTAAAAAAGTTGTTTTTATACGGGTAATGTTTTTAAGACATATTATCAACAAATTAGTCTAAATTATTTCCATCACCGTAAATTTAAGACTAACTTAAAATATTTCATTGCAGTCGCATATTACACACGGTTTAAGTCTACGCTCCCTCACCAGCTATGTGAGTACACTACCGTTACTTCACACCGCTGCTTTAATAAGAGTAGATTTATGATATTGACCTTTAAACAACCAATGAAAGTGCACTAATATCACCGCGACCGAAAAATCTTGAAACCATTTTTCATTGGTTGAAACGATCATGTGATTGCAAAAATTATAAATATACAGGTGTTTTCTGACAATTTGTAAACACATTTCCTCTACGCGTTTACGTTTACAGAATGAGACAAAAGTCATTATCCTTTGCCACGAATAAAAATTCAATTAAATTAATATGCTTACAAGTAATTCGTTTTCAACGATGAACAAAATTTCATCGAAAAATATGAAAGCAGGAATCAGATTTGTGTGGTGCTAAATTGTAAGTTTGTCTTAAGAATGAGAAACGCCTATTACGTCAACATCTAGTCGAAGAAACATTGGAAAAATAATTTATCATATAAGCACAAAATATCATGTCATTAATTACAAATTCAGTACTTCCTTGATCGGCGTGCATAATAAAATCGCGTACCATGAATATTCGGGTGATAAGAATAACCCAGGATAACAAACATATCAAAAGCAACTCTGTGTGTAATTTAATGTGATTGAACTAACCAAATGTATTAAATTAATATCGATTTAGTTTGATGTTGAGTAAGTAAAAAGTGTAATTGGTAATTGTGCATACCCACATTGTTGACAAGTTACATGAAAGTTATAAAAAGGTAATATTCCTTACCATATGTTTTTAGTGTTCTTCTATTCTGTTGTGGGGTTTTCAGTCTGTTGAAGCTCTTAGAACTAACATATGACAAGGATAGTGTGTCGGTTTGTACGAAAAAAAAAGCTTAATATTCAATTTAAAGTCAGTTAATCAATATCTTTATATGTAAGTGAGTTATGGCGTGCTTGTTTTCCTGCATTTTAAATTATTCAAAATTCTGTTAATGCATTTATTGTTGGCATTATTTAATTTATACACAAAACTTCTCTGCGTGCAGATATGCTTTTAATCAACCAAACACTTCATTAATGTTATAATCGTGAACAAAAGAAGTATCAGAGCAAATAAATTCAAACACTTCTTAAAGCCTATAAAACAGCATATCGACGGAACGATGCTGTAAACACTGCAGGTGCAGTAGAAACATGTTAAGAGTTGCAATAATAATCGATCATTGCCATCATTAAAAGTAACAATAGATTTTTTTATGAGTATGGAATAATGATTTACATCTCTTAATTATGTTTTTGGTAGATCATAATTTCTTTGACATGGGAAGTTGTGATTTAATAAGTTAGCTTTGTCTGCTTTGTTTTCAGACTGTCTTTCTAGAGCTTTATTTTCAATTTCAAAACATAAAAAGCATTCATACTCAAGTAAATGTCATACTCCATATCGTAAATAGAACGAAATTTTCAAATTTATGTATTTGCAAAAGCTATTTTGATGCAATGCTGAAATAATTAATTTATCTAGTCAGAGAAAGAAACATGCAAACTCAACAATGTAACAAACTGAAATACAAGCATCGCTACAAGGCCACCAGAGCCTAAAAAAGAAAACTTACTTTGTACAAATTTAATATGTTACATCTAGAATGGCAACTGTGTCATGTCGTATGAGTGGCAAAAAGGTGAAAGGTCAAAAACACGACGAACGGTGCCTTGTAGTAGGTTCGACCTTTCGTCCCGCCAATGTGAAAACGCAAAGTACAACCAAATCTGTTGCTAAAAAAACTCGACACAATTTGAGCCATTTTCTAATTGTCGTGTCTTTGCATTCTCGCCTTGTCTAGGCGAAAAGTCGAAATCAAGAAATACTATAAACCGTAACTTTATCGTGTTTCATAGTTTCGCCGTTTCGCCATTTGACCCAGCAAAACAACAATTTTGAAAATAAATACCATTTGTGTCTTTGTGTGTCGGGGCGAAAATGTGAAAGGTTAAAAAAACGACAAACAGTGACTCTGTAGTATTTTTCTGTTTTTGTCCTTCTGCCTTTTCGTCTTGACATAGGGAAACCGTTGTCCTTATGTCGATTTCCTCGCCTTTGTCTAGCAGGGCAAAACTTCGTAATGTCAAAAAACGTCAAATTCATCGTCTTGTTTTCTTGTTTCTACCTATCTCATTTTCTTTCTTTGTTATCGACCGAGACATTTTTTCTCCATTCATCCGTTGTGTCATCGCGTCTTTGAACAAAAGATCAAAACATGGCAAAAACCGCATTTGTCGTTCGTGTTTTCGACCTTTCGCCTTTTCGCCCCAAAACACGCTCATACTCAGACAATCAGCTACCATTTATAATGGAGAACACAAAAGTTAAAGGTAAATGCAGGAATACAAATTATATATTTTTTCCAAATCAAGATTCTAGAGCAGTCAAAGTCTGCTTCTTGTTACTGAACGATAAGCAAATTCAAGAGAACATGAATCTTTTTTTCATAATTTTGCATCGTGATCATATTTCACCCTCTGCTTTAATATCGATTAAGCTGCAGCTATAAACAAAATCAAGTTAAGTTCGTCTTTTTTGTTATACAATCAACAACTTAATTTTATTTAAAGATGAATTTCACGAGCACAAAAGCGGTAAAGTAACGAATATGTGCATTGTGTTGTAGCTTATTGCATACCGGCCTATAAAAGTCTGTAATATTATAAATACATCCGCGTTGAATCGAATTTAGCTCACTTGTAAGAGCGTTGGTCTTCGATGCAGGAGGACCGGAGTTCGTATCCCGCTCTAGTGGTCTTGTCAAGATTCATTGCATTTTTCTGTTAGGAGCTTCCATGTTCGTAAGAATTGACAGGTATCGATGGTATCAGTTGATCTTGCTTTGTTTAACCTTGTCTGTTAAGCCTTTACAGCGTCAATAACTCAAAACTGGCCTCTTTCCATCCGTACAACTGTTTATATCACTGTAGCTAAGGTGACAGACACTAAATTAGATACAATTTGCCCCTTGCATAAGTTTTCATGATATTCAATGACAAAGTCATGTAACCTCCACCCAAAATCCTGTCAGGAGGAAAACTTTCATTTAAACTTTTTAAAATATAGATACTGACATGCTGCAATGATGGCAAATATGTGTTACACTCTTTACTTTTAGCTAGCTTTAAAAGTAAATATTTTAAGTTAACATAATTATTTAAAGTTCCGTCTTTAATGTAAAGGATTGCTCAAAAGTTAACTAAAGGGCCATAATAGCCCTAAACCGATAATCTGAGAATTAGTGCTCGTAAAACTTGGTATCCCTGGAAAGAAGCCTAAAATTCTGGTAGAGATTCATAATACTGTATAATATATCGGATTTAATAAGTCCACAATTCATTGTTTCAAACGTTTTCCAATATATATTCATTTATAAAGCTTGTGTTTTAGATTGAAATGATCTCGAGACATATCTGAACAATCTGAAATCCTTTAAATGTTTCAAACGTCATAGGGTAATTCTAAAAGTAAAGCACAAATGTATGGCTTTTATATAATTTAATACATATATAAAAAATACATGAACAAAAATAGATGTGATGTTCCTAACTTCTGTACACTATCAAATTGAACACCAAGTACTTTGATACCAGTATTAGTGCAGACGTAAGCCGTAACATATTTGTTTTTACTAATACTTTAAATTTATACTACCAACCAATCACATTTGATCGGCGCATTTTTCGCCAGATTTGAAATACATAAACAAGCCATTTTGTGTGCTAAAACTTCACTCATTTTTCTACAGTTGTATATTCATATATCTGCAGGAGCGTATCTGTCTGAGAAATTACACGCTTTACATCTGTCGACGCTTTTGGTGTTCTTTATTCAAAATGAGTGGCCCGGCGACATATGTGAGAAATATTGCTTTCAAGTTTCATCAGCTTCCATAGTATGTATTTTTTTTCTTTCATTTCTTTGCATCAACAATTGCACGAATAAATACTCGACTTTTAAATTGTCAACATTTCAAGTCTTGAGACTTCCATTTGTCTATTTATGTCTAAGTTAAAAAAGTAAGAGAGGACCATATTTGAACAATAAGACATGAGATACATATTGACGTCTATAATTTATCGTGAAATGTCATGTTATTTTTAATAACACAGAATAAGACATTGGAATTTACATGCAGGAAGCCTAAAGAAAATGTAAAAAAAATCCAGATATTTGCGGTGACAAGCAGTGATGTTATCTGTTGTGTTTGCCTCATTTTGTATTTTCTTCAATATGACTCAGACTCCACGCTTCTAAGAATTTTTTCTTGAAGCCTTATTATTTCTCAGATACAATCATTTTGAGTACACTGAAATCGATCAGATTTCCAATCTCATTATGTATTAAATTGCTTCCGCGGTTTCCGAAGAGTAACGATTCTTGTCGTAAAACAGAGTGACGTTGATTTATGCAAAAAGGTGTATGGGCAACATTACATGTTCCAGTAAAGTTATTTGATGTTTTGAATTTATGTTGGAGGACAATATTTAGTTATTAGCAGTATCTAAGTCGTACGGACCATCTTTGGAAATACCCACAGATATCAAATATAAACAACTCAGAATTTTTATATTTGCAAAATACCAAAGCTGCTTTTACACCAGGTATCATTAAGCACACAATGTAGGTAGGGATCACACATGGGTCATCTTAAGTACTGTTTATTTTTTCTACAGTCCTGCAGTTTGAGAATATTACCATTGATCAGACCTGATCGGCTTGAATGTTTTCTGATAATATTGCTTTGAACGCTGATACGGTAGAGATCTAGAAAGACAGATAAAGTTAACTGCAAGCAGTATTAGCTTCTTTAAACTTTGAAATTGAATTTATTATATAATTATTGCTCACAACCAGACACGCCGTTTTAAATACATTCTTTTTTCAATAACAACTCAATAATAATTCTAATTCAACAATGCATAATTTTGCTCAAGGACCGGATAAAAATTTATATAATGAAAAAATGTATTGACAATATAACATAATCGTATGAAACTAATTCTTAAATGCAAACATTATTGATGCTTGCGAGATGAAAAAGAACATTGTTCTTCTCAAGAACAAAATATAAAAAGTTGATGATTACAAATAATAAAAAAATAATAATAATTTTAAGTATGCGTAATAGCAGACGTCAGGTAACTAAGTTAAAATTGGTGCAACGAAAAACAAAATCTTAATGCATCAATCATTACAGAATAAACAAAGTCCACAAAATGGAACGAAACAAGCCAAGTTTTAAACCATTTAGACTCTGGCAAAATCTTGACAACTGTTTTCGTGGCTGATAGTGAAAAAGAACAGAAAAGAACAGGTCAGATAATTATGGAAGTTTTTGTTATGTCAAGTGGTGAATATTTGAAAATAATGGCTAGTTGTTTCAAATTATTTAAAGGACAGTATATAGTATGTTTATGTTTTTTTTAAAAGTTCCACTGATGTTGAGAACCTTATAAAATCTCGAATTACACCTCGGGTATCTGTGATAAGTTCAGTCCATGGATTTGTATCGATATCAATATCAAAAGTTTCGAATGAAAAAAAAAACTGTTCCCACCAAGGCTGCATTCATAGCCACATACAGAATTATTTTGCTCCTGTTCGCAGCGTCAACCACAATCTTGAATCATCAGGAGTAAATATTTATTTTGTCATTTTGTTACACACTTGGTACATATGGTAAAGAGCAAGTTCAAAATGTTAAGGCAACAGTCTTTCTATCCTTTTATTTAAGAATTACACTTTATTGTTACACAGTCAACTGTACAGAGACAACCTTCTACATGATGTAAATAATTAATACCAATCATTACTGCATTTGACCAGTTTAAATTTTTCTTCTTGAAATCAGAACGCTTATAAAGATCGTATCTAAATTACAATTATACAGAAACCGCATTTGAAGACAGATCTAATAGAAGTCAACAAAATATTTCAGCAATAGTGCGAATCTCGCACATCTGTTGTCTTTATTGGACCCCAATTCGTAGACAAGATCTCGTGGTAATCACATCGACTCCAGTGTATAAAGGTTAGTGCATGTTGACACAATCTCTATCTTGAGATTGTTTCAGACCCTATTTAATGATACATCAATATCAGGAATATGGTTCTCGTTAAAATGTAGCCTTTTTTACAGGAAATCTGCATCGAAATTATATAAATATCTTCTCTCTTTTTATTTGTGCTGTTACTTTATCAGTTCTAACTATTCTTAGATTTTTCTGCTGCGCAGTCTTAAATAAAGGTCATAACTTGAATTGTTCTAAATGAGTTCTGAATGAGGCTCATCATGACTTCCTTCTACAAATATCACTCCTACATTGTTATTAAAATGAATTTAATTATACTCCTTTAGTTTAATTGAATAATATTGTAGGAGTCTGCAGGCTAGGAAGAAGCAAATTACAAAATTGTTTAAAAAAAAAACAGCAATTCATTCCTGTCATTTGAGATTTTCCAAGACAACGGAAATGCATTTGTGAACACAGAGAAATCAATCAACAAACCACGTGACATAAGGAGAGCAACACTGTGGAAATTAACAATAAAGTGGGTTTCATACTAACATATTGTGTTCAGTCAACTGCAGAACAGATAAAGGGCACATATAAAAAAGAACTTAAGGCTCATTTCCTCTTGGTCACGAACTGTTTAGTTCAAAACATGCGGATAAATAAAGCAAAGGAAACTGAAGCCATTTGAAAGGAAATTAACTATTATGTACTGTGTATATAAAATCCCACATTTTCAATAAAACAGACAGTGAAAAAAAAAGATTTATTTACTAGTCTTATTCAAGAGAAGATCCTCTTAAAAGTAGGGTTTCTACATAAATAAACTTCATTCTAGCCAGTGCAACATAAAACATATTTCTTGGCAAACCTAAAATAAGTTTTGTTTTCAATTACATTTGCAATCTAAGAAGAGCACTAGACAGTAATAAAATCATGTAACTTTATATTAGGTCAGATATATCTCAACTGACAGTCTTTCTAGCTGTAAATAGGATTCCATATCAAAAATATATTCTAGGTTAAAAAACCTTTCGTGAAGCACATGTGCAGTTTCAACGTTATGGTTGACACGTGTGTATAAATGTACATGTAGTTACTTGCACAGACGTTCTACTTTGGTAAATGGACAAGTTGTTCAGTAATAACACGAGGGTCGGTTGATTCAGCTAAAATTGTTGTGCACGTGCACGCATTTGATCAGTGTAACCGGTTTTCATTTACAAAAGTTTTTCTTCGCAATTTGTTGCAGTTGAATCGTGTTGTAAGAAAAACTGAGGATTTGCCAGCGTAATTTCAATGCCATTAATACCGAAGAACTTGCGTGCGAGGGCCGTGTGTTGGAGGCTGGTGCTTCTACTGTAGATCTTCCAGCACTAGTTGGGGCATCTGAACAGGCAGTTCGTAGTCTTATACGTCGGTAGACACTGCATACACCTACTTGTCAATGACGGCAACCTAAATGCCCGCAGTTACAGAGAGTTATTCAGGTGCCCCATGTTGTTCCCCTTCTGCGCGATCATGGCATCATTTCTTTATTATTTTTTTCTGTACGCTGCAGCAAGGTAACGTTAGACCGCACGTCACTCGTGACAATATACATTTTCTATAAAACCATGATGTTGATTTTATTGACAACTGGCCTTCAAAAAGCTTAGATCTAAACCCCGTTGAATATCTTTAGGATAAACTTGACAGGCGCGTGCGCCGACGTCCAAATCAGCCTTCATCAATGACTTGCGTGCAGCCTTGCTTGAGGAATGGGATAATATACTACAAGCTAATATCAACAAACTTGTGCTCTCAATGCGACGTAGCAGTAATCGACACAGGAAGTTGGCACACGCGCTACTGACTGCTGATTTCTGAAATTAGACCTCACCAATATGAAAACCTAACTTGTTTGTCAAAACTATTTATAGACCCTTTGGTTATTTATGCGTGGTTTGTAGACATCATAAAATTCATATTGAAGGCTCTTCGCGTGCAGAGGTGCATTCAATCAAATTATTTATTAAAAACAGACCTATTAACAGCAGAAAATGTGTTAAAGCATAAAATTAAATGCTAATCTCTCACAGCTCATAAAATAACATTTAGGCTAATAGATTTTGAATCACTCAGTGCATAGAAGTTTATACGAAAACTAAACATTCAGTTTTGCAAGTAACAGCGCTTTTTTGCGAAATTACTTCTTTCAGACTAGCTAAAAGAGAATTTTGCATGTTGTTGTCATAGAAAATTTTAAACGAAATCGAGTTCTTGAATTTTTTTTTTGCTTTATTTATTATTATATGTTTATATACATTTCCTCAAAATATCATTCAGGCTGTTTTTGTTAAGCTTAGTATAAATAAATAGCCTGCATATAACCTTTACTTTTTCAAAAACAAGAGGGCTATGGGGGCCCTAAATCGCTCACCTGAGTCCCGTTGCTCAGGAACCATAACTCTGGAACCCATGGCGGAATCAGGTTGATTCAGGAAAAAAGACAACTATTGTGTTAGAGTGTTTTGTGAAAGTTTGATTGAAACTAAATCGAATGAGAACAAAACACTATCACTTAAGGTAGAAAATATTTTTTAAACTCAGTGACCTAGACCTAAGCACTGGAGACTTCAAACCGTTCCCGTTGGTAGAGGTCCGTGCGAGGCAATTACATAACAACAAGATATCGGTTAATTAATAAATGCTCCATGACAGAAAGATTTAAAAATATATATATTTTTTGCCCCAGTGACATTGACTCGGTGAGATCAAATCCCAGCTCAGGGTAGAGATCCATGTAAGACATTTATACATATAATATATATATAAAGGGAATCAAGATATACTAGTGACAAAAGTTCTGTGCAAGTTTGGTTAAAATCAAATAAAAAACATGAAACTTGTATCATACACACAAGGCAAAATATACCGTTTTTGCCCCAATCAGAGCCCATAACTCCAAATTACATAATGAGATCAGAGCGCTTCAAGAAAAAAACCGATATCTACTGATGGTTCACGTTCTGTGCAAGTTTGAATTTAATCAATTAAAAAAAGAAACTTCTATCGAGCAGACAAAACTTCCTGACGCACGCTCGCATTGACAACAGACATCAGGCGGTCACAAAAGCTCACTATGACCACAAAAAGGTCAGGTGACCTAAAAAATAAATAGGATCTAGCACCATACAACACACTTTCGAAAATTATTCTGTATTTATTAAATTAATTAGATTTCTGTTATTTGCATGAATAAAATTAATATGAACGGCTGCATTTAAATTCTAATGCGTCAGTTCACTTAATTTCTGTTTTCTCTAAATTAATCCTTCGAGAGCAATGAAAATGTAAAACAAATCAACTATTTAGCACCAAGAATCATAATGTTTCACATCATAAAATCAGATAGGCGTAAATATTCTGCGCGAGAACATTATCAACATTTTGATTGGCAAACATTCATGTTATGGTTACATTTGGCACGTTAACATTTTCAGTCAAAACACAATAGATAAAAATAGGATTTTTCAATACTTGATTTCATATAACATCTTCTCACAAACCTGAAGGGCAAATTTCAGCCAAACTTTCCTTATATTGCCCTTTCCTATAATTGCTCAAACCAAACTGCTCCTTTGCACATGAGGGCAGCAGAAACTAAAAACCAAATTCCACAGAATGAAATGTTCCTTACATTGTTTCTTAAAACTGCTTTTATGATTCTGTTCCATTGCACAAAATGGTCGCTACATACTGAAAATAGAGTTTCGTCAATATCTGGCTTCAGATGGCATCTCCTAACAAAACACAATGCCATTTTCAACCAAACTTAAAGGAAACATTCCCTATACATGTACTGCCCTTTTGAAAAATTGTCAAAATCATTCCGCTGCAATGCACATATGGGATGCAAAAGCTAAAACTTTAAAAGAGTCAAACAGCATCTCTTCCTGAACTGCAAGGTCAATTTCCGCCACATTTCACAAAAATCTGCCTTATATAGTTTTCTTTTTAATTTGCTCAAATGGTTCCGCTCTGTTTAACAAAATGGCTGCCAGAGTTTCATATATGTTTTGATCAATATTTGGCTTCAAATGGCATCTCCTTAAAAACAGCAAGACCATTTTTAAACAAATTTAACAAAAATGTACTTTACAGTGCTTTTTATAAATTTTTGAAACAGTTCAGCTCCCTTCCACGGCTAAAGGGGCCTCTAAAAGCTAAAACATAAAAAGAATCAAGACACATTTCCTCCTAAACAGCTCGATTTTCCCCACCAAATTTCGCAGAAATGTTCCACATATACTCTTCAATTAAAATTGCTCAAATGGTAATGCTCTATCACAAACAAATGCCACCTGAGCTAAAAATAGATGTTCATCAATATTTGGCTTCAAATGACATCTCCTCACAACTGCTTCGCCATTTTCCATTAGACTTTACAGAAATGTTTTTTGTATTGCCTTTTTTAAAAAACTGATACAATAGTTCCGTTACATTGCACAGAAAGGCTACAAAAGCTTAAAATAGAAAACAAGAGGGCCATGATGGCCCTAAATCAGAGCAGCAGATTTTTAAAGTTTTCCCTATAGAAATCTTTGTGTAAAATCAAATGACCCCCGGGTGTTGCCAGTTTTGACCCCAGGGTCATTATTTGAACAAATTTGGTAGAGGTCCACTAGACAATGCTGCAAACCAAATATCTAAACTTTAGGGGTTTTGGTTTCTGATGTGAAGACTTTTTAAACTTTTTCTTATACAACTCTTTGTAAACAAGTGACCCCCTATTTTGACCCAGTAGCTATGATTTTAACAAACTAAGTAGAGGTCCACTGGACAATGCTTCACACCAAATATCTAAACTCTAGGCCCTGCGGTTTCTGACAAGAAGATTATTTTTAAGTTTTTCCTATATAACTCTATGTAAAATATGTGACCTCTGGGGCGGAGCCAGTTTTGACCCAGGAGCCATGATTTGAACAAACTTGGTAAAGGTCTACTGGACAATGCTGCACACCAAATATCTAAACTCTAGGCCTTGCGGTTTCTGACAAGAAGATTTTTAAGTTTTCCATATATAAATCTATGTAAAATCAACTGACCCCTGGGGTGGGGTCAGTTTTGACCCCAAGGTCATATTATGAACAAACTTGGTAGAGGTCTACTAGATGATGCTTCGTACCAAATATCTAAGCTCCAGGCCTTGAGATTTCGGAGAAGAAGATTTTTAAAGATCCAACTTTTAAAATCTTATTTTAGCTCCAGTGAACCAGAAATGCAATGGACCAGAACCATTTGAACAATCTTGATAGAGCTTCATGCAAGGAACATTCCAGGCAAGTTTCATTTAATTTGGCCCTTTGGTTTCAGAGGAGATGTCATTTGAATGAAAAGTTGACGACGGACGGACGGACGACGGACAAAGACTGATCAGAAAAGCTCATCTGAGCACTGTGTGCTCAGGTGAGCTAGAAAAATTAAAACAACATATATCCGTAAGGTTTTCTCCACCAAATTTCACACAATTGTTTCTTTCATAGCCCTCTATCCTTTTCTAGTTAGTTTTAAAGAACCGCTAGTTCTTTTCAATCAATTTTTATTTTTATGTTTTGTGTTGGGGGGGTTAGGTTCTTAACATTGCTCTTTTTGTAAATTGCTCAAACCGCTGCGCTTCATTGCATGCATGTTGGGCCATCAGAGCTAAAAAAAGATAAAATATCAAACGAAATCTCCTCCTAAATCGCAAGGTCCTTTGCCACCTATTCACATAATTTTCCTTACAAAGCCCTCAATAAATTGTTCTAATGGTTCTGCTTAGTTGCACAAAATTGCAGCCAGAAGAAAAACAGAAGTGCTAAGAATAGAATTGTGTCAACATTTTGGATGATATCTCCTCAAAAACCGCTTTGGCATCGTTATTATCAAACTTTACAGAAATGTTACTTATATTGCCCTTTTGTAAAATTTCTTAAACAGGTCTACTTTGTGCATTTAAAGGCCTTAAGAGCTCAGAATAAAAAAATTCAAATGACTTTTCCTCCTAAAACCCAAGGTCTTTTTGTACCAAATTTCATTGCAATATTCCTTTTATTTCTCTTTTCTAGATGTGCTCAAAAGGTTTTATTATTTTGCATGTAGGGGTCACCAGAGCTTAAAAAAGAAAAGAAAATGCAGAATTATTAGGTTTTGAACAAATAAATCTTTTTCCACCTAATTTCACAGGAATGTTCCTTTTATATCCAGCTAACAAATTTGCTCAAATGGATCCACTTCGTTGCACAAAAAAGAGGCCATTGCTAAAAAAGATTTCACTTCTGTCTACGTTAAAATGACACCTTCTCACAAGCTGCTGGTTCAAAATTGGCTTGCGCCATCGTTTTTCTTTGTATAAAATATCAGATCTTCGATTTAGAAAATGTATTATTGCTTCCGGCGTTTGCTTATCAGCAGACCCACAGCCAAAACATCAGGTGAGCGCGTCAAGGCCATCGTGGCCCCCTTGTTTCTTTCTTATTTCCGGAAATACAGAATACTATTTTATTCGAAGGGATGCCGTGTGGAAAACATCTAGTGCTAGTATACGATGCTTCTTTGAAACGTACATCCGCAATGTTCACACACATATGTTTGTAAAAACAGCAATGCTATTTTGTAGTTGTGTTGCTAAAGATTTGCAATTATTTCAGACAAAAATATTTGAATTTGTTTTGCCATACTTACTGGGAGTGAAACGAGTGTAATGTTGACATTTCTTGACATAGCACAGACCTATGGAACTTAGCCAATAGCTTTCAGAGTCATATATCTAAAATGCTCTTAGTGACGTAAATGGTTACTTCAACAATGAAATTTCAGTCTTTTGTGTCAAAACCAAAAATTGTTTTGAACAGAACGTCAATTTCAAAACAAAAGGTTTGACAAGTTAGTGTTCTACTTCTTTCAATAAAAAAGAGACTAACCTGAAGGGCATAAGCTTAAACCTTACGCTCATTGCTCTATGCGTCGTACATTTCTAAAAGGCTAAATAAATTGAGAGAGAAATAAGATCAGTTTTCCATTTAAAATGATTAGAAACGCTTTACAGAGCGTAAAATAGTCTCAAGATAGCAATTCTTACAAGCACGCATGACTGACGCTTGTTTATTCGAAGAGAAAATTGATATCCTTTAGAATTGTACGTGAGTCTTTTTAACGTTAAGCTTTCAACAAAATCAAGTGAAGGGGTTACCTTGACAATTGAGTTAACCTAGTTAATCTGTTGCGTAATGATTTAAACAATAGAAAAATAATGCACAATGTTTGTGTACTGGTCCATGGGGATAAAGACAATGCTGTGTTGAAGTTTCAGTTCTAGTTGTTACCTTTTGAAATTTACACACAACAATGCGCTATTGCCAGTTTTTGAAAGCTTGCAAACTCATGAAACTTATACAATTCGAGGACTGGGAAACAATGATTTCACGTTCTCGTTGAAAATGTTTATTTTCTGTTCGCATGTTTGACATAAAAACCCAGCAAAATGAATAAGTGACACTTGTACCCCGTGACAGAAGCATTGTAATGTAAATGAATGCTACTGATATAATATTTGATTTAACAAGAACTGTCACTGTAAGATGACAATGCCCTCGAAAGTAGTGTTTTGACCTTTGAGCTGAGGACCAGTTATTCAGGGGTCAAGGTCAAATAAAGTATGAAGTATATCCTTTCACTTATAAGAAAGTTATGGCCAAATGTTTGTTTTTGGACAATTGGATCTTCAAGTTGAAAGTCATTCAGGAGTTAAGGTCAAATAAGTATAGGTCAGTGGGAAGGTCTTGTCCAAAGGGGTGTTGTGTCCAAGTATGAAGTAAATCCACATACTAATAAGGAAGTTATGGCCAATGTTAAAGTTTTCGAACGGACTTACTGACGAACGGACGGCCTGACGAACGGACGGACGGTTCAAAAACTATATGCCTCCCTTCGAGGGCATAAAAAACTACGGACAACTGAAAAAAAAGAGAATAAAAATGTTGGTATGTTTGCATTAGGAAAATAACCATTAAACTATTAAAAATGGTGGAATGACCCTGTGCCATAGAGACCTTTTCTGGTACTAAACAATTGTATCAGCCTTGGAGTATATCAGTTATTTATCTAGTCTCTATAAAATTCCGATGGCTACAGTTCATTCATAACCCCATTGTTATTCCCCACCGCGATAGCGTTAGTGGGATCTAAAAATGATCTTCGTCCGTCAATTTGTCTGTCCGTCCGTCCACATTCGTGTTCCTCCATAACTTTCAAGCTAATGGTATTTGGGAGATTCTAAAATAGCTTGGGACGCTGTTTATCATAATGGGACGATTAGCAGAGCACAACACTCAGGTCCCTACGCTAATGGTCAGTGTCACGCTTAGAGGACCATAACTTTCAAATGCAATTTCGTGTCCGCTTCGAAACTTTCAAACTATTGGGAAGATTGTTCAATGACCTGGCACAAATGTTTACCATCATGAGCGTAACACCTAAATTCCTACCGACAAGTTTACATGTAACTTCCTCAAGTATGAAAGGATTTCAAAATAAGCTGGCACAAATGTTTACTGTCACTAGAACATCTGCAGAGCGCTAAATCTAGTTCCATACCCCCCCCCCCCCTTCAACGTCAAGGTTCTTCTTAAAGGCAAAAAGGTCAAAAATAGGGTCCATCTTGATTGTCCGGACCATAACTTCCTCAAGCATAAAAGCATTTCGAAATAACCTCGCACAAATGTCACCATCATGGGATGCAGAGCGTAAAAACGCTCTACAAATGGGTGATATCACTTTTTCGAATAGTTGATACAACTTATTCGTTCCTAATTGAGTGGTTGATATCACCTATTGAAATATACATATACGAGTATATATGCTACTTTTGAACTACTCAAAATAAACGAGCGCTTACCGTCCAACACTACATAGTAGATGGTTATCCATCAGCTCACAATGGCACACTTTATAATAAAACTTATTTAAATTTCGAGGATTGTCCGCAATTCCCTATAACTATTTACCTTTTACAACAGCTTTACAACCTACCCTCATCATATGGATGAATCGGCGGCGCTGCTTTTTTTGTACTGAGTACACAGTTAATTGAAAACAGGTAAATTGCTAAAAAGTAACAAAATAAAATTTCACTTCAGTTCTCTCTTTTTTTAAACCTACTTTGCGTATTTTTAAGCTACACTCCTGTTAAATATTATTCTTTCTTAAGTAGTATGAGATTATTAGCCATCTACGTCATAGAAAAGCATCAAATTACATCGTATTTGGATCAGATTATATATATAGCTCGAAGGTACACGCACCTTTTATATGGATGTATTAATGTGCTTAAAACCATGCTTAATTAAACGTGTTAACCCGATGTTTTCTTCGAATGGTATTGTCACCTTGATGGTGAATTTATTTTAACAACCACACTTTAAATTAGTTTCGTTTATAGAGATTCCTTCAGGAGAAAGCTTACTGGTTTAGTGATCATTTCTAAAGTTTCTGCGTGATTCTTTTATTTTCTCAGTAAAGCACACAGAGAGACAATAACTTTAAACTTATTTCACCGGCTAGGAAACAAACTACGTGTACATAAAAGTTTGGTTTGGCAATATAAATGTGACTAAATATGTTGTAACCAAAAGAAAACAACGAAATATATATTAATTCTAAGTGGTTAAAACAAATTTTGACAATTAAATTGGGACATGTGGTGTTAGAATACCGTTCATCTTGAAGTTAAGGAAATTAAATGAAAGCTACATTTATCATTTATTCATATAAAAACGAGTGAGTTTTCGTCAGTTTCAGTTTCAAGTTTGGCAATGTTAAAAAAAGGTGAGCATTCTTTGTACAATGAAACAAAAATGTATGAAATTGACTGAAACTTCAATTGTATAAAATTTCAGCTCTGAAATATAAAAATAATAATAATAATAGATTTAAATGCAACATGATTTGTGTTCAAGAATTAGGTTTTGCAAATTATCTGAAGCTTCGAGGGTTAAATTTTACACTATTCTTTATCTAAGGGAGAGACTTCAGTCTTGAAGTGTAAATATGGCATTGACACATTCAAATAAAATTTTTTAAATGCCTCAGTTTATCAGTTATAGGTTTTTTACTTAAACAGGCCTTTTAAGCAAATATTAACAGTGTTTATTCTCTCCTGCTGCTACTTTTACAAAATCTAGAAATGCATGTGCCTTTGTCATCCTTCATTTCATGTTATTTGTCTATTTCTACTGTAAGGTATGACTCTACTAAATAAATTTTCAATATACTGCTATCACAGGTTTCAGGCAAGGTTTTTTGTTCAGATCTATTTAAAACACTCAAAATCAGCATAGGACATTAGGATCAATAGTGAAATGTTAGTACTAATTTCTAATTGAAGACACCAGCCATCTGATGTTCGGTAAACCATTGTCAGTTACTTAAAAGATTGTTCGCATATGTCCCAAACCACTATCTGAGCGCTAATGATTATTTCAGAATTTGAAAATTGCCGATTCTAGCAGATTTTAGGAATTGACAATAAAGTAGCATGCATAATTATTAGCCATTCAGAAGTTTCTGAGCTAGTGAACCAGAAGTTTCCCACAGAAAAATTGTTTGCCTTTGCTTTCATAGTTTACTTTTCATAAGTGATATATAAAGGATCTTACACAAGTTTTCATTTCATATTATTTTTATTCATCGAGTTTAGGAAAATCTTATTAAGCAAGCCACTGGCGAGCTTAATAACAATATTCCTGGACGAGTTGAATAAAAGTTTATGTGAAATGCTAACGAGTGTCAGATTCTTTTTATCACATGACCAAAACAACCATAAATGGGTCTTGCCGTAGCTATATTTATGCTGAAGAAGGAAAGTAATTAAAATTAATGATAGGTTTGCCATTTAAAACATGGGAATGATTGAGACGTTAATCATCTTTCGGTCAATAGGAAAAGCAGGAATGACACCGTCGGGAAATAAACTTCTTGAACCAAGAGCAATAAAGATGCCGCTTAATTGAGCTGTATTGTGCAGATACCGGTCTCCTTTCTTTATCAGAATAAAAATGATTTATGAAACAGCATTAAGTTCTTTAAAGCCAATATTTCGATTTTCAGGAAATATGTTCTGTTCTTAGAATGTCTAAATCTTTAAACGTGTTCTTTACTTTTGTAAAAACCACGTAATTGTTTGATATATATCACTTTCCAAACGCATTTGCAAATGAAGCTTTTAGGAAATTATTCTGACAAGACAAACACAGAAACAGTTTAACTTGGGGGGTTTAAAACTCTAAGCTGGCAGTAACATTTAATATAGGTGATTTTTAATAAAGGGCATCAATTTCAAACAAACTAATGAAACCAACCTTTGATGATTTAAGTAATTAATCCAATACACAAATAATGCAGTAGTTCATAGTTTAACTGATACTAGATGGGAGTACGTGCAAGCAAGGGCTTAAATATATAAAAGTCTCGTTATTGTTACTGCATACATGCATGTTTTTAATGTTTTTATAGGCATTTGTTTGACAATAGAGTGTGATCAGTTATGTTAATAAAACTTTTTGAAGTTTTGCCTTTAAAGGCATGCATGTTGTGTCAAAAATAAAATATCTGTAAAAAAGGTACGTGTATAATCTATTACATATTTTGTGATTGACCAGAAACAGTTATGCCTTCTTCGGTAAATTATAAAATAAAGACGTATAATTTTATTATATATCTTGAAAACCAAAAGAATTTGAAATAGGTGTATTAAAAAATCTAAGTACTTATCCCACATTGTGTGCCACTTTCCAAGAGCATATAGCAATATTCTGCCGAAACAAACAAAAAATGTATTAAGCTGATTTGTATCCTTTTGAACACATAAAAATAAGAAATGTGTCCAAGGTTTACATGTATTAAATGGTAAAAAACTGCTCAGTAATCAGTATTTGTTAAATCTGCTCGGATGAAGTAAAATGCCAATAAAGTTTTTGTTTCAATTACCTTTTCTTTTTTTAATTTTCGAGGCAAGAAGGCAGTTTTCTAGGTAACAACCATAATCTACCAGATCAGTAAAGAGTTGCATTCGATTAAAATGTAAACATAATATTTCGTTTAGAATCAAACGCACGAAGTTGTTTGCGTCTATCTTTAGTTTTTGTTCATTTTTGCCGATTTTTGCAAGTATAAAAAGCCAAGTATAGAAACTACTTTATTAGTTTTCTTTTAAAGGGGAACTAGCCAAAGAAAATGTTTTAATTGAATCGCGTCATTGTCTCCCTTTATGTCATTCATCGCGTGAAATAGTTTCGAAATAGATGCTTGAAATACTTGAAGGCCAAGCTTCACATTCAAAGATTTACATAAGAATTACAAATATGTTTTTATTTAACTTTATTTTATTGAACCAACTAACTGTAGCCAGTCCTGATATTTCAGTTTATTTTATCTGTAAATGGATCTGTTAGTCAAAAATCAGTCTTGAAGTGTTGAATACTGCCGTCAGCTAAAAACTGTGAATTTAAATGGCTGCTCTGAAATAACTTATCTTAAAGTCATGCTAGGGGCCGATAATCTTTTTTAAGTTCATTGTTTTGTTTTTGTTAAGTTCAATTGAATGTTATGTTGATATTAGTCCCATTGTACATCACTGCACAAAAAATAAAATAAATCGTAAAAGAAAAGATGTATTATTACGTAGACGTTTTTCTTATTAGATTAATCTCAGCACCATATTGTTTCCTTACGAATTAGTTGTTTTCTTGTTTGTTGAAAAGGATAATAATTATATTTACCATTGGTATATACATTTCAGTCATGGTAGACATCGAATTTCTGTGTTATTTCCTTTCTTTGCAGTTAGATACATTTTCTTAAATTTTTCATTGAAATAATTCATATTGCAAGGGTATATAAGATAATTTTCTTTGAATTTCAATGGATTCATATATTTTTATTGCATTACCGGTAGCTTCAACATCTTCCATCGCATATATGTATTCAAAATATACATACTTTTTTAAATACATTACTTCAAGATGACATAAATAGAAATCTGCTACCAAACTCAATAAACGAATGCAGAAGTTTTGGGAACATCGTAAGTCATCTAGTCGGCTCAGTGAGCATTGCCTATTCTAAAAAACATTTTCACGAAATTATCGATAAAGATATTGTTCCCTTAAGTTGAATGTAGCGGTATTGAATAGATGTTATATAATATACACCTCGTGTATTGTACAACAGGCATACTTTTTGTCGTGATAAATATAAAACCTGTTTTTTTAAAATTTCAGAATGTTATAAGGAGACATTAACAACATAATAATAATGAAGTATAATGTCTGACTTCCTTTTCAAGTATTTCATTTGAGATACATGGTACAAGTTATCAGTATAGTATAAATGGCATAAAAGGAACTTGATTGTTTTGTTATTGTTGTTGTTGTTGTTTTCTCTTTTAACAAACACAATGAGTCTTGAGTTATCGATGACTGAATATGAATGTGTATGTATTTTTTTTTTCTTTTAACATTTACGTCTTATATCCTTGAAAATGGCATTTGATCTCTGCAACAATTCTACTCTCAGTCTTATTTTTTGTGTATCATTGCTATTCATTTCTTAAAATTGATTTTACAGTGTCTAATCAACCCTTTTATTACAGGTTTTGTAGCTGCTGTATTGTAAAAACCAATTTTATTAATCTCATATTAAGATGTTCTGTCCTTTTTCTCAACACCATCCGGTGTTTCTTCTTCAAGCAGGTTTCTTATAACTGTATCATCCTGCGAATAAATTTCTAATTCTCTTTCTTGTGTTTTTTCTTGGGTGTTTTTGGTTCTAAATGCCATCATACTAACTATTACTCCAATTATCCCAATGAAACCTGAAATGTAACAAATGTAAATTAATTCAAAATATAACATATTCATGTAATTATTTTTTTATTCAACGTTATTTTAAGATTATTAGCTTTGGATAATTACTAAAAAAGGGGTAATTTATACTCACCAACTGTCATAAAACTATAGCCGTATGATTCTGTCACTTGATAAACGATACCTAAAATGTAATTGCATATATAAAACACATTTGATGCTCACCTAAACACAGAAAAAGTGACATGTAAATATACAGATTACAACCTTCTCAAAAGGCCTGAGGAGTGAAAAAGTCACTTATAACTAAAGATCTATACTTTTCTACACTAGAGAAAACTTATGAGATTATTATACGAGGTGAAACAAAGGAAACATTGGCCATTTATTGCGCTCGTCAACATTAAGATTGTCAGATTTTTATGAATATGACATGTGGTCTTGCTTTTTGAAATTTTAGAATAATGTCCACCGGTCTGGTGAATTTTTTTTCGGTGGATATTGTCAGTCTAAATATCTAACAGTTAAAGAAACTCCACGCTTTCACAAAGTTAAATAATGTTACTAATAAATCGTGTCAGATATTTTTTTTGTTTAAGAAACTAATTGCATTCCTAGAACACAAATATATTTTGAATTTCCTAACTTATAAGAAACAACGATGTTTGCCATAAACTGTGAACATAAATTTCACAACTACCTAAGAAAGGTGGACCTGCAAAAACGCCTATGCCACAGAAGAAATAACTCAGTCCGTAGGCGCTTGTGAGCTTTTCAATGCCCACCAAATCTATTGTTAATGTCACCATTAGTGCATTTGGACATCCCGTATAAAATCCAACCAATGCCGAAAACAGAAATACCGCTGAAGACCAACCTCCATACAGTGGAAACAAAATAGCAACTAGGCTTAGCACGCCAATTGTTCCTATATGTAGGATGCAACCATCAAGCCCTCCTTTCCCCGTGGTAGATGCGGCACAAAATCTCCCAAGTGTATTAGATAGACCAAATATCATCATCACTGTAACTAAATCAGCTTTCTGAAAGCCATTATCAACCATATAATTGGGCAAGTGTAAGGAGACTGCATATAATATAAGGTTCCACGTGAGTGTGCTAAACATAAATAGAATAAACTGGATGTCTTTGCAAAGACCTAAGCTAAGCAATGCGTTTGACTTTACTTTCTGCATAAAGTTGTTAGAAGTTGAATCTTGAGTTCCTTTTGTTTCATTACATTTTGATTTCCACATTTCTCTTTCTTTAGAATTCGGTGAACAGCACAAGCCACAAACTATTATTTGTAATGAAAGTCCACTAACAATTAGGAAAGAACCATTCACTCCGAACATGTCTATGAATGAATATAAAACTGGTGAGGCCAAAAGCATTCCGGTTCCAATTAAGACTTCTTTAAATGAAATAAAGATATTCCTCCATCTGTCGAAGTGATAGGCTATTAACACTGATTGTGGTATAGCAGCAAAGGAGTTTCCGACACCTGCAAAGAAAAACAAGTGCAATCATTTAAATAATTTTGATTTTTACCCATACTTTGTTGTTTCAAATTTTATAGACGCTTAAATCATGTATATTCTAAGATAATGTTTATGATATGTACAGTTTCAGTAAAAATTGGAATAATGTGATATCATAAATTTGTTCACTGGTATTGTTACCCCGATGTTTTGGCTGATTTTAAAACTATGCAAACACTGTCAGCTCAGTTTTTAAAAGATTTTGCTGATGCATAAGGCATTATATCATACTGCTGCTCAATCTTGAAACATAATTTCCGTAACATTTCAATCTATTGTTGAAAACAAATATTTGAAACAACTTATGAGTATATCACATCTTTGATGTCTTCAAGTTTATAAATTCTAACAACAGTGATTCACCCACCGCCAATAATTCCAATGGTAAATATGTAAACGTCGACACTTTTTACAAAAAAGCTGATGAAATACGACGTGCTGAGAAGCAACCCTCCTACAACCGCACATATTCTACAGCTGTAGGCATCCATAAATACTGAAACCAGGGGCGCTGCAAATATGGTTAGAGAAACTTTCTTAGGCTTTTACTTACGACAAATGCAATGTTAAGCTGTACTTTACATCTTCACAGTAACATTTGTATTAATGAAGATGAGACCAAGCACGTGTATATGGTTCTCTTCTTTTTCTTTTTGCATTCTTTCGTCAAATTATGTAGACTGATAACAGAAAATATGGAAATTTTATAGATATACAAATTTTATTTCGCGTCCATTGAACCCCTATAAAATTATTTTGCTTAAAATTAGTCCTAAATACGAGGAATTAAAATATTTGCTACTCGCCCATTTGCTAACATTTTGTTTTAAAGTGAAAACAGGTCACAGAGATTTTTTTTAATTGTGACCTAAACATTTTCTGCTTTCTGTTCATATCTCATGAAATAGTAACGGTTAATATAATACCTAGTAAACAAAGAAGAGCAATATTCAGTGCTCCAATCATCGAGGTTTTAGTTAAATCTTCATTATAGTATTCCACAAGCACCGCTAAATACAACCCATTCATATACAGTATTGTATTTAGGATAATAACAGACGAATATGAGGCTAAAAGAACTATCCATGCCCTTCCTCCATCTATATCAACTCTTTTTTTCTGTTGAGCAGACATTCTGAAAAAGGAAAAATATAAAAACTACTCAAAATTTGATAGGGATCACTTTTTATTTCTTAAATATCTTTTTAATGATAACCTCAAGATAACTGATTTTTTCTCATACATGTAGTTTATTCATATGGCAAAGCCGACCTGTCCAGCAGATTTTGATTGTTTACCTGTACATCGATATGCACGGGAAAAGCGATACCCCTTGAAAAGTGGTGCACCACGGGCATGTACCTTCATGTACACATCCGTTTTATTCAGACTTCACTCGTGCATGGTAAAGTTTATTTCGAACCTAGCACTGGTCATGGCAAACCTACGGCAAAGACGGCGTATTGACGATGAGGAGATGAATAGGGGGTAGGGATGCTTGAGGTTGGGCGTTCACAACGGCACGTGGCAGGTGTCCTTGAGGTGTCCCAGGGCACCGTTGCCAGGATGTGACGACGGTTTCAAACTTACGGGCATGTCACGCATAGGTATGGCGGAGGGCGTCAGAGGTCCACAACTAAGCGTGAGGACAGGTTTATTGTCGTTCAAGGGCGACGTCAGCGCTTTGTTACCGCTACTGCCCTCCAAAATGACTTCCAGAATGCCACCGGTGTAAGACTTTCCACTCAAACCATCAGTGACCGTCTTCATACAGTTGGCATGAGGGCTAGAAGGCCAGCAATCCAAATCTCATTGACGCGAAAACACATCCAGGCACGTCCTCAATGGGCCTGCGATCACGCAAGGTGGACGCTGCATGACTGGACCCCAGTGCTGTTCACTGGCGAGTCTAGATTTTGTGTGGAATTCTCTGATAGGCGAGTGTGGGTATGGAGATCCGCAAATGAGCGTTTGGCACCCGTATGTGTTGCTACCCATGACCGTCATGGCAGGGCTCGGCTATGGTGTGGGCGGGCATTAGCATGCAGGGAAGAACGGACCTGCACATTGTTCAAAACGGCACATTGACGACTGTACGATACGTCAATGAGATCTTATATGTGTACATTCGTCCGTACGCGGGTGCTGTAGGCCCTGAGTTCATTTTAATGGACGACAACGCCCGGTCTCACAGGGCAAGGGTCAGCGACGAGTACCTGGAGGCAGAAGCCATAGAGAGAATGGACTGACCAGCAAGGTCTCCAGACCTCAATCCAAAACAGCACGCCTGGGACATGCTGCAGACTGCAATATCTGCTCACTTAGTCCAGCCAACCACGGTCCCTGGGCTACAGCAGGCCCTTCTAGACGAGTGGGCTCGACTCCCACAACAAAGTATCCGGAGACTCATTAGCAGCATGAGAAGGCGGTGCAGAGCAGTAATCCAAGCAAACGGACACCACACGCGATAATAAAGCAAAATTCAGGCCATAGAGTTGATTTTTCCAAAAAGTTCCATTTCATCTACTGTCTGTGTTATCCCAAATTCGTGCCCCTCCCACAGCTCAGCCTCTGTCACGCTTCAAAGGTTCACAGACTTACTCATTTTTTGAACCAAACTGTTGTCATATGAACATATTTTCAGAATCACAACAAAAAATGTAACCTATCAATCTTATGTAGTAAATATACACATTCTTATAAGTGATCCGTATCAAATTTTGAGTAGTATATAAAAAAGACATAATAAGACATAATAACATTTCGATCAAAGCCTTGAATGTAAAATTTTTAAATTTGTATGTAAATTATTATGACAAATACTTTAAACCAAGAATCTTATTTAAAATGTTTACTTCATTACTTAATGACCGTATGATAATGATTAATGATGAATACACATACTAACAATTATTAAATAAGTACATGTATATACTTACATAATTAGTAATTAGTTTGAAAACAAAGCGATAAAGACATATGCAGTTGAACTCAGCTGCTTTATTTTTTTCAATTCAGGTAATCCATCACACTATTGCAAGAGAGATAACAATTTTAGGTTGTGTTTGTATATTCATATGTCAATGACCTGTATATGATAAACTACACATTAATTGTAAGGACAAAATAACACCGTATGACAATTACTTTATTTAACCACTTATTATTGCCATCATTGTAGCGAAAATGATAAGAGAAACTAAGGATGTATTATTTAATTCCCACTGTTTATATTAACTGAATAAAATTGTGTATAACAAAATTTGTCAAGTGTACACTGTTTATTTAAATTGACATAAATAGCGTAAACATATGATACACATGTAGAACATGTATATGATTGATTCCCTTAGCTTTTATTTCGCAACTGCATGTCCGTGAAGTTAGCAACATATCAGCTTGGCAGCCTAGCAGTGTGAAGTTAGAAACCTAGCAGCCTGGCGGCTAAGAAAAATGAACTATTTGAACGCCCTGAAATGCAAGTAAATAATATTCTACAAGCATTAGAAGTGAAGCTGACAGAAAATGAATACGAAACAATCACTGGATTTCTAGGCTATCCCGTTTCTAAAACAGTCCAGCTGAAATGAAATACAAAAACGCCCTGAAATCTATCTACATCCCTTTCTACAGAAAATAAGAATGACCACGAAATAATCACGGTATTTCTAAGCTGCCTATCAATTCAAGCAGACTAGCAACCTGGCAGCCTAGAAAAAATGTAAAATTAAAACGCCATAAAATGAATGTAAATCATATTTTACAAGCATTTGAAGGTTATTTGAAAAGAAATGAACAGGTGAACATCACTGGATTTCTAGACTGCCCGTTGTCAGAAACAATCCAGCCGCCTAATAGCCTAGACTATGAAATACTGAAACGCCATGAAATCTATCCAAATCACATTCTATAAACATAAGAAACTTGTGTGAATGAAATGCACATGAAACAATCACTAGATTCTAAGGCTGCACAATTATTCCAGCAGCCTAGAAAAAATGAAATATTGAAACGCCCTGATATGAATGTAAATCATCTTATATTTCCGGGGTGAAACGATGAAGCAGTTTGTTTATCAACTTATTACCGTACCGTAACCGATATTAAAATGTGAGAATAGAAATCATAGCTCATTTAAACTGAATACAGTAATGTAGCGTCCGCAACCAAATTCGTTAAGTAAACATTTCACTTTATATATCAAGTTTGCATTCAGGCAAGGCAGTTTTGTAAATAACGTATAATATTAATATATTTTTAATAATTTAAACCAATATTTAATAATCTGAATATACCTTGTTATATACATCGGGTATCTCCCTTACTCACCGTACACTGAGGCGTTACTTGTAGATAACTTAACACCAAGAATAACTTTACAATATTTAAGATGTATTCTTTCGAGCTCTTTGCTTTTTGGAAAGGCCTGGCCCCGTGATTATAAAACTTTGAGAACGTGCTCCATGCTCAAACTCATACTCCGTACTCAAGTTGGAGAACGTTCTCAAAAATTCTTTTTCAAAACCCCCAGACCTGATATGCATAATTCAAAATTGAACCAACAAATGATTCAAACAAATGTAGATCAATAGTAGAGTTCGAAGTTATTTATATTGTTCAACAAAACATTCTTTGCCTTTAAGGTTTTACCACTAATATAATGATTATTAACTTCAAGTACAAAATGACACCGTATAATGAAAAACAACACTTAAATAATTGAAGTCAGCAACTATTTCTAAAATTCCATTGTTATAATACCATTTCTCATGTGGATAAATTGGGCCCCTCCTACGAAAAAAAAAACAACTTTTGTTTTGAAGTATTGACTTTGAGGCCCCATAACTGACAAAATTCTCATGTGTAAACTTTTTAAGCTATTTTGTAAATCTTCATTTGAATCACCGACGATTGTCATGTCGTCTGCAAAAAAAAACACAATATTATAACACAAATTTCATATAGAGTTATTTCACAGTTGATTGTGTTTTATAAAAACAATTTAAGATTTTCTAAAAACAGGGCAAACAAAACTGGCGAATTATTTTGGCATTGTCGTAAACCAACTGATATTTATTTTAAAAATCAGAAAACCTATTACAGTGTTTCACGCAATACTTTAAAACTGAATACATTGCTTTATATATTCTGAGTATTTTACCGTTTATACCTAAATGAAAAAGTTTGAACCAAAGACCATAACGATAGACAGAAAGGCCTTATGTAAGTCAACAAAAGCGCAAGGTAGTCTAAGAGTTTGAGATAATATATGTTCTACTAGATTTTGCAAAATAAATACAGCATCTACCGTACTACAACATTTATGGAAACTGACAATCCGATAGAATGTCGTTTTCATCAAACCATTCTTTCTGTTCTGTGAGTTATATACTTAGGAATAATTTTCCGAAATTGCTTGATAAAGTTATGCCCCGGTAGTTAACTGGTGTTTTGTCATCTCCACTTCAGTGTATCAGTATAATATAACCATAGGTAAAATGACCCGTGTCAAAGACTTTATTTAACACATCTGTAATATGACCGACTAAAAATATCTACAGAAGCAATAAAATATTCATTCAACAAATTATCATTTGGACACGTTGCTTTATTGCGCCGCAGGCGGTTAATCGAACCTCTCCACAAGCTATGTGAGAATTTAACTCTAAAAAAGATTATCTTTAAGGTTAAAATCTTCAATTTCATCAATGTTGGTAGCCCCAATATCATCAAACATACTACAAACGTACTGAAAAAATTCATTGACGTTTATCTCGCTACCCGACAAAGATGTTTTCTTTTTAGACTGTTTCCAAACATCTTTTGGTCTACATTTCTTCAATTCGGAAAGGTCTCTAGATATTTAAATCTGTATGCTCGTTTCTTAACGTTAACAATATATTTATATTCCTTCTTTTTATAACACAAAATCAGCATCTACCTCTGCTCTTTTTGTATGGTAATTTATATTTATACTCAGCTTTTTCCAAGCTATCAAATTTGATAATCTTTGCTTGTACGTCAGCGTTAAGCATCACAGAAACAGGGATTTTGTCCAATTAAATTTAAAAAATATAATGTAGAAACTATAAATTTGATGAAGATTTGTAACAAAGTAACATTTAAATAAAGATAGATAAACAAATCTTAAGATTTTAAAGAAATCAGAGTGGCTCTAGTCATTCTAATTGATTGCAAAGCATTATAATCATGATAATACTTCGAGCTGACAAGTCCAACATTGAAGATAAGTTGAACTTCCTGAGAACAACAGCGTCTCTACAACAAACACTTTCCTTTCAACTGAATGGTGTTTATTATTTTGAGGTTGCATTAACGGATCTAGAGGGGGCGCCGGGTGCGCCCCCTCCCCTTCTAAAATTCCCGGGCCGTAGGTATTATTGTAGGTCTATTTTGAATATGTCTTTAAATAATGTAAACTTTATTGTTCAACATTCAATTGAATTATCAGAGGCCAATGTAATATTGCCAAATCAGTATACTCTAGCATAACCACAACCATTGAAATGAGGTAGAAAACGGACACAAAGT
Source organism: Cyclina sinensis (assembly GCA_012932295.1). Classification (NCBI taxonomy): domain Eukaryota; kingdom Metazoa; phylum Mollusca; class Bivalvia; order Venerida; family Veneridae; genus Cyclina; species Cyclina sinensis. The sequence goes on from JAAONU010000060.1 coordinate 266,938, forward strand.
GGGCCGAACATTTTGGGTTCCCACTAACCTGAAATCCTGGACCGCCCCTGGGTTGGAGTGTATTAACTTGACGTCACACTCATCTTTTGCTTTATTTGCTTGCATTTTCTATAAAAGACATTCTTCAGATTATTTTTATGTACTCGTATATATTTTGAAACTACGCATTCAAATCATTGAACTTTGCAAAACTTTGTCTCATTACTGTAGACAGATCCACACTGTTAAAACTAAGGTAAATCAGGTCAATATGCTTAGTATCGACTGAATGTTATTTTGTTCGGCGTGAAATTCGTTTTCCTTGTACAAATGAAAGTTTCGTAAAATCTAAACAACAAATTGATAAAGAGTTTGTTTTTAGTGCTTTCGTGACCCCTGTTTCAATGCAGAGATGTCTTTGTGCGCATTTATCATGATGTATGAACAAACGTTAAAACAAATTTGCAAAAATATAAAAGACAGTTTAATAAAACAAACAAAAACATTCGTCTGCATACTTGTGACTGGATTGCAAAGTTGTCAAGGTGTGTCTTTCTGATGCGTTCTTTTATGTGTGTAAGAGTTTAATAATTATACCTTGCTTTTAAAATTTAACGAGTGCTCAGTATTAACACTAGTATTGGATACAGTTGAAACTACGTTTGACTGTAGTTATGGTAAATATTGAATAGTTCGGAACTGTTAAGTCAAAGAAGAAATTTATCTTGGACCTCTTTAATGCACTCAAATAGCTTCCGCTTAATGATCCTCTGCATTAAAATGTCAATAGATTATCCTTCAGACAGTTTAGATGATCAACAGGAACAAGAAAAATAAATCTCGAATGCATACACACAAAATTAATGTGCGGATGTACTAGATATGTTGACTTAGTGTTCTGGCCTGTTATAAATTGTGTTGGTGCAACGTTGCTGCGATCTGCAACAAAAATTAAGTTTGTTCTTGTTTTGACAGAGTAAATTCTTTGAACAAACGGCTTACATTTTACTATCAAGGAATAAACATTGTTAAGCTCACTATCCTGTTGTTAGATATTTGCATAATAAAATTGATGTTTTTTCCAGTCAAAATGTTTTTCCTTTCATTCACAATCTATTTATATTTGAATAGAACTTATGTTATCCGATTCAGTATTAGAACTTGAGCATCAGGTCAGTACTGGAAGGTAGAGTCATTATCAATAGTAATAACTACAGTAATAATAAATTTATTTCTTTATTTATTTATTCTTTATGAATCTGTATAAACATGGTACAAAAATTTTACACAATATTAAAAAGATTTTTACAAAGACTTGAAGTAATAAAGTTGAGCATACTTAAAATAAGATCTATTATTTTCAAATTCAAAAAAAATGTACTTACACAATGTACGTAAATAAGTCCTGAGACTTACTTCCAATTGCGTTCAACAGAAATCATTGAAATAAAACTTGTGGGTAAACAAAATTTTTAATGTCAGTTATTTTTCTTTGCACTACAGATTTTTAAAAGATCATTTTGGTTTTCGATATATTTTAAAATCAATTTCATTTTTTTTAGCTACGAGCTACTTTTTTAGTAACATTGCCGATAATGGTAGTGAAAATTTTATGAAGATTGTCATTTACGAAACAGGGATGGGTCGAGTACTGAGAATCAGTACTCAAGTACTACTCAAGTACTTGATGACTGAGGACTTACTCAGCAAGTACAAGTACATTTTTAACAGTACTTAAGTGGTACTTAAGTAGTACTCATGGCACTTGTAAGTACACAATAAGTACTTCATAAGATCCATAACTCTTATACCATGACAAACATACACGTGACCAAAATTTATTATGCTTTATTATTTCAACATGCCATGTTTATTAATCTAAAGTTAGACAAAGAAACTGCAAATATACATTAAACAATATACATCAATTTCAACTGTTACAAAGTTCTCTGATTCACACACAGTCACTGTTGCATCCTACCATCATTAACTGTTCAAAAGTTTGATCACTTAGATTGCAACTGTCAGGGCGTAAAAGTTTCCCACTAATGCTAAAGAGTCTTTCAAATGCAGAAGAGGAGGCTTGGATTGAAAGGTACTACAAAATGTTTGAGCACTGCAGATTTTGACATCTTCAGGGGATCATACCACACTTGTATTTGACAAAGTAAATCACTTCTTGTATATGCCTATTAATGGATTGGGCCCATGAAATGTGATGAATTAAAATCAAATTTTGTTCACTAACCACTATAACTGAACCCCTGATTGTCATGCATATTGACCACAATAGATTTCACTGTTACAGGTAATAATATCATAATAGCCACTTAAATTACCTGTTCCTCCTCCACACAAGACAATAAGAACATGCCTACGGCAATTTTTCACACTTGCGGAAGATACATTTAAACAGTTTGAAAGGTGTCATTAAGATTGACGAGAAAAAGTGTATTTCAACAAAAAAAAAAATCACTTTTATCTAAATTATTGTAATAAGCCAAAACAATGTCAAAGTACTTAACAGTACTTATAAAATACTTGTGGGTACTAAGTATCTGAGAGGCAATACCTGAGTAAGTATGAGTACAAGTAAAGAATTTTTGCATATTAAGTTCTGAGTACAGGTAAGTACTGAAAAAACAGTACGTTTACTCATAGTAACCCATCCTTGTTAAGAAAGCATTCGAGTTTCATTAAATGTCCGTGCATTTGAATCTAACTCTGGCTTTACCTTTTTTGTTTTAAAACAAAAATGTTCATTTCATTTCAGATTGGTCTCTTTGTAGAATGTGACTTGAGTGGATTTCAGGACGTTTTAGTATTTTATATTCTAGGCTTCTAGGCAGCAGGACTGTTTGAGAAACTGGGTAGCCTAGAAATCCAGTGATTGTTTCGTGTTTATTTTCCACATATAACCTTCTAATGCTTGTTGAATATGATTTACATGCATTTCATGGCATTTCAATAATTTCATTTTTCTAGGCTGCTAGGCCACCAGGCTGCTAGAAATCCAGTGATTGTTATGTGTTCATTTCATTCATATAAGTATCTAATGTTTGTAGATGTCCATGGCGTTTCGGTATTTCATATTCTAGGCTATTAGGTAGCTGGATTGTTTCCGAAAACAGACAGCCTAGAAATGTAGAAATTGTTTCCAGTTTATTTCCTTTCAAATAACCTGCTTATGCTTGTACAATATTATTTACATGTATTTCAGGACGTTTCAATATTTCATTTTTCTACGCTGACAGGCTGGCAGGCTGCTAGAATAGTTGAGCAGCTCAGAATTCCTGCAATTGTTCAGTGCTCATGTCATTAATATAAGTGTCTTATGTTTGTAGGATGTGATGTGGCAGGATTTCAGGGCGTTTCAGTATTTCATATTCTAGACTTCTTGGCAGTGGAACGGTTTCAGAAACCGGATAGCCTAAACATACAATGATTGTTTCGTGTTCATTTTCTCTCAAATAACCTTTTAATGCAAGCAGAATATGATTTACTTGCATTTCATGGCATTTCAAAATTTCATTTTTCTAGGCCGCATGGTTGCTAGGCTGCAGACTGCTAGGCTACTAACTTCATAAATTTCCTTGAAATTATCAGCCTACCATGAATATTATGTGTTTTAACGGGAGAAAATGTGACTGTATGGGTAAAAGGCAAGTCAGTTGTCGATTATACATAAGACAATGCAAACTCGTTCAATGTTTTAACGGTTGAGATCAGCACAAGCTTCATGGATTACGCTATGAACGCCAATGATTACCGGATTGTTCTGCTCAACTGTTCAATTGATTTATTTCATTATTGCAGGAATTCTTGTACCGATAGGTGAAATATAATGAAACAGCTTCCCCTGTGACTTCATAGAAATCGACCTTACATGTGCAGGAGTTTTGAACACCATATACCGTACCGAATTATGCAAAGAAATGCAGTCAGAAACAGACTCAATGTATACGCAACATTGCGATATGATTTATAAAGAAATTGAAGAAACAATTCCTAAATTCAGTGTCTTTTAAACACAAATTAAAAGTCCGAATACCGTACTTGAATGACAAATTCATTATGGATTACTATGAGATCAAAGTAAAGGCATTTGTGAAAGGTGAAACACATTATAAAAAAAGAAAAAGACTACATAATGAATAAATAAACGAGAGAAATGTTTTTGATAAACTGCCACGAAATCCGGAACGTGCTAACAGTGCTACCAAGCGTCTAAAGTTGTAGAAATAACAACTTCAAATCCGAATCATTTCTGGGAAAATATAACAAAATCACAAAACAACCCCTTTAAGTTGTTGACAATGAAGGAAAATAGCACAATGACAGAAATGTAATAAATAACCGCTTGACAGTCGATTTGTCAAAATGGTTCAATATTGAAGTCCACTACAACCGTTGCAAAACGCATTAACATATACAATGTACTGGAAATGAACATGGGTGACCCAAATGCATCTCTGAGCGCTTATTTCTCCATTGACGCAACTTCAAATGCAGTAGTAAATTCATAGTCTTGTACACACCTAGATAGGATACACTTTCATACGAGATACTCAAATTGCCGTCTTAAATAGGTTATTAAAATTAGTTTTGGACGGTCGCACTACACCTTCAGTCTGGAGAACGGCAATAATTTGTCCTGAAGTAAAAGAAATAAAATTCCATCAAAGAAAGTCACTTCCATTTATAGAAGAATTTGCTCTGCAGTGTGTAACAGCAAATTATACAGTTCTTTCATCAATAAGAGGCTAACAGATTTTTTTAGAAAAAAAAGCAAAATACTTGAAGACGGACTAAACAGTTTCAGGGCAAACAGGTCTTGCGAAGTCCATATTTTCACACTGAACAGCATAAAAAATGTTTTCACAATCTTTACTGCTCTAAAGAAGTGCTTAGGCTTTATCGATAGAGACATGTTATTGCATAAATTACGTCTTTACAAAGCCGATGATAAAACTAACAGTACAATAAAATAAATATGCACATTCCACGGCGTTCATTTATAATGTGTTACGGTCTAGTGCATACATTCTTATAATTGTATAAATACAACCTCTGACAACTGCGTCAGGGAATCGAATTTTTTGACTCAGTGGTTAGAGTGCTGGTCTTCGATGCGCTAAGACAGGACGGACTTAAATGTTCGTAAGATGGGGACTTGTCCTGGATGACCTCTCATGGAATAAGTTTTAAAAATTTAAATAAAAGAAATCTTTCAAGATTTCTGTCTAATTTTCTGATCGAAAAATACACAGCACCATTCGTCATCATAAATGATGACTTTATGGTCTAGTGCATACCATAGTGCGTCTGGGAAACGATTCTTTCTGTTACGGACTTTCTTGTTCGTAAGAAATGCTGTGTTACTGGTTTGATTGTACGAAAGGCTAATTAATCCCCAACTATTTTAAGGTTGTTAGCCGTTTGTGTTCACTTAAATTTCCCGTGTACTTTAAGGTAAAGGTCACTTAACAGCTGATTAATACAATTACAGTTTTGATTAGTCGAGTAAAAAACCGGAGAGGCAGTCTGGAAAAAGGGTCCTTTAGTTTGAATTCTCTTTATTTTCCAAGAAACTGGATTTTTCAACAAAAATAATTTAATGAACGTCTGTAAGCTCAAAATAATTCATTCAACCACACAAAAACGTATCTTACACTTCAGATAAAAACAAGTTCAAATTGATATTCTCGGGTTCCTTCCAGTCAACAAAAATCAATCTTACCTTAAATCTCTCGGGCTTAACGTAATAAAAGTTACTAGATATTGTTACTCCAACCATGCATGTTTTAATGTTTTATTGGCATTTGTTTGACATCGCGTGTGGTCAGTTATGATAATACAACTTTTGATCGCAAATTTTGCATTTAAAGGCATGCATGTTGTATCAAAATCACTTATCTTATCTACAAAAATATAGTGCGTGCGTTATCTATTAAAGATTTTGTGATTCACGTGAAACGGTAGTGTCTTATTATAAAAATTTTGACTGTTCGCAAAGCCCTTTAATGTTAAAAATCATAAGAATTTGAAATAGGTTTATTCAAATATTAAATCTAAGTACCGCATTTTTGCTAAACAGAGATTTGAACACTCCGTCCTACTGACCCCGAATGGTGTGCCCCTTTCCGAGAGAAAGGGGCATAGCGTTAGAAAACTATAATTATTGCCTAAAGCTGGTTTGCGTCCTTTTGAAGAGATAACTGTAATTATGGGATTCAAACACACGAAGTTTTCGGAGTTTCCTATGTCTATCTTTAGTTTTCTATTTTTAACAAGAAAACGCTCCGATATTTTTTTTGTATTGTTTGTTATTTTTTGCAAATACCAAAAGGCTTCGCCTTAAAGAAATGTCAACTTGATATGCCCTTTACATGACCAATAATATGCTCTAATGACATGCAACAGAATTGTTAAAAATTCCGCGCTTTTTCCACAATCAGCAAATTCGTTTTTTTAAGTATGTATTACTTGATTAGTGTTGTGAAAATTAGGTCGTCAGTAGATTTAATTAACTATCGTGTATGCAACCTCGTCTGCGTTAAAAGCACCTGTTGGCCTACTTAATCGATAAATTTTAAAGTCATCAGCATGAATGGCGTTCCACTGTTAGGTCTGCTGTAGTTCTCGCTACTATGTAAACACTGATATTTGATCAGCAGGCTTTCTCCCGGGAACACATTTAACAAAGTTATTTTGGAAAAAAAAACTTGTGGTCAATCTTTATCAAGAATGAACTTTTTTTTTCCATTTTATTGACACTAAATTGTATTAATGAACCACTTCTTGATTCAAATTTTGCCATTAATTAATTGGTGCCGAAAATAAACGACCTTGATCGTTGAGTATCGACAGATGATGTCAAAATTTCAGTTTCTTTATATGCTGAAACAGAACACAAATTTCAATTGAAGTTAGACACTTCACAGTTGGTGTTAGACATGGAAAGTTCTTATCAATTCCGAAAGGTCAAAATCCATGCAGTATAGGACTAAACGACCTGAGTTAAGATCGAAGAAGTCACTTCAAAAACTGTTGGACATTTTAATATTTGAAGAAAAACATCTCCTTTTTGTTTAATTGTAAAGATTTAGCTAAAGGCGATAGACGAAGTCCCGAAAGTATATTTACAGAAGTGCACAGTGTAAAATCTAATGGTTTTAATTCTCTCAAAAATTATATAATTCGTGTTTAATGCACCTTCTTCCTCTTAGAACCTGTACACAGGTTCACTCCTCCGTTACCTTTATACGGAGATTACAGCATCTTCATTTATCTATACTTAGATACTTGAACCCTCTTATTTCGTTTAGCTGCATAACCAAGGAAGTATTTCATATAACTAAAATACTAGATCACATAACTGGAGCGGTGATGCCAACATATTTTCTGTGGCACGCCTTCCACGACACTTTGAACAAAAATAGTAGATCGTAGTACAGTAAATTATCTAATGCTGTGTTCATACGCCAATAAATGAACTTAAGACATTCAGACGGTAAAAGCAACTTACGGTCTCATTAGGGTGGATAAACAGTATACAAGATTTGTGTTATTGACCGACCAGCCCCGTGACGTTATCCCTGAACATATTGAAAATCGAAATACGCATACATTTTAAACTAACCTGGAAGCAATTTGCCAAAAAAGTAAAATTTTAACAGACGGGAATTAGGACAAAAAAATTCATACATTTTCTGTAATAAAATTGGCTTATCTAGGAGAGTTGCGCCCCACTGTTACTGCGCTATATTGGAGAAACCGTTTCGACAGCTAATTGCTTTGTTTTACAATTAAGATATATAGGACTTAATTTGTAAAAAGTCAAAACCCCTCGTTATGAAATGCCAAAAATATAACTTTGTGAAGTATTTTTCAATCCCTTATCTTTTTTAATTATTTAGTTTGGTCACTTCATATATGTTTCAATTCAATTAACGTTTCAAACAAAGTCTCAGAATACTTTACTCCTCTTCTTTTATTATTTTTGACACTTTGTCCTATTAACTCCGATTTTAGTCAATTAAAACTTTGCTGTTTGTCCTCTCTTCTCCAACCAAATTTCCAAAGGCAGCATCGTCTTCTGATGTTATATCTGAATCTTTCTCCTTAGAAATATCCAGAGTATTCTTGCCATTAAACGCAAACAAACTGGCAAAAGTTCCAAATAATCCTATATAACCTGAAATTTAGAATGACATGTAAGTGGTTTGGTTTTAGAAATATTCTATTGACCATATTCATATCAAAATAGTGCTTATTTATTAAAGTGTCATTCCAACATTAAGGGCCAGCCTCTCGGGCTTACGAGACCCTTATTCTGTTGTACACATTCACTCCCTTACTATCTATATGCCAGGCGTCAGGCAGACAGGCAATCAGTAACCATTGTTTAATTAGTTGGCAGCTCACTTTAAAGAAACACATTCACCTGTTAAACAAAAGGTTGACCATCAAGTTCTCACAACTTTAATACAGGAAACATAGGTATTAATATCATTCATTTGTTTTGTTTTATATACCATGCAATATAACATTGTCTTAGTTATATAAAATCGGTGTATTTCTATATTTATTAAAAGTAATGATAAATATGCAACTGTTCTTACCAATAGTCATAAAACTATAGTCATACAACTGTGTCACCTCGTACGCAATTCCTGAAAATTTATTTGACTGTAGTGTTTTCTACTGTCGGTCCATTATCTATTTCCATATGAGTAAAATTGGATTAAGACGATTCGCAGTTGAACAAAAAAAACGCTTGTAATAGTGAAGATTTGTTACAGTCATAGTATGGTTTTAAAACAAAAAATATGTCAACTAATTTCAACAATGATTCATCTGAAATGTGTTCCTTTTGAAAAAAAGTAACTTGTTAAATTCAAATAAAACATTTTGACACTATTAAGAGTCTGCCCCATAAATAAGACACGAATGCTTGAAACGAATTAACTTCATTTTAGCATGGAACTAAAGTATATTTAATGAATTTTGAAATTAAGCAAGACATTCGACAACCATTGCATTGAAGTAAATTGCCAATAGTCATTCTACAGAAATCTTTGGAATACATGTTTTACCTATTACGGCCGGGCCTCCTAAAACGCCGATACCACAGAAGAAAAACGCCAGTCCATAAGCGCTAGTTAGTTTTTTGATGCCAACCAAGCTGACTGTAATCTTAACCATTAGAGCATTTGGAACTCCTGTATAAAATCCAATGAGAGCCGAGAACAGATATCCTGCTGAAGTCCAGCTTCCGTAGAGTGGAAACAAAATGGCTACAAGATTTAACACGCCCAGTGTTCCTATATGTACAATGTAACTATCCAGTCCTCCTTTACCCGTTGTCGTTGCGGCACAAAATCTACCAAATGTATTTGACAAACCAAATATTGTCATCACTGTAATTACTGCAACTTCTTCAAAGCCTTGTGTAACCATATACCTTGGTAAATGCAAGGACACTGCAGATAAGGTGAAATTCCAAGAGAAAGTAGATACCATAAATAAAATAAAGGGTGCGTCTTTGCAAAGGCGTAAGCTAAGCAAAGTATTTGACTTTAATGTTTGCAAAAATATGTATGAAGAACTTTGAGTCTCATATTTATTACTGAACTTATATTTCATTAGTTTCCTTTCCTCAGAATTCGGTGCACACAATAACCCCAAAATGATAATTTGGAAGGCAAGCCCACTGACAATAAGAAAAGAACCATTTATTCCAAACATGTCTATGAACCAGTATAAAACTGGAGAAGCAACGAACATTCCAAAGCCGACAAGAACTTCTTTAAATGATAAAAAAGTACCCCTCCACCTGTCAAAATGGTAGGCAATCAATACTGACAACGGTATGCCGGCAAAGGAATTTCCAATACCTGTTTAAAATGAAAATATTTAAATGAGCATGCAACGTTTAGTTTAAACATATTTATTCTCAGAATATATACAGTCATTTTATAATATACAATTCAGAGCAATATATATACAATACATATTCATGAAAAAGGATTAGAATGAAAGACAAAAAGTCTTATAAAATTCTTCTCCTTAATGAATGGCTAACATGAAATAGGTGCTTAATTCGTAACAAGCTAACATATATATTTGAGAATCAAGGAAATGAAAATGATATATGATTAGAGTATAAATAAATAAACAGGTAAGAGTTATGTAACTTTCTCTAACGTAAAGATACAAAGATTATAGTAATAATTTTGAAACATGCAACTTAAGTATTGGAACGGAAGAAGTATGGGGAAAAAAATTAAGAAATCGATATAGGAAATATATGTAACTAAACATAACGATATATTTAGTTTGATAGTCAAGATATGAAAAATAGAAGGTTTGATATTTAAAAGTCTCAATAAAGTCTTTAAGTAAAGAAGTAACTAAATATTAGAAAAATCGTTTTGTTTCATCGATGTAATTGTGTACTTGTTCGAATATCATAGTATTAATCTGATCAGAAAGTTCTGGGTTGCCAAAAAGTAATATGTTTAAGCCAATGTGTATGTTTGCTAGATTGTGGAATAATTTCCGCCTAGAATTATCAAATTGCCTGCACTCGAAAAAATAATGAAATTTATTTTCTATTTGGCCGCAAATACACAGAGGCGATGCCGATATATTTTTTAAGAATAAATGATAATTAAGTGAACTACATTTTGTTCTAAGTCTAGCATGAAGGATTTGAAGTCTTTTATCACCAACATAATAGTATTTGGGTGTTTGGTGATTTTTTTCCTTGAAATAACGTTTAAAGGAAGAAAGGGTGGATATGTTTCGGACATTAAGTGGGAGATTGTTCCATTCTCTAATAACTGAAGGAAAAAAAGAATTATAATAAAGTGTTGTTCTTGCAAATATTCCAGGAATATCAGATGCGTTTCTTAAGTTGTACCGGTCATTTGTCATTGAAGGAATTATTGAAGAAAGATATTCTGGAGTTAGTCCGTTTTGAATTTTATAAAATAATATCATTCTATGATAATATCTTCTTTTTTCTAAAGATTCCCAATTTAATTCGTTTGCTAAATTTTCAATTGAAACAAGACGTGTAGCTCCTGATGCGATACGAGCACATTCATTTTGAATTTTATTAAGTTCATCTAGTTCATAATTTGTAGCATTTCCCCAAATTATGTCTGCGTATTCTAGTAATGGACGTATAAAAGAGATGTAGATTATTTCGAGTGACTTTCTGTCTAGGTGAAATTTTAATTTTCTCATAACATTTACCCTTTTCCATGCCTTATCTTTGATATAATCAATATGTGAGTGCCAAGTGCAGTCATTTGAAATAAAAACTCCAAGATGTTTGTGTTCTGAAACTTTTGAAATAGTTTGGTTATTCATATGTAAATCAGGATGTTGAGGTGTTGGTTTTTTTCTAGAGACTAATAAAGATTCGGATTTAGAAGGGTTGAACGAAACAAGACATGTAGCTGCCCATGACGAAATTTTGTCAATATCAGATTGAAGAGTAAAAGCGGCATTTTGGGGATTTTCAACCACAAGATAAAGACTGGTATCATCAGCAAATAAGTTAATTCTCGACTCTAGATCTTTAACGATGTCATTGATAAAAATAAGAAATAGTAGAGGGCCAAGAATCGAACCCTGTGGAACACCCGCTGAAAGGTAACCAAAAGAAGATTTAGTGTTCGAAAGAACAACTCGTTGACGTCTGTTGGTTAAATATTCACAAAACCAAGAATAGAGAGGACCAGAAATTCCAGCATGTTTAAGTTTAGCAAGTAGACCCTTGTGCCATACCTTGTCAAAAGCTTTACTTATGTCAAAAAATATGACTCTTACTTCAAGACCATCATCCAATGCTTTGCAGAGTGTATCATAAATGAATAATAGTTGATTGACTGCAGAGTCACCAGGTATGAAACCTGATTGAAATGGAGTGAGGAAATTATTTACTCGTAAATGATTAAAAAGATGTTTAAATATTAGTCTTTCAAGTACTTTCTCCATGGTGTTTAGAAGTGAAATTGGTCGATAATTACAAGGTAAAGATGGATCACCTTTCTTAAAGATTACAGAAACATTGGCTTCCTTCCAAGAACAAGGAACTTTACAAGTTTGGAGAGAATGATTAAAAAGGTCACATAGTGGAAGTGCAAGTTCAAAAGATGCCTCTTTGAGGATTTTATTATTAATTCCGTCAGGCCCAGATGCCTTATCAGGTTTAAGGGATTTTAGGACGTATTCAGTTTCAAGTGGTGTAAGAGAAAGCTCTGAAAGAGTGTTCGGACATGACGTTGGGCCGAGATCGGGAGCAGCTTTATCAGAGTTCTCAACTTGGGTTTGATGCAGGAAATATTCATTAAAAAGATTTGCTTTCTCAACGTTTAAAATTATAAACATATATTTAGGGTACAAGTAAAAACTGAGAGAACCGTTGCCGTCAAACGTGTAAGCTATAAATAAACTAAGATTAAGTTTCAATTCAAGTTTATCCTTACTTTGAATTCTTCCTTTTGAAGTACAAGAATGACTTTACAGTAGAACTTACCGCCGACAATACCAATGGTGAATATATAACTGTTCACATTTCGGAAGAAGAAGCTTGTAAAATAGGACAAACCAAGCAAAAATCCACCAAAAACAACACAGACTCTACAACTGTAGGTATCCATAAAGACTGAAACCACAGGAGCTGCAAACATAAAGTAAATTTATTTATTTGGGGCAGAACATGACCAAAATGAAATATGAGGTAAAACAATGTATGTGGATTATTGGACAAAAGCTGTTTTTGAACTGAAACTTCTACAGTCCAGACTGCAGAGTTCCAAAATAAAAAAGCAAAGCATTTTAATGACGTTTGAGGCAAACTTGTCAACATCGTGTCACAAATGTACAGTGGAATATGCTGTAAAATGAAGTTCCCTGAAAAAGACAAGAAGTGGAGTAACAAAACCATTTCAAGACATAGCAGAAGCTTTGGAAAGGAGATGAGAAAACATGTTTAGAGTATTCCCGTATGCAACTGACATAATGTTTTTTATTCTAAATAAACATACCACTTCTTAAAACAGTTTAAAAATTTCATCTTTGAACAGGGAGATAATGGACATAAGATACGATACATTCAGTTAAAACAAAGGATATCTGAAATAAAAACGTTTTTGTTAAGCTGCTACTGAAGTATTTTGAATATGTTTTGGATTAGAAATTGCACCACTATATACTCACCGAACAAGCATAGGAGAGACGAATTCAGTGCACCGATCATTGAGGTCTTGGCTAGATCTTCTTGGTAATATTCGACAAGCACAGATAGATAAAGTCCGTTCATGTACAGTATTGTGCATAGAACAATTACTGCTGTGTACGTGGCTATAAGAACCACCCAAGCTCTTCCCCCGTCAACATCAATTTCCTGCATATTCCGAGGGCCTACCGTCATCCTACAATTGTCACATAATTGATCATATATAAAACATACCATTTACCACTAGTTAGCTATATATTGATATGAGAATTTGAAATGTGTTGAAACACATTAATTTACAGCTTCTGGTATTTCAAATTCAAAAGTAAACACTAGTCCTAGTGTCACAAGACCGGAAAATAAAATCAAAAATCTACATTTAATTAAGTTACACTACATACACATTTGCTAAAACTAAAAAGATAGGTTGACAAATTCTGACTGTAAACATAAAAAATGAATTGCTAAATAACAATGCTATGGAAAACAGATCTATTCTTACATAAAGTAATTCACAAGTCCCCAAACTGTACAAACTTCAATCCTTTCAAGAAATATAAGACAGACTATATACCCACTCGAGAACAGGGTTGCATATTGTTAATCCCACGATATGCTACAAAAATATATGGTTAGTGTTATTAAATAGGTACTTGTAGAAAAGCTGATACCCTTTGTTACGAATTTTTGCATACACAGTAAGTCTAATGTAAAAATAAAATAGTTGTTAATGTTTAATGCTTATTTACACAATTCTTCTTTAATGATTTGGCATTAGGAGGCACCTACGTTCCTTTCATTGTTGACCTACATGTGGCTAATAGCCGTGGCTTCTTCGCTTGAAGTAAATTTTTCAATTTCCTCTTATGAACTCACTGGCTTTGCAATTTAGAACTTAGAAAATGTTCCCCATTGCTCTCTTTATATTAAAAGCACATAGTGGAAAAAAATTTCCGACGAACACAAACGTAAGTTTCCAATAAGAGCACACTGATAACGTCTTTTATGCCCCCGAATTGAGGCATGTAGTTTTTTAACTGTCAGTCCGACCGCCCGTCGTTCCGTCCGAAAACTTTAACATTAGCAATAACTTTCTTATTAGTAAGTGGATTTACTTCATACATGGACACAACACCTCTTTGGACGAAACCTTCCCACTAACCTATATTTATTTGACCTTCACCCCAGAATGACATTCACCTTGAAGATCCAAGTGTCCAAAACTTTAACATTGGCCATAACTTCCTTCTTAGTTAGTGAATATACTTCATACTTGGAAACAAAACCCCTTTAGACAAGACCTTTCCATTTGGACTATATTTGTTTGACCTTGACCCCTGAATGACTGGTCTACAGCTCAAAGGTCTAAGCACCACTTCGGGGGCATTGTCATCTTATAGCGACAGTTCTTGTCTATTCTAGATTTACACAATGCTTGTAAAATCGTCCATGCCTAAACGTCGTGTAAATTATTCTCAACAATATTGTTTTTCATTTATTATCCAAATATAACTTTAAATTTGCCTAAAACTTAAATGCACGCTATCTTTGACGCCATACTTTTAGTTTTAAAGCATACTTATCTATTTAACAAATGCTGAAAGGTCAAAGCAAATTACAGGTCTTATCTTTATATATTGTCATCAGAATTTCTGCGTGCAGTTGTACGCACTGCCATTGTGAAAAAAAAATCTCGAGTTGCAAGGCGGCAAAAAATGAAAAAATAAAAACGCAGAACGGCACAAAACAGCGCGCAGTGGTGCTGGGTCCTCTCTAATTGCGTTATTGTATATAGTAACAACTATCAAACCTCATTTGAAATCAAAGTAGCTAAGTTTTTAGTATGTTTCTACTCAAAGCTTTATTGATGTGCATTAAAAAAGAGTGCGAGACAGTACACATTTAGTTATAATGCTTCAAATAATTATTCTACAATAAATGATAATAATTATTAATAATAATTATAATAATAACAATATTACATTTCTCTCCTCTCAAAGATTTATTGATGCGAGTTTGAAATGAGGCAGTACTAGCTAGTGATGAAAATCAGTCATAAAATGTTCGACGATAAATCCGTCCACAAACCTGATTGAAAAATGATTAATTGTAACTGCAACATGAAAATAAGCAATATATTCACTCAAAACAAATGTTCTTCAAAAATGTTTTCACTGATACCTACGTTATGTATGGCAATCAACTTAAACAAAACAAAAAAAATATTGACATTTCATTATTCTTAAAACATTATGTTAATGAAAATTCACAAATATTATATATTTATGTAAAGAGAAATTTTTCACACATAACATTATATCAAATAAATCTAATTCGTCGACTAATGAAGATCCTCATCGACGATAAATTAACGATGGACTGATTAATAAGCCGAATTCTAATACAATAACTGCCAGTGTGTAAGTGTTTAAATCCTTTCCATATCTTCTGTCTTCTTTAGTCAAGGAAATGAAACAATAAACTAGAAGGGGTTTTTGTCACAAAAACATATGTCACCCCCCTATGTACTCTAAAGATGGAACAGCAGCATGTTCTTTGGTATGCAGGTATGTCAAAACATACAGATTTGATAGATGTAGGTGAAGCTGAAAAGTAATGTTGAAATGTGGAAATACTTCATGTTTTTACAATCAGAAAGTAAAGATATTGGTTACCTAGTGACAACTAGTGTTGAACATCAGAAGTAGTTTAAGCTATCAAACACAGATGGAATTTGATCTATCAGTTGTTCATAGAGACTCTCTGTTGTTGTTGATCCGAATGTTTGCATATGTAATTGCATGATAGCTGTAATAAGTTGCCACAATTACAGATTGTACAACAGCAAGGTTTTTCATATATATGTGATCAATCAGCGTTTGTCGAATTGTAGTGGGAGTTGTTACAAGTTGATTAAAGTCAGTCTTGGTTTGTTCGGGATCATAAGCTGACACTGGCGCATTAAAGTCACCGAGAACAATTGTTTGTGAAATTGGTAAATTGCTAAGAATCAAACTGAGCTGTTCACAGAAATAACGCCGGTGAAGTTGTGGAGGTTCATAAACATTCAATACAATAGACGGAGTTGTTATATGAACACCAACACATTCAATATCTGCCATTGCAGTATCAATGCGCATAAAGTAAAAAATCTTGGTGGACAAAAAAATGCCGGCATCTCCTCTTGGAGACTGGTTGTTTTGGTGTGTTGACCTACGAGTGAACACAGCTTGATATCGTGTATTTGGGGATTGAACTATGTCACTTGTCCACGTTTCCTGAAGGGCTATAATATCGGTCTGGTTAAAAAATAGTTGTTTTTAATGTCATGAAAATAAGGGAAAAAGTGAAGGCCGGACGTTTTTCTATTTTCAGCTCTGGTGGCCATTTTGTGCAGCGAAGCAGAACGTGCAGGCGACATGCAAAACAAGGGTTGGTACTGATCACTTCTGTGCAGTTTCGTCGAAATCCCGCCAGCAGTTTGACCTGTGAAAGCCGGACAAGGTTTTTTTATTTTTTTAGCTCTTGCGGACATTTTTTGCAGCAAAGCAGAACGTGCCAGCGATATGCACAAGAAGGGATGGTACTGATCACTCCTGTGAAGTTTTGTCGATATCTCGACAGGAGTTTGACCTGTGAAAGCCGGACAAGCTTAATGCGGACGGACAGACGGACGTCGAAGGCAAAAACAATATGTCTCCCAAATATTTTGGGAGACGCAATTAGTTCTTTAATTCAGGAAAACGAACCGAACAAAATATATATCATTACTTTAAAAACTTATAACGACTTCCGATATTCGCCAAGTAAATCATCTTTAACGTTTTTATTTTTTTTTTTATTTTTTTTTTTTTTTTGCTTTCATATATCATATGTCATCTTTTTACAACAAGAAAAAACAACAGTAACATAATTTACCTTGTTCACTCTTTACGGCTTACGGAAATGCGACCCAACTTTCACAATGCATAATCACTTTTAAATAAGGTTACACTTCTATCTTTCTATATGCAGATGACATTTGCATAACCTATTATCCTATTAATGCTTAAATTGAAATGCACAAAAGTTTATCACAGAACACAAATTCGAATACACTACTACCGCTTGAACAAAAGATAACAGTATTTACGCTCTACATTTGTTTTAAACACAACCGCCCTTGTAAATCTCTTCAAAGTACGAAATATTTCCTTTGCTATCACGAAAGTTGAATTATCTTTAAGGTGTCATATTATTTTCAATCTGTTTAAAAAATGTGTACAAGCAACAAATTAACACTGATTATAATTAACAACTTGCTTGTACAAATTATATCCAGATGTGTAGAAGTAAGAGAGATGTCAGTTTTCCGTCAGTCAAAATTATGTGAAAAGCTCTTTCATTAATGAAACCAAATGTTGTGAGTCAAGCAGGGGTAAAAAAAATAGAAGCTGATCAATATGATTATCATTTGCACTAAGAACTACAAAGTCATTGACGTTTCTGTCGATATTCGGCGGAATTGGCAAGATGGGCGCAAATCTGTACCAGGTCACTGTGAAAATAAACTTACTTGTGTTACTGAAAATGTCAGTTTAAGATACTTGTTTTCAGAAATCATGAATCTAGAAGATATAAAACGTTTTTCATTTCTGAGAGAGATATAATTGAAAAAAGTCCTTCCCAGCACAGTTGTATATTTAAACAGACACACCCTCAAATTAAAAGCATTAAATTTTCTTCAAAATCATATAAATCTGAATGATATTAAAGGACCATTAGGTGTCAGTCAAAACTTCTAAATATCTTTTTGTCACTGAATGTACAACGCTTTTTTTACACAAACTAGAGATATTAGGTGTTGGTGGTAATACACATGTAGCACAGGTGAACTAGACACATTAGACTTGTCAGTTGCATGGTTTAAATTCCATCGTCAGATACTCACGGTACCTTATTTCGTTATGAAGAGTAAAATAATGGGATAGGCCAGAGTATCCGACGATGTGTAAATTCAGGAAAATGATTAAAACTTTTACAGAAAAAAGTCACAGACTTGTTAATGCCCTAACTTCAAATAACCCTAACTTCAAATAACGCTAATCTACATCACTGATATGTAAAAATAACAATGTTTTGTATGTATATTATTGTTATCTCTTAAAAAACAAAGCATGTTCGTAACTGTATCATCATGAAGTCAAAATGGTCGAACTATGGAGGCACAGGCGAGATATGTAGACAGTTTTATAATCTTATAGCCACGAGATAAAAGGTAAGAAAACAAATCGTAAAACAAAAAAGCCATCGCGTGGCAATGCTATGATAAAAACGAAACAATTGCACGACTTCCCATTTTATCAGCTATAGATATAATATTGAGCAGAAAGTGTCAGTTTACAAAGAATTAATGACTCTCTAGACTGGGATATTTCCTTGCAGCTTCTGGTTGGAATTTAATGAATCTTTGCAGACTCCTCCCATATGAAACTTGGAATGCATTTTCATGACAGTATTAAGAAGACGCTTTTAAAGGCATTCAAAGTCCTGCTGGTATTGACTACGGTCACGTGGGTTGTCACGAGACCATAGGCAGATCATGATATATTACCAACATAACAAATGTTCAGTGTCTATTATGTATCAAAATGTTTGAAAGAAGAATAGTTCTAGCAACAAAATAACAGCATGCATTCAGAAAAAAATCTTCCATCCCGTTTTCAGGCCTAAACTAGAATTTTACATTATAAAATATCTTTACGTAAATACAAAGCACGCCAGCCAATCTTCGGTGCACAACATGATTTTTTGCAACTCTACAGATTTCTTATTGAAAAAGACCATTTTACCTTTCAAGCGGAGGATTTTTGATCCCTGAGAGCATAAAACAGGTGCGCGATGACGTAGTATCCTATTATTGAATAATGGGAAACATAACATTTTGATAATTGATTGCTGTGTAGTGTTAGCGTAATTCACTTACATACTACGCATGGACCATAAAAGATTACAGTAATTTGGGTAGCTGTCATTCGTATACTTTGCACAATGTTTCACCTTTTCATTTTTTCTGTCCATGCTTTAAAACAATAACATGTCAACTTTTAAGAACAAGTGTTGGAACAAGAAATATCTTTAAAAAAAGATGGTCGGCGCTGTGTAGTTGGAAAATAAATTATGTATGAACTGACACTGAAGTGTGTAATGTTTTAGGAAAAAAAGAACAAATTCTGTTTTGAAAACATTGTGCCCCCGGTGGAAAAAAGTAAACATCGAAACACTGGCAACAAAAAAGGTTTAGTAGAAATGTCAATTACCATATATGGGAAGAATGTATGAAGACATGAAAAAAGTTATGTTCAATGAAATTTTCTGAGTTTTAGCTTGAGAAAAGAGCACAGTGAAGGTGAATGTAGCATGTCAATAACCAATGTAAATGACATGCATCAATAAATGGTAGGTGCTGATATCGAAAAAAATGCATTAAGAAATAAAAAAATAATGTCGAAAATTTGGTAAGTGCTTGTCATTCAATCAGGTCACCTTGAAAGTCAATGTCAGTGCAAACAATTCTCATTGCTGTACACTGAAAGCCTGCGACACTAGTCGTCAAATAAGTTAGATTTAAAGGTCATGTGACACGAATTTTTGATCTCGAAATTTTCATATGAGCGAAAAATATATATCTAACAATGACTGTTTTACAAATTTCCGCAGGTAATGTTCATCTTAAAGATGTTTTTATAGCAAATTAAAATCCATATTTTACGCACTTGGTCGCGCGCACCTGTCACGAGCGAAACCGGAAGTGACGCACATTTATCTCTTGCCACTTTACACAGCTGCCTGGAATGTTAACAAAAACTTTAAAATTATGATGGAAAGTGAAAATGTAGACTGAATATAGTAAAAAAACAAAATTGAACAAGTTAAGCTAACATCATGAATATACATTGAAGATTTTTTAAATAAATAATTTGAAATTTTGATGGAATTACAAAGCAGCAATATTATATAGAGGCTAGTTTAATCAGGGTTATAGAATAAAAAGATACATCAGTGAAAATTTCTAGACTAAGAGATAATTTTCAAGTAACTGATCCAAAAAGATTTTGAATATGCTTATTTTTATCCGATGCAATTTGTTGGAAGACTTGATTAACTAACTCCAATCGAGAGATTTTTTTCCATAAAAACATTCTCCTTACAGTGATGTGTTGCTTACTTGTCTGTGGTATATTTAGCCTGAGGTACGTGTAAGTAATCTTTGACTAGATCTATGATTTTTTTTCATTGTAAATGCATATCTTTTTTTTGCTGATTCATTCTTCATTTTTTTAAACAAAACAATAATGATCAACGAACAAATAATATGAAGAAGCCCTAAAAACTTAAAATCATAACACAAACACATTGTCATTTGTTATTTTAATAATTTGTTCACATTTAGAAGTCGAATGATTTTTATTTTCATCATAAATAGATCCATTACATTTAATTATCTAATTAAAATATGTATCTGCATGGAAGCTTCTTAACTAAAAATCATTCAGACATGTTAATTGGAACAAGCTATAACATAATGTTTTCACAAGTGTGACTGATCAAAAGTAATACAATCAATTTGTTAGTTCACTTGCCATAACAATTTGCTATTTGTCTCAACTTTATCATTGATTGGGTCATAAAAAAGTTAATTGCTTTGTTTTGACAGCTATGCAGAATATACAAGGGTCCTATTTGGGCAGGTTATTTTGCATAAATCCCACAGTATAAGGCGTGATTTATGGATCTTTGACATTTCATTGGATATTAATTTAAAAACAGACACAAATTTCTACTTGATGGACATGCCATATTATTATTTTTCAAACACTATCCCAACGTGAAAATACACTGTAGTGTGAATTTCCATTCCAGTGAAACAATTGTTAACACATTAGATCACCTAAATTCACTTCAATTTTACTACACTAAAATGAAAAAGAATTGTTTATGACGTAAACATCAAGTATGGAAGTGTTACGCAGCATGTAAAAACGTGGAGGAGATAGTTTAATATAGAACCACAACATGGAAGAAATTGGAATATTTATTAATCTCTCGGCACAATGTTTGAATTTACTTATAAAAATCGAGAAGTAATCACATTATCTTATTTAATTTACAATTTATAGCATGTTATTTTTATATGTTTGCCTTTATCGTGTTTCTTGCACATGTGGTTAAGTGTTATTTTTCATTTAAAAACGGATGTGTTATGAGCAGTGTAATTCTGCACTACTGCCTGGTACAGTAGGGATAAATCTACGTCACAGCCAAAAATTGCAGCGGAAACTACCGATATCGAAACGGAAACAGCCGATCATCAAAAACACGTTTTTTCTTATCAAAAGCAATATTTTCGTAATTTCGCAGTTAAACCATTTTAATCAGTACATTATGATTATTTTGAATAGACAAAGTTGCCATAGTCGTGTCACATGACCTTTAAAGATCCTACCGAAATACGCATTGTTTTTCGATTAATCAAAATAAAAATCACCATTTCTGTTAATTTTTTCGTTGATACTTGATAAGAATGGAATCCAATAAATGTGCTTTTGGAACTTCCAGTTTCCCGATACCGAGATAAATATTTACTAACACTACACCTGTTAATGTTTTTCGCAGTAGTACATGTAGTATAATGACTTGGTCCTTAGGGCAAATTTCACTCTGCATTGCACAAGATATACGGTGTAAAATTTGATTCCAATCCATGAATCGACAAAGTTGTTGCATATTGTTTCCATGTAGCTAAAAGTAACTAGAATCTGACTGGCAAATTAAGTCAAGCGGCATAGGTCATGGTAGGTCATTAAAAACGAGCTTAATATGGCTGCGCTCAAAAACAGGTTTTTAGTCCAACTTCGATCGTGTGCACTTTGGGACTAGTTTGCATCATCTTTAAAACTTATGGTTTCACTATCCTTACAATCAACTCTCGAATTCGGGTCGATAGTAAACTTTGGGGCTTTGATCAATTCAGCTAAGTTCATCCTTAAGAAATATGCTTATACATTTAGCGTGCATTTCCAACGCAGCAGTGAGTTCGTTATTCGAAAGAAGACTGGTTGAAACAGTTGGGTCGTTCAAAGGATCATCAAATATCATTTTCTTTGTGATGTTTGGATCATATTTTCGACGAAAAGCCACCAAACAAGCAAACACACCAAATAAGCCAACAAAACCTGAAATTTTAAATCCAGTCATTAAAATATGATTATGTTTTCGGTGGTAATTGTTCCGTTATGCTTTCCCCTAGGATGGCGAAAGCATAATCATTCTGGTCTTATTATACATCTCCAAAAACATGAGATCCATGTTGATGAATCTTCATATAAATGCCAACAATATTCTGAAGTCTGAACCAGAAATTTTCATGATGATGTGGGTTGTGAAAGACATATATTGCATAATTTAGTCATGCATTTCCCTTTCAATTTCCTTTGAAAGTGATGTTATAATGACGGACCAAAATATGCTTATCCTGTTTCTAACATACAAGACAAGTTCCATGAAGATGGCATTGACTGGTAAAACAATAATAGAAACAAAATAAAGATGTTAAACAATCACTTACCAATTGTCATAAAACTATATTCATATGAGTTCGTTGCTGCATACACAATGCCTAGAAAGAGAAAAATTAATACACTATCTAGAATCCTAAACTGAAAAGAATGCTTGGTTTTTTTTTGTTGTTTTTTTGATGTTGTTTTTTCATTTAGTAGTAGTATCATCCTTTAGTTTTAAATAAAAATGAAGTGGTATTTATTAATTATTGTGAAGTTCTTAATTTAAGTTGAAGAAATAGCGTTCATATTCAAACTTACATAATAAATCAAAGTGATCTACAGAAAAAAAATCGTTTCTACATTGCAACCATCTTCTTTTCAGTCCGGAGGCTAAGTACTGCTGCAGAGACAATAGTTGTCACAAATGATGGAAAATGATATGTTGAAATAAGTATAGCGTATGTTCAATTATTGAACTGTTTTCAACAAGTTTATAATAGTTTATCGATATGCATCCATTTCCCCTTTACCTAATACAAGAGGACCTGTCAAACAGCCAACACCAGAGAAGAAAAAAGCCAGTCCATAAGCACTTGAAAGTTTTTCAACCCCGACCATACTGATTGTAATAGTAACCATCAAAGCCATCGCTCCGCCACTGTAAAATCCAACGAGTGCCGAAATTATAAACCCCGCCGCATACCATCCACAATACAATGGAAACAAGATGGCACCGAGACTTAGAACTCCAGTCATTCCTATATAGAGTACATTACTGTCTAGTCCATGTTTCCCTGAAGTAGCAGCGCCACAAAATCTACCGAGTGTGTTAGTTAGTCCAAATATTGTCATAACGGAAACTACTGCAACGTTATCAAAGCCTCTAGTAACCATATACCTTGGCAAATGCAATGAAAATGCAGACAAGATAAAGTTGCGTGCTAAAGTACTGAGCATAAATAAAACAACGGACAAATCTTTGCAAAGTGTTAAGCTTACCAAGGTATTTGCTTTCACTCTTTCAATTAATTTGCTAAAACTGGTTCTCTTAGCTTCATTTTCATCTGTATTTTTTGATCGCCAAAGTCTTCTCTCTTCAGAATTCGGTGAGCACAAAAAAACCACAGACGCTTATTTGTAAGGCTATTCCACTGACAATTAGATATGACCCATTTATTCCAAACAAACCGATAAACCAAAAAAGAACGGGTGATGCAGCAAACATTCCAAGACCCGCGATAACTTCTTTGAAAGAGATGAACAAACTCCTTTTTTTCTCAAAGTGGTAGGCTATCAAAACTGACGGTGGTATGCCGGCGAATGAGCTCCCAATACCTGCGGTATAAACATTATTTCATGCACCTTGTCTTAGCTTACAAAGAAAATCGAAGCGAATTTCACAGAACGATGTAAACAAAAAGCAAATCATTAATTATCATTTAAAATGCATAATCCTGCTATTCATATAATCAGAATTCAAAGAGAAATTTCTGATAACTTTGACACATTTGAAATTGTAAATAAAAGTAGAATGCAAAACCCAAAACATTTTTAAATCTAAAACAAGAAGCTCAACTCTATCAACATAAAGCAATGGTAACATTTTTTTCTTACCCCCGAATAGTCCAATTGTAAAAATGAAAACGGTGACATTTCTGAAAAAGAAGCTGACAAAATAGGAAGCTGACAAAAGAAATCCGCCAAAAACTAAGCAACTTCTGCAGCTGTAAGTGTCCATACATACTGATACAACTGGAGCTGAAAATATAATACTATGTTTAATTTACTGATGTAGTAAAAATATTCAAGCTGAGGTAGTCATAATATTGTATTTGTCTTATTTCATAAACCTACTTGATCAGTTATCAAAAAAAGGCAGTTTTTGTTATCACACAATATGAATACATTGCAGTTCAGATTCGAGGTCAGAAAGACTGTATGTTTGACATTTTCGTTCAAACACATTCATTTGTGGTTCCAACTTAGGTCAGCAACCGTAGTATGGCGCTCTTGATTTGAGAACAACGCAAAACGCTAATTTTTACTCTGCTTTATCTATGACTATAATACAAAAGTGAAATATCTCTCGCTCTATCTGTCTCTCTCTCTCTATCTGTGTGTGGGCGCGTGGGCGTGTGCACGCGTGTACGCGCGCGTGTGTGTGTACATTTCAGATATCCCATGCAAATACTACGTTAAATATTGACCATGGAATTACTGTGGGTCTAGCATGACGCTTTTACCTGACAATCACTACTGTGTCCATACGTTACTGGAGGAGGTTGTGCAAGTAACGCTGGTCCGCGGTTTAAAACGCCAGTTTTGCGGTGGCAATTGGGCCCTCAGGTAAGAATTATGCAGTGGATTGTTAAGTTTGACATTTAAGACTACGCGCAAGATGATCTCATATTATTTACAGACTCGGGCGAGAATTCGTAAATTTCCACCGTAAAAACCGGCGTTATACACAGCGAATCACACCTAGTACAGTCACTAACTCTAGCCGACGGTACCAATTAATTTGGTCAGGAAAGAATGGCACAAAACTACAGATAGAATGATGACATTTGATATATGATGGTAAATGTTATTGTAATTTTAACCTTGCGCTATAGTATTTACCAAGTAAACAAAGTAGTGAAGAATTCAGTGCTCCAATCATCGACGTCTTTGTCAAATCTTCACCATAATATTCAACAAGTTCGGCAAGGTAGAGTCCATTCATATAAGTGATGGTACACACACACAATACATTCAGATAGGCGGCAATTAGGACTACCCATGCCCTTCCTCCGTCGACGTCAACCACGTGCTTCTGTTGTACCGACATGCCTATAAAATATTGAGTTGAAATACGTTTTTCAAATGTACCATACATGTGTTAACGCTAGGATTCGTTAGTGCAAGCATGGCTCGCGTTTCCTGAAGTTTTCGTGTAAACTGACTCTCTACATTAAGATGCGCAACATTCACGGCATTTTCTTTTCTCCTACATAGTATTATACAGTAGACCCCGGCTATTGACCTCCGTGTGAGTATAAACTTCAAATGCTGGAACAATGATACAGTGAAAAGAGCTTATTAATAAAGTCCACAGTTATCATACTGTCATACAAAAATCTGATATTTGTGAGAAACAAACAACGACGATGGTGAAAATGACCTAGATTAAGACAAAGCGGTATGAAAGACTTCTCGACAGCAAAAATCTAGGCCTATAAACAGGTAAGCTTCAGTTGTACATTAAACGAAAGAGATTCGTGACCGCTTATTTCGGAAAGTAGTTTATATAAGTACAACTACATGTATATAGCTAAAACTGAATTTAAACCTACCTTTTAGTGATACCCTTTTATGTTAATTCTATCATTTGCTTATAACACGATTTTAACTTTTGTACGGCCGCTAGTAATGAAGTGAATATTTTAGTTGACAATATGTTTCCCAAGACGTATTCAGTCTAATACTCATTTTCGGTTAACTTGAACCATCGCGTTTGGTCAATGACCTTAGTTTAATATAATCATTTGATAACATTTATGTACATGGATTGCATTATTTATAAACCTTTCAAATGTCAACCTGTTTGAGCTGTTTCCGTTTAATACTACGGCAATAATAAATCACTAAGCAGCAGTATGTGTAATATATACATTGCCTAAACATAACATATAGTTACACTAAAAACGTATAAATACTGAGGAACAAACAACACAACTCATCAAAATTTGAAAACAAAATCTCACACATGTTTAATTTGGTTTCATATAATGATGCATTTGAACCAGATATTGTAAAAATGAACTGATTTTAAATTATTGCAACCTTGGTTCAATATGGGGAACGATGGTTATATGAACGCCTATTTTGATTCAATATATAGATGACATGGTTTAATAAAATGTCAAAATGAGCCCTATATTGCTTCTTCAGTTCCATATGAAGACAATTACTTTCATATTTGATATTTTCATATCATATATCTACATAATGAATCCATAGTTGGTTTTATGCTAGCTGGTTGTAGTGAGTAGGATTAATACAGAGACAGTTGGTTTAATATACTGAAATACCAAACTACATACGACAAAACTAAATTCATTCAATGATATTATTATTATATATTAATTTTCCATTACAAACATACTAAGATTCAATTTGTATAATAGTAGATGGATACAACGACGATTCTGTTCAATATATTATAATTGTGAATGAAGTTTTTCGGTTCAATATAAAATGTTTTCAATTGATATATTGTCGAATCTTAATTGTCGGGTCGAAGTCTCAAGTTCAACACTGCCGGTGGTTTAGGTTGTTTTTTTTCTGTTTAAATATAAATGCATCTTCTATTTCCTCTAAACATCGAAATAACATATATTTTATTACTATTCTATTTAAAAAAAATCATTACAACCTGCCGCCCTAAAGTGTATTTGCCAATTTATTTCACATTTGCACTGCAAGACTCTTTCCGCAGCGAAATGTCACATGACGTCACCGTAACAATAATCATGCCGTGAAAACTGTTAGGAAAATCACCTTGTCTTACCGGTAATAATGGAGTTCATGAAATGAAAATTTTGTTTTCTAATTTACGGCTCTCGGTGTATTTAATTAAGATCTAGAGTTAATTAAGTATACCCGACAAACGACAGATATCCGGATTTGTAGCTAAAGTTTTATGCACCGTTTACCACATTCCAGCTATTCAAAATGGCCGCCTCTTAGTCGATAAGCGTTGCGATTGAAATTTAAGTCAATTTTGATATCTTAAGTTGTTCATTGAAAATGATATTTCGGGAACTTGTATAAGAATTGTTTCTCTAAAAGGTAACGTTGGTCATTTCTCTCAAAGTGTCCTAGTTATAACAACGACTTCTAATTGGGCATTTTCGGTGCGTAAAAATGCAACTTGCAGTTGGAAAAAAAACATCGCCTATCAAAAATGTTTTCTATGTCTCTTCGACAAGTCTGATTGGATTGAATACCTATATATCAACAACAGCTTAAATAGAGCACAACGTGTAAATATCCTAAAAGCACTAAAATATAATACATTTCCATATCACATGCAAAATCAAAATCGTAAAAAAGTGAAGATGGAAGTTTATGTCGATAAACTGTTTAAACGATAAATAATAAAATAATACGGCATGGCATAACAGAGTTACTTAAATTTTATTATGCAAGTATGCGAAACTTATCATATCGAACCGACTCATTTCGAAGTCTCTCGAATCGAACTAACTCTCTTTCAAATTTCCCAAATCGAACAGACTCACTTCGAAATGTCACGTATCGAACCGACTCATTTCGATTTTTATCGAATCGAATCGACTAATACGAAATGTCCTAAACACGACAAAGGTGTTCTTAGCTTTTGATTAACTGAATTTTAATTGTACGAGTACATGTTCATAAAATCTGTGTTTCTTCAAAGGGAAAGTTTTGAGCTTCGAGTTTGTATGATTTAATTCAGCAGTCAGTGTGCCCCTGATAGCCCCTGTTTGATGATTCTATCCCTTTTCCAGGTGGTCTTTAATTGTCATGAATTCAAAAATTAAATTCACCCATCAATAAAAAATATAACAACAACAAATAAATCTTTCAGAGACATACAGTTCAAAGAATCGTATATATAAGACTCGAAAAATTGATTTTTGAAAAGTTTTATTTCAAAATAAGCATTAATTTTGAATAAAATGTGTTTACCTTAACTGTGGACATGATCACTTTTGTCCAGGAGAATAACTCGTTAAAGGCGCATTTGTAAAATGATTGATGCAATAAATGGTATTATTTTTTTCATTGTCGTTGTTTTGTAAATGCCGCACAAGGTTTTAACGCATTCCTAGGAATAACCAACGTGTTGCCACCGTAAAGAAAATACATTTGATTATGCTCTTAAAAACACAACGTCATTAAAAGTTCAGTAAACATTTCGACAGATATTTAACACAATTCGCTTTTGATCCTTAAACTATTAAGTTAAGTTGTCGTTTATATAAAAGAAAAAATATTTGTGTGGAGAATGGTTAAATATATTTACGCGTCTACACAGACGTAGTTTTTCTTTAAATAATTTGAAATAAAATTCAATTTAATTGTTAAAATATTATAATGCAATTCATTATTGGATTTATTCTTTTCTTGAGCACCGTGGATGCTGCAAAAAGATGCAAGTATTCCTTTTAACTATAAAAAATCTTAGTCACGGATTTATTCTTTAGTTTTTGACGCTCATACTTTTTCTTTTGTTTTTCTTTTTTATCTTATTGTTTTAAAAAAAGTCTTTAGAATTTGTCTTTGTGAACAATAATAAAAGCGCATATATTCAGTCATGTTAGGTACACTGTAGGTTAATTTATTCATACATTCATTTATTCATTCGTTCGATATATCTAATTGTATAAAAGTAGAAGACAAAATGATTATGTAATTCCATAATGTTATCATGTTCAAAACAAAGTACTCTCAAAGAAAATAATCAAAATAAAATCATTTTCGTATACGAGGATGATTTTATGTTTAAATGAGGTTTCGTCAAGGATCATCTAATGTTTCCATATTGTACACAAATCAAAATGTATACCAACTTTAACACTTTTCTCCTCCGTGTTACAGATTTCGCCACGGAGTCATGCGGTCACGTGCTCGGTCCTGACCAGCTCTCCGTGATAGAGTTTGACAAGGAGGTGGATTATGACAAAAGAGCACCGTCTACTGAGCAAGATCTTATGCCGCCAATTGAAATAAGGTACACCGTTTTTTACCGTTTGCTGTCAAAACATTACTATTTATAAAGTGAAATTAAACGTCGCGATGACAAAACTTTACTCTACCCGCGTCACACATTTCTCTTAAAATGGGACACAAGTAAAATAGTTTCTTCCATGAAATATATATAAAGCCAGTCTTTGCAGCATGTTTTAGTTGAATTACATTAAAAAAATTACTGATGCCTGAGTGAAAGCTGCAACATTGCCTCGAGTCTTTTTGCGTGAAACTATTTATTTCAGGACAGCAGATTTTGACAGAATTTGCCGCATGTATTTCAGCTACAAAATGAATCAAAATTATACGCTATTGTATAACTAAAATACGTTAATATTTAAGACTTCACAAAAAAGTAATCAAACCATGTTTTACGTCACTAGAAATACGCTTTGGGAGTGTATAATTATTGTACGTGGCATGCCGTCTGCGACAGTGGAACGCTGGATAGGTATACACTGGAGGGAGTTTCACATCTGGGACCTTGACATTGAGACGGCGGGGGAGAGTATAGAGGAGTGTGGCAAAACTTACGTTACCATATATCAAGGTCAGAGTCCATTTTCCGGTCCTTTTTTCTTTTTTTCTTTCTTTCTTTCTTTCTTTATTCTTTTTTTTCTTTTCCTTTTTCTTTTCTGGATTTTCCTCTCTTTCTTTCCTTCTTTCTTGCGTTCTTCCATTTAAACTATTCATTTTTCTCTCTTTATACTTTGAGTTTCCTTTCGTCTTTTTATTTTTGGATCAAAAAGGTTCGTGTTTATTTTTCATATATGAGCACCTTATCATATATTTATTTTTGTGTGGAAGGAACTTTTGCTTTCGGAATACGTTTTCTTTTGAAAACAAAAATGAAAGACGAAATACGTTATATTATAAAACTAAGTCTCACTCTTTAACCTATACCATACCAAATATCTGAAATTGATTCAACCAATCCATTTTTTCAGTTCGGACAAATCCATTTATTGTTTATTGGGGTGCTTATTGAAAATTTACTGACTGAATGGCGAACAGTGCAGACCATGACCAGACTGCATGGATGTGCAGGCTAATCTTGATCTGCACTGGTCGCAAGGGCAAAGTCTGTTCTCTCCAGCATGGTAAGAGTTGTAACAGAAATGGTCTGCGTTTTTCTGTATATTCTGGATGTAGTATGTTCCTTGTTGCAGGCCAGAACTTGAACAAGGTTAGAGGGTTTCTTGTGCTCATGCCTGCAGGTGTCTCATATCTTACTCTTTTTCCGGAATCTCTGAGATAATTGCAAAAAAATAATAATGAAAACTTGATATAGTACATGTATGTATCGGGCTGTTTAAAGGGAGAAAAATACACTACTTTCAAATACTGTTTACGTAATTCATACATATGCTAAAACATTTTCAGGTTCTGATACGTCAGCGGAGAACAAATGGACGCTGTGTGGGAAAGACACGACGCGGCTTTATTTTGAATGGCCGGGTGATTACGTCACGCTGTATATACATGCAGATTTTCGACGCAACGAATCTTACACTACCCCTACGACAACACCGACAACAACAACCGAACCGAGTTGCGTCAACCCTGAGGATGTTGGAAGTAAATAAAGCAATTAAATAACCATACTTTTTACGTCCCACATTTTCCTTAGTATGTTTGTGAAAGCAGACGGACTTTGTGTGTTTGTTAGTTTGTTTTGTTGTGAATTAAATCGATTTAGGATGTCTGGATCATAAAACTGAAAAGAAAACAACTTCCATTAAATTTACATTTTTGTTTATTTACTTTTGACTATCGTCAACGGACGTGTATGCTGTCAGTGATTACAGAACTGTAAGGGAGGTAACCACTGCGTGGACTTTACTATGTGATAAGATCAATAAAAGGAAGTTCTTCTTTGCCAGAAGGTTACTATCAAACCAACACTTATTACAACTGCTGCTAATAATCTTGAACTTTTTCTTGACAGTAGGTAAGGTGCGTAAGAAACATTCATAGCTTGATGTTTCGTATGTATACAGTTTATACTGACTCGCAAGTGCCTTAGGCTCAAGTGCAAAGTATAATTTGTATACACGGGATAAACTGCTATAAATGTTTTGAACCACTGCTGTTTCTAGGAGAGGCTCATGCACCAAGCCAATTAAGGCTACGCTGACCTGAATGATTAATCGAGATTCACCAATCGGGAATAAAAAATCCACCCCTCCGCTCTGTTTTTCTCGCAATTTCCTTGTACGATTATGTGACGTCATGATGTAAAGACTTTCAAAAATGATAGATCGGTATTTGAGTCAAAAGGATTATACTTGTTTTTTAAGAAATGAAAACCAGCAAGGATCTTTATTAACAGACAAGTTCAGAAAATCAAAATTTTAGGAAGCTACTACTTTTTCTCCCATGACAGTGATCAAGGCTGTCTCTGTTAGTGGATTTGTTTACATTTTTCTCTTGTTTAGGTATCATTGGATGATCTCAAGCCCAAATCGAAACAAAAAGCATTAACAGTCGACGGCAAACCTTGAATGTACAGCAAACATTGATAACCGACGTGTTCTGCTGCACCATTTGCACGGCCATACATTTGTATTTATAAGACGTTCAGACAATTACGTTGTCGTGAAACAAAGGAGTCGCATAAGCCGTGGTACAAAGATATACTGTTATTTACTGATAAATCTAGCCAGTTTTCGACAAACAATGATTTTCAACTCATAGATGGGTTTTAACAAATTCAATTGCCATCTGTTTCAGACGATACTGTGACGAGTTTGCCAATTTGCACCACCAAGAAGGGCAACAGGAGAAAGGGTGATGACGTCACAACTGAGCCACCTGATCTCGATACGTATCCATACCCGCAAGTGCACTTCCGTATCGATATTACATCTTTCGACTACGGTAACTTTTATTTATTTGCAGACCATTAACTATTATATTTAATGTAAGCGATGTTAAAACAAAAGTTGAAACATATTTTTGTTAGTTGTCAGTGAAACAATACAAGAACAAAAACTGAAATAGCTTTGCACATCGACCAACCGTATGTGCATCTGCCCACATTTCATATTTAGCAGGGGATATTTGTATTGTATATTACATGCATGGCTCGCATAAATACAATTCTCGAGCAATCAGAATACTGGTTTCCTGATAAACAACTCCTTTTTTATTTCTAGCCTGTAACGAATCGATTGAAGGCGAGACTTTAAAATGTAATGAGAGTGGGAGATGCCTAGACGAGAGCCTGATATGTGATTTCTTCTTCTCCCAGAACTGCAAGTCGGTGGGCTTTCACGAGGATAAGACAGACCAAACCAAAGACGCCCCTGCCTATTGTGGCCGTATGTTCTAATTCTATCTGTTGATAAAAGCGATTGAATTTTATTCGTGTTTACTTAATCCGACTTGTGTACCGTTTTTGTTGGTTATAATGAAATATTTCTTGAGTGTAAGAAGCTTGCTCATTGGGGTAGGGTCATGAAAACAGCATAACCTTGTTTTGATGCAAGAATGCTTTTGTATGTATAATATTGTAGTTTAATTTCGTTTTCTTACAGATGACAGATTAATAATAAAGTAATAATTCAGATTGCATTGATGCAATGCATTTTAACTTTCATGTTTTTCATCTTTACGAAAATTGTAAAAAAAAAAAAAACATATACTTTTACTTCTAGGAGGAAGATGACCAATGGAGAAAATAAATAAACATTGAACGATTGTAAAATTAATGTAATGTTACAAAAAGTATTGTGGAATATCTTAAAGGTAAAGAGACGACAACTCCTGTCCCTACAACAACAATTGAAGTACCTGCTGAGCCGTTTAATTGGACCCCTGTCGCCGCGGCACTTGGTTCCCTTTTGGCTGTACTAGCACTTTGCTGGTGTTGCTGGAGGCCGGGTTACCTCCCCTGGAGACTTTCTAGACTTCGGAATGTTCCATTCTTCAATACACAAAAGTGTATCTGCTGCAGACGGGGTCCAACATTATGTTGTCCATGCATGAGGTGTTGTTCAGGTGACGGAACCGAGGATACTTACTTTGGTAAAAGATGTTCACCTGCATTCGCATACCGTAATGACAACGGCAACGCGGGTCGTCTATTTTTGAACATTTTGACAGATAAATTAAAGTTCATTGGGTGATGTTCATACTTCTGCTTCTTTCTTTGCCATTGTACAACACTGCCAGTTACGTGCTTTAGAGAGGCAGCTTCTAATACCAGCGGGCGTGAATGTAAATCTAACTCATTCTTGTGCCAAATGATAATGTAATTTTAAGAATTTTCTTCTGAAAGAGAAAAATGCATAATAATTAATGCACTTCATTTGTTGATGTTATTTCATATGTTCATGTATTTTTGAACAGTTTCAAAGAATTAGATGTGTCGTTTACTTAATGTACTTCATATACATTTTCAATGGTATTATTTCAGTGGGAACTGTCGGTGGAGCCGGTGGACGACTTGTTGGTAGGCGGTCAGTAGTCGGGCATCCTCCGTTTGGACAAAGTTGTTAGTAGGCCACTATTGTTTGTTTACTTGTTCTGCCATTATTTTTTCAACCATTCGTTTGTTCGTTTTAATGTTTCATTGGTTATTCCTCTTTCTTTGAAGTTGCGAAAATATTTCATAATCCGATTCTGCCTACCTCCCACTTATCGTCTATTTTCAGCTCTAAAGAACAGCAACGTTCCTAACAATGCTTTTGAAAACCCAATGATGATTGGTGGAAAATATGGTAAACCAGCCAATGGATATGCTCCTTACGGTTCAGCTGTGAACGGATATGGACAGGATCCGACCAATTTCGCTACTGATTGGCTGAAATTTATCACGGGAGACGGGGCGCATCTTCGCGAGCAACGTTAATTTCAGTCCAAAGCAATTGAACACGTTGAATGTTCGATAGTACGTTTTCAGGTCTCTTAAAACATATATTTTAGATATTAAATGTTTTCGTTTCTGAATCCTGTGACATCTTTTAACTAAATATACAAAATGACATTAAATCAGCCATCAAGTTGTTTTCAACTTTCTGAAGCAGTGTTACATTACATTTTTTAAAAAACCATTTCATATTTTGAAAATACAGAAGAAAAAGAAGAAGAATTTTACTTGGTAACTTGTACATAAAGTACATCATAACATAACAACAGTTTACAATACATGTACGTGTATGGTCATGTGACAAAGCTGAATTCATGTAATTAAGATGTTCTACCAATATGATAACAATTAAATACAACTTGATGATTCAGCACCACAAAGACATTATCATTTTGAAAAGTCTCCGTTTGTACATTTACATCATAACGCTCCATCTTATCTGTTATAAAAAGATAAATTTTAACATAATTGTTCACTACAAACAATATTTGAGCAATAATAAGATAAGTAGTTTGGTTTATGTGATGTAAATATTTAAGTTAAGTATAAATATGTTATGTGTTAGTGTTTTCTTTGTTATATTCTTTCACGCCCACAGATCTGACATTTCAAATGTTCGTTCTGCATTGACAAATTCTGTACGATTCTTTGATTATAAAAAAAAGCATAACAAATGTTGCAAAAATGTGAAAGCTGTCATGTGGAACGTGAATAATGTTTTTAATTGTTTCTTTATATGACTGACTGCAATGGTAACCGGTATATATTTAGGAAATAGATTTTGGGTGTTTTACCGTCAAATATAGCACGGTGTCGAGTTCAGATGAGTGATTAAATAATTACGCATCTGAACGAGATACCGTGCTATATTCGACGGTAGAACACAAAAACATTAAAATCTATTTCCATTTTAATACATATGTATAGTTATAAGGGACACAATTATGTGCACTACTTATCATGCCATATTGAACGGTTATTGACCCTGGCAGGCTAATCCGTTTTCCCCGCTATTCATTCCCCACGTGAAAATGAAAACAACAAGGTTATTTTAGCTCATCAGTCAATAATTTACGTTTAAACAAATATCTATTATTTTATCATAGATGAAGATCAAAGAAGATAATTAAGTCCAAAACAATATTTCACTATAAACATAATTATTTAAAAACAATTTTCGGTTTACAATGAAAAATAAGAACAGTCGAAAGTAGTTTGCAGTGACGTCAGCGGGCGCATGCTTTTTTGCAGCGTTATCTAATATATATGATATATCACGCTCAATTCCTTCTTTGTTTATTGTCGGCGAATAGCGGACAGTGTTAAAATGGTATTTTTCACTACAATGCTAAACTGCTATTTTAGGACATCAGAACAAATCCTTCTATATAAGTCAAAAGGTATGACAAATAGCAGCAAAAGTGAACGCAAAACAAACCAGTGATTGAAAAAGTACCGTGTAATACAACCAGGTGTACTCCTGAATAAAACGGTGCAAGTTTATACAAAATAGTTTCCAACTGCATTTTAAAGGCCCATTAAGCCTCAGAAATGACTACAATTTTTCCTCTCAAGAAAAGGCAAAAATGTGTTTACAATATTTTAATAATGGATTAAGAGCATCTTAAATGTTTATCACTTGAAAATAGTTGCACTGAAAATGAAATAATTTATGAAAGAAGCCGAATGTAAACAAAGTGGTATTCTGACATCCATACAAAATACTAATTCACAATAGCTTTACTAGTGACCAAAAAGCAAAAGAAACAAAACATGTTTCAACTATATGACTAATGAGTACCATTTTGGAAATTGTAACAGTACACTAAAAATAAAAAGCTTTTGAGAAATAAGAAATCGTAGCAGTTTGGGGGCTTTATGTGCCGTTAAATAGAGTAATAATCATTTTCTATGCATAGATTTTTCAATCTATATACATATTAGTAATAATTACCTTAAGCTTCCTAGTAGTTTCAAGGGACTTAAAATTCAATAATAATTATCTTTTTCATTTATCAATCCGTGAACAGATTGTGTTATAAACCGCGACCAAATCTCATTTGTAGAAAAAAAACTTCTATAGTTCAATTATGATATTTTTCAATATCTGTAATTAGATAGGCTTTTGAACTCCGAGTGCACGTTTGATCTGTGGTACGTAATTGAATCACCTCTGGACGATGTTAGTTAATCTTCATATGTAGACATGGTATATGAATGGGACGTTTTACCACGCATGCACTTTTGTTTCATGGTAACTGAGTCACGTAATATGCTTTCAGCTTGAATAAACATTTTAAGTTTCAAGCACCAACAAAACAAATATTCTTGTCATACCTGTTAAATATATATTTCGAACAAAACATAATTATATATCATAGTCTTTTGTCAAATCAGTGAAATGAGGACAGTTTATCATCCGATTTTAAGTTCAAGTCGAAGTCTGTGACAATAGAAATGAGTAATGGCTTCTTGCTGTCCAATGATTTACCATGTTCAGACCGTTTCGATAGTCGAATTTACGTTTTAGCTAGCAAACAATACTCGTTATGAAGTGACACTTGTGTGCGCCTGTTTTACACATGTGACTACAATTTCAGTCTCACATTCAAATTCTGAGAACGGACGGATAGGTCTGTTGTCCAGGTGATTTCGATAGTTGTAGGTAGGGTGGAGTTCCTATTTAAAAGAGGTTGACTCATTTCATACCCAAACGAAACTTCTTCTAGACTTTCAGTTATTCGCATTTTCACATGTGTCGATCGCCACCTAAATGATTTTTTAAATAAATTTTTGCAAATATTTGAAACCTTTAATTAAAAATAAATGTATGCCCCGATTGTCATATATATTCGTGACTGTAAGTGTTATTCAAAAATATGATGAGCGATCAGCG
The DNA here is from genome assembly GCA_012932295.1 of Cyclina sinensis. Classification (NCBI taxonomy): domain Eukaryota; kingdom Metazoa; phylum Mollusca; class Bivalvia; order Venerida; family Veneridae; genus Cyclina; species Cyclina sinensis. The sequence continues at coordinate 304,260 of JAAONU010000060.1, forward strand.
TGTTTAATACAAAAAAGAAAGTACAGTGGAAAAAAAAGTAAGTACAAGTTAGATTTAAATTTCGAATATAATGCCCTGTAACTGTAAAAACTTGCTCTATGCAATATCATCGTACAAGAGTTTTGTTTGCGAACAGAAACAAGAAATTTTAGGTAACAAACTGTAATACTCAACCTTGCTGTTTTTCACAGAAAATTATTGTCTTAAATTTATTGCGTTTTCATACTTATGATTTTAATCGTCCATTTGCTAAAATTTAATTACTCTAATAACCTTAAGCCTCAGCATGTTTAGCCATGTAATGCTCAACCTATTACATGGCTAAAATCTGTCACAGGATTTAAACAAAAAAAAAAAATAAGAAAAAAAATCTTGTATTTTTTGAGACGTGTTCACAATATAAAATCATATTTGAAAACGGCTGTGTTGACAGTATAAATAAACAAACATGGAAACTAAACAAATAGTTTTAGTCTCGATAAATCGTACACCCACCTATCTTACTATGTCGCGGGAGGTCAAAGGTTGAAAAGCTTATTGTGGATAAAATAAAATAAAAATGATAATTCCCTATAAATCCCAATGAAAGTTGATAATAGCAGCATTGTTTCATGCCTTTTGACGAAGTATTATCTCTTTTGACCTTGGCTGCGTTGGTGTCAAGTTGATATCTACTGTTTCTAAAGCCTGTGCTATGAAGTGTTTTGAGTCACTTTCGCTACAGTTACTTGATAATTATAGTTTGTCGTTTTCCTTTTATCCTTATGCTAAGCTGTTTAGGTGACCAGAAGTCAACTCCAAAATTGCCACTTAGTCAACCGAATTCTATTGAATTTCACAATACTTATGAATGAAAATCTTCTGAATGAAATCGTCTTTTAACAATATTCTCAGGCTATATTTCTAATGATAACCTTCTCCTTGTTGGCTTATCAGATATGTTCCACTTTAAATCACGTAATATTCCCTTATTACAGATATTAAATTACTAGACACTCCAAAAAAAAACTGAGTACTTTTTGTTTTAAATATGCACACCTTTTCGTCACATACAATTGCTAATAGGCGCAAAGATATAGTGCTGTTGATAAAGATATCAACAGCTTAACAAATCATGCCCAAAAACCTTTCTTCTTCTTTTTCGAAGGTACTCCTATACCAAAAAGGGAGACAAACTGTACATCTGCCTTTTTGCCTCCTCCCAAGGAAGATTTCGCGCGATCATGTCTGCATCCAGAACACCTCTCATCGTAACAAATACTGTTGAAACCGGAAGTGCCCCACGTTTTTGCGATGCATGATGGTTTGTGTACTCCTTCCGGTCCATTGTGGTGTATGTGGGTTTTACTGGATCCAGAACTTGAGTTTGAACCACTTTTACCCCATGGACTGTACCAACTCATTTTCTCTGGTTCGCTTTCTCTTTTCTGAAATTAAGATATCAAGAAGGTTTATCTTTTCGAAATTTATGCTTTTTTCCCAGTTAAAATGTGTACAAGATGTTAACAGAGGAACTAGTTAGGACGTTTTTACAGCTAATCTTCCATAAATAACAAAATGATATACTTTTATAAATTAGATTCTTGTTAAATTGATAAACTTTATTTCATTCAGTTATCAAATTATCATACATGCAAGTTTGCGTTAGCGTTTTATGAAGTTATATGGTGTGTATTGGTCCGTGTGTCTTTTAGCCACAATATCAAAATTAGAAATTCAATACTCAAAGTGATATATTCAAAAAGTAACACAACAAAGTTTGACCTATGACTCAGTGAGCAAAATATCATTAGGATTCATTTGCTCATCATGCAAAACCATTCTTTTCAGCTATTGAGCCCTGGGTTCAGATGTTTTTTTAGTTATGATTTAAATTTGTTTACGAAGCGCAGGCCCCTGTTAGCTTGATATTTGGCCAGTTAGCTCAAAGTCAAACGGGAAAACCTGAAATAAAATAGTATCAATACAAGACGAGAGATATTCCATATCCAAAGATAACAAACAAATTTTCTATTTATTTTAAGCTTATTTATAATTAAGTGCTGGAACTATCTTTTACTTATTCAAGGTGTAATTACATTTATATGGATACATAAACACTCTTCATTTCCAAACAAAGTCCGCCACTTTTTCAGTTCCAAGACTCAATAAGTACTTCAACCTTAATACCTATACTTTAATTACTATTTGTTTAGTTTTGTTTTTTATAATAAGCTCTGTTTTTGTGAGAATCGTCCGCCCAAGGAGATGAATTCTATAAGACTTTGTCTTTCGTTCATATCCTTTCCTTAAATACAATGTATATGTATCGTTTGCTTTTGTAAATGTGAAAATATGGGAATAAATATGTTTAAACTAAACTAGTAACTATTTGTTAGGTCAGCCGTGACATAAATTTGATGATATCATATATCTGCCAAGTAAAAACAAACATGACAGCCAGTGTAAAGAATATTAATTAATGACAGTTTGTATTCGAAGTGGATCAGATGTCCAGGGGTAACGCGCTGGACTAGTAATCCAAGGAAAGTGAAATCGACCCCCTCCCCTCCCCTACCCCCTCCTCCACTAACATTACTGATTGTCTTTCAGATGCGACGTGCTATACAGTTGGAAAAGAAGCAGATGTTCTCTGGAATGCGATGATTTATGTATCTTGCACTATCTCCCAGAACATAAAAAATAATCTCTGAAAAGGGCGTCTGGCATTTTGGCAAGCGGGACCAACGATAAATAAACTCAAATATATAGATTTAGGTGATTATTCTGGAGTTAACGATTCACATTTTACAAGAATGATGACGGTCCGCAAAATTGCATAATGATTTAATATAGATGTAAATATAAAAATATTTCGTCATTCATGTTTCGGAAATCAACATTACTGATGAAAATAACCAATCATATACCAATTGGCACGGAAGCCACTCATATAAGGAAACAAAACAGACTACCTTATTCATATTTCACATAACAGATCTAACATTTTTGGCAGTTTCGACAATTATGTTTATGTTGCTATGTTGTTTATCAAGAATCGTATAAAAAGTAGGCAAGATAATCTTAGGAGCAATTTTCTGTCGAAAAGGCTTACAGCAAGAATACAACAAATAAAGACAACAGCTCTAAAGTATATGTCAATATTTGAAACAGTTCAAAGCACAGCTGCTATATGTAATAACAGTTTTGATTTCATAGAAGCAGGAAATTCTGGTAAATCCTTAGGCTTCAAGGAAACAATCTGAATGCAAAAGCAAAAAAAAAATGAGACAAATGTCGGAACCAGTCGAGTCTTTGAGCAATAGCCTGTCAGAAGAAAATTGAAGACGTCTCAGTTTCATCAATTACTTTTGAAAGTCAAAAATATGCCAAAAGAGGAGTACGAAGACTGAAGGTTCACATACTACTAAACATGCAAAAATTGCCGCTGAAAGGACCATTGTTGTTACGGTGATTGCCGTCACTTTGGCTTCAATTTCCCACCTTCTGTCATAATCCTACGTTTGCTTCTTCATTGAACCAGCTCTTCACAAAGAAGGTGCATTGGTGTCGTTAGCGGAACAGTTTGCATTTCGGACATACATGATGTACTGTGCAGTAAACCCGTACATAACTTGACTTACAAGTTCTAAGTACAGAACTTTGTGAAATCTGTTTATGCAGATGCCTTCGCAAACGTAGGTGATATTCATATGTAGTGATTGTTACAAAACAGTACAGAATCTTTTTCATTTACGATGTAAGCATATATAGCAGACTTTTGTATGGTAATATACAAAACAACAGCACATGTTCTTTTAAAGAAACGGACAACCCATACTGAGTACAAATAAGTTTCCTTAAGAAGAAACATAAGACAGGTTCATCAGTGTGCCCTGAAAGAAATGTCTTTCATATTCTATATATCAGCTGTTTTAAATCGACAATTTGTCATTCTCAAGAATGAGAACATGCAATTATTCACGTACTCATGCAAAACCTTAGAAGTATTTGGAATGGTTTACTACAATTGCGTCTACTTTAATATGAAAATTGCAAATGTTTAACAGGTGAAATATCATTTTGGCAAAAAAAAAATGACAAAATTTAATGACTGTTTTCTTGAATTCGTATTTTCCAGCAGAACATGCGCACAAAGATTATTGGAGACTGGTTCTGTAGATATGGGATTCAAATCATAAGGTTTTAACTAGTTCGATACGCAAAAATGGATGCCACCTGCAACTATCCCTAACACTGTGGAAACTCTGGTGACCTCCCCAATAAAGCAATTAGTCAGATACCAATCCCTTGTAGTTGGAAAACGACATCAAGGTCCCCTAGAAGCTATCGGTGCTTTGTTTCCACAAAATGATATAAGTTTTAATCATGTAAAACAATTTAACTATAGCTGGATAATCCTATAAACTCTTTAATGTCCATGTTCGCTAATTAAATCAAATAGCATTTGTGTGAATGGACTTTAACGTCTATTTGTAAGCTAAAGTTCAAATATTCGGTAAATGTCGAAAAAATTAATAGAATGCGCGGCAAATGTCGTAAAACCTAATGGATTTTAATTATTCCTGTATAATTTATCTGATTCACTATTGTGGTGTTTAACATATACTCTTGAATAGTAATTTTATTCTTAAAATGTGTATACATGAGTTTCGCATACTCTTTGCATAAATCACGTGATCATTAAGACTTCACTCTTTTGATGTCATTTCCTGGTCTAGACAACTTTGTTGCGTGGTGTGTGTGTGCGTAGAAAGTGGTGGGGGATCTAGGCATATGACCTAGATTGTGATAAAATTCCTAGCTAGTTAGGAGGTTGGGTATAAAACAAATAAAAACAAAAAACGAATCCCCAGCTCGGTTTGAATTCTCAGTTAGCTGGGGGTTGGGTATTCGACTCGAGAGAGCCGAATATATATATATCGAGATCGAATTCCAAGCTAGCTAGGAGTTGGCTATTCAACCAAACGAATACCCAGCTCGGTTCCAATTACCCAACTCCCAGCGGGCTGGAAATTCGAACTGAGCTTGGTATTCGTATTTCTAATACCCAACTCCTAGCTAGCCAGGAATTCCATGAATATAATGAATATCCAGTTCCCAAGTCCCAAACTCATAGCTAACTTCACACACATGTTGTAATATGCTTAACATATCTATCGTTTTAATACCCCAATTACCAAAAATTCTTTCATATATTTAGATTTTACTTGTTCATTTTAAATCGTTGTAAAATAGTACTTTCAATTTATCAGTTTCTCTCCATGACTGCTTTCTGGAGCTCTGGCCGTTAATCACGAATCTGGAACGGGTTGAAGATCATGGAAAATCGAATTGACATTTTTCTTAAGTCTGGCGTTCCATCCTACACTTATGCGAGCCAGCGGGGTATGTTATTTTAGTAATCCTGAGTGTTCATGACTTGTAAAAAGAAATGTAAGTGTTGCATAAAGAGATTTATGATGCTTTAAAAAAATATTTAAAAATCTTTCTAAGTCATGCAAGTCAAAGATACTTTCTCGGTGCGCACAACAGTGATTATTACCAGGGCCTGTACTGGACGTTACTGATAACAACTTGATCAATTCATTTCAAAATCCTGTTACATTTGATTTGAGTAACAAAGCGGACAAAAATCACTGTGTTGAATGCCTTTGGTGCAGGGAGCAGGTGATTCAATCACTATTTCCGTGATTTATCGCTCCAAGTTAGTGTTACCTCTAATTTGCATGTAATAATATCTGAAGAGTCGGTGAATTTTAGACGTTCGACAACAGCCGACCCTCTTTAGTACCGCTAATCAAAATCAGGCATCGTTTAACATTGACATATTTTAATGCGCTTACACTGGCTTATATAAATAGTCGTACTGCATGTATAAACAGGGATAATCTCGTAATTCACATGCTATCCAAAAGTAGATGAGTTGCTGTATTTGTTCGCCTCATCGTGATGAATTCATTCTTTTTAGTCAGATCTGCACTATAAATCTGGAAAATACGGTTAGATTATGAGATACTGAGCACAGAAACGGAAGTTTACTTCGATAAAAATAATGTATGCTCATCGTTTTCTACGCCACTGAATATACGAAAACAAGAAGAAGCACAGTCACAATCAAAGCACTTTGAGCGAAGATGCTCCGTGCTGTACGGAAGAAGCGCAGTCACAATATCAAAGCTCTTTGAGCGAAGATGCTCCGTGCTGTACGGAAGAAGCGCAGTCACAATCAAAGCGCTTTGCGAAGATGCTCCGTGCTGTACGGAAGAAGCGCAGTCACAATATCAAAGCTCTTTGAGCGAAGATGCTCCGTGCTGTACGGAAGAAGCGCAGTCACAATCAAAGCGCTTTGAGCGAAGATGCTCCGTGCTGTACGGAAGAAGCGCAGTCACAATATCAAAGCTCTTTGAGCGAAGATGCTCCGTGCTGTACGGAAGAAGCGCAGTCACAATATCAAAGCTCTTTGAGCGAAGATGCTCCGTGCTGTACGGAAGAAGCGCAGTCACAATCAAAGCGCTTTGAGCGAAGATGCCCGTGCTGTACGGAAAAAGCGCAGTCACAATATCAAAGCTCTTTGAGCGAAGATGCTCCGTGCTGTACGGAAGAAGCGCAGTCACAATCAAAGCGGTTTGAGCGAAAACAGATTGCCGGCTTCGAAGGAAACAAACGCCTATGCCACGACTCGAACTTTGCAAGAACCAAGAACATCATAACAATCATTTCGGTCAATCATTTGTCTCTATATCTAGGAAATCATGTATAAATTTCAATGTCATGATTTTTTATGTATTATTGAATTTTTTAGTGTTCATTA